>JAQMRL010000020.1:5312340-5572340 GCA_035578175.1 Catonia carolina | reverse complement strand
CGATCTACTGTAATGCTAGCAGTACACTATTGCCGAATGATTCGACGAATATTCGGGCCAAGTCGCGACACGAATCTCAGCGAATGTTCTACACGAACTAACCCAGTACATACTCGTCTATATTCGCGAAACCTCAGTTCGATCGTGTCATCACATAATTCAACGTAGATCAGAAAATGGATTTTGATGTAGGGATTGCAGCGGCTTTTTATATGTACAGTTATGCCATTAGAGATTCCTTCTTCTTTTTTAATTCTACCGTGGAACGGTTTAATTGTTCGCTTAAACGAACCCACGCGTCGTTTATGTGCTTCTTATCTTTATGTCTTTTATGGCAAGGATCCCATAACACTCCCTCCCTCCCTCACTATGGTAAGCTTCCAAAAAAACTAAAGTATTTTCATTTGACCATTCCATGGCAAAATACACAGTTATAAAAAATAATAATAAATAAATAAAAGAACACGGTAAATAAATAAGTAAGTAATGAATAAAATAATAAATAAGTAAGTAGGTAATGAATGAAAAGTAAATAAAAAGTATGGTGTAGAGGCACGGAATAATGTAGCCTGAATGAAGGCGAGTGTGTACTGCTAGCAGTTTGGCCCACTTCGCTCTCGTTATTCGTCTGTATTCGTCCCCTTTGATTCGTGCAAAGTACCGGACTCCAGACCGAACTAAGGCCAATACGAACCATGGCGAGGCGAAGTGGAACGAATAACCACAAATACACCGAGTACACTATCGTATTTGCCCGACTTGGCCTACGTTCGGCGATAGTGTACTGCTAGCATAAGAGTACTCCGCGCGAGGCAAGCCCCTATAGGTTGTAAACAAATGTTTTACACTAGTTAGCGCGTATCTACCTTTCCGCCTGACAATTATCTTGCACTACGTTCCATCATAAAAATATCTACATCCAGCTAAATTAAATATTTCTCCATTATGCGTTTTCAATTATACCGTTCAGATTACTGCCCGTTCCTAAGCTTTGTGCCGCTGAGAGGTATGCATTACGTCACTACTACTGTGAGAGATTGCGTTAGTAGTAGTAACGTTTTACTTGTATTATGTTTGTAGTAGTCAAGGGTACTATCCAAACTACAGAGTGATTTTTTAGTCTTGTTACCCAATTGTTAATGTCTGGTAATATTTTTCTAAAAAAAATAAATTTTGTTTTGTGACACTAAGTTGGTAGCCCTGCTCAACCAGTATGGATATGGCAGTGTGAGTTGATTCTCCTTGAGCTGTGTAAAATTTTGTGCCATTTCCGGTCGTGCTACGAACAGAATAGAATAGAAAACTATTTACAACAATGCGTACAATTCAGAGAATCATCTCCTTAAGCTTGTTTCAAAAGTTGAAATGTTTCTGTGAAAGTTTCACGTGCAACGTGAAATTTCGCGTGAAGCAGGGGAAAACTTTCACAGAAACATTTCAACTTTCACGTTGCACGTGAAATTTCGCGTGAAGCAGGGGAAAACGTTCACAGAAACATTCAACTTTTGAAACAAGCTTAAGGAGATGATTCTCTGAATTGTACGCATTGTTGTAAATAGTTTTCTCAATTTAAAAGTGGTCGCCAGTCAATTGAAGACGACCCTCGACCTGGAAAGCCTTTGACATCAACTGATGGCACCCTCGTTAGGAAAATCCATATCCTGGTGGATATAAATCGCCGATTGACTGTCAGAGAACTTTCAGAAGAGGTTGGCATCTCAATTGGATCGTACCATGAAATTTTAACTGAAAAATTGAACTTGCTTTGTGAATTGCAGCAAAATTTGTTCCCCGTTTGATGACCGAACAGCAAAAAGAACATCGTGTGGTAGTTTGTCGGCAACTTCTTGAACAAGCCAATGATGATGCAACATTCAGGTAAAGGATCATAACAGGAGACGAAAACTGGGTTAACGGCTACGGCATTGAGACAAAAGTGCAGTGTTCACAACGGGTTGACAAAATGTCACATTACAAAAATCGTCACTAGCACTTAAACACGTCGTACTAATAACACAACACAACGAAAAGTAAATGAGATATCAACAATCCAAAAACATACGTTTAATAAAGAAATAAAAGACGTAGAGTAGTCTGCTGCCAACCGCACGTCGCTAAGTATCCCTGTTTGCGCGTAATTCAAAAAGTTCGGTTATTTTTTGAACAGACCTCGTAAGTGTTGTACAGAATTTTGTTTTTGATCATGCTGTGCGTATTTTTTAATTAATGCGCATGCTCACTTGTATTGCTGGTTGCCTTCGTCGGAGTACTCCTAGCGTAGACAGACTAGATTATATTGTGACACTTTTATCTAAGGTCCGCTTTAGGATCTGAGTAAATTCTCCCATTTTCGTTATTCTTAAAAGTGATGATTTCTCCCAAGTATATTAAAAGTATTTATTATAAACTAAAAAATTACAATTAATAAAGTGACTTAAATCTACAAGTAAATTACAATTATTACAATTAAATTAATAATTACAATAAATAATGAAGATAAATAAACTTAACTAAATTAAATTCTACTTACAAATGATACTAAATGTTAAACAATATTTCACAGTAACGTTGACCTTCTCTGAATGTAGAAAAAAAATGTAGTAAATAATACCTAATATCATTTTATTTTTAAACTCGATTAAAATTTTGTGTGATTTGTAATTTTACATTATCTACTAATGATTAAAAATGTGTTATACTTTTCATTATTTACATTGGCAGGAGAAAGTCGTGTGAGTGTTTAACACAATATCTAAATTATACATCGGGATTTTTTACTAAAAAGAAAAGAGGACTTTCAGAAAATAATTATTTTTCTAATAGAGTTTTCAAAATAATATTTATTTTATATTATTTTTAAAAGTATTTTCCAGACATTTTTCTTCTCATTATTCTTGGTTTTGTAAAATTGCCTTTTTCTCTCAAGTATACCGATATATGTGTTTTCTTTTTACCAATTATTTTTGAATTCATGTGAGCCTTTTTAGAGAACAGTTTCTTGTTATGGATATATTTTTTATAAATTCTAAATCAGGTCTTTAACTTTATATTTCATGTTTTTTGCGAGAATTGTGAACCTTCGTTTTCTGACAATTTTGTTTTTTACTTTCTCTTGCCTATATGAATATAGGCTATACGAAGGAAATTATTGTTTTCATGTCGATTTTAAGAAATCGAGTTTTCACCGGATCTATATGTTTTCAGACCCCCTGAACCCAAAAAACATGTTTTTAGCGATTGGTCTGTGTGTGTGTCTGTGTATGCGTGTGTGTGTGTGTGTGTGTGTGTGTGTGTGTGTGTGTGTGTGTGTGTGTGTACAAAATATCTCTAGAACGGAACATCGTACGAACTTCAAACTTGAAACTTAAGTTACATACCACTGCCGGACCGGACACGAACATTTTAATCAAAATCGGTCAACCGGAAGTGGTAGTTTATTCGTGTAATTTTTCACTTTTTTGCGATTTTCTCTAAAACTGGTCCTCCGATATTTTTAAAAATCGCCTGGTTTACTCAATTTTTTATTCTCTACAAGTTAGGGTAGCCGTCATGTTTGCTGAAATTCTTGCTGAGGCTGTTTTCACGTAAAAACAAAGTTTTTTTAAGATTACGGCCTTAATATGCAATGTAGCGAAAAAAATTATATAATAAAAGTTGTAGAGAATTTAAAACCCTACAACTTTTCATTCCAACATTTTTTTGTATAATACTTAGTTTAGCAGTAATTAGCAATTTTCTGTTTTTTCTCACGAAAACGTGTAAAAAATCGATTTTTTTAAGATTTCGGCCTTAGTATGCATTTTATAATAAAAACGT
Organism: Catonia carolina; assembly: GCA_035578175.1. NCBI lineage: Eukaryota > Metazoa > Arthropoda > Insecta > Hemiptera > Achilidae > Catonia > Catonia carolina. The sequence continues at coordinate 5,568,524 of JAQMRL010000020.1, read as the reverse complement.
ATATAATGAAATATATAGAAAATTAAAAGATCTCCAACTTCTATTTTGAACATTTTTCTCTACAGAGCCGAGTTTAGCGTGAAATAGTGATTTTCCGTATTTTTAAGCCAAACTGAGTTCGATTTTCATTTTCCGTCTTTCACTCATGATTAAAATAAGGTTATGTTTATTGAGGTTAGTTTTTTGTTTATTTCTAATGTTTTATTACTAATATTAGGTTTATTGTTAATTATTTATATTGGCAAGAGAAAGTTGTGTGAGTGTTTCACACCAGATTTTTTAGTTTCTCTTGCCCTATATAAATATATTACAAAGAAGGAAAGTAGGATTATTATATAGTTGACCAACACAATGCCCGGATACGTGACCTGTACTACGCACCGATAGCACTCATGCAATAAACACTCGTCAAAGATCAAACCAATACTAACTAACTGACCGCCCCGGGGGTCTCTTTATACAGGTTGATCAAAGAAATATTCTAAAAAAACGGAGATCTATTCCACACAAATATAATTTTCATTGGTTCTCGAAAGATCATAATTAATGTAAAAATCTGGTGTGAAACACTCACACAACTTTCTCTTGCCTATGCAAATTATAAACACTGATCCTAACATTAGTAATAAAACATTAGAAATAAACAAAAAACTAACCTCAATAAACATAACCTAATTTTAATCATGAGTGAAAGACCCAAAATGAAAATCGACCTCAGTTTGACTTAAAAATACGGAAAATCACTCGTTTTCACTAAACTAGACTCCGTGCAGAAAAATGCTCTCAATAAAAGTTGTAGATCTTTTATTTTTCTATAAATTTAGATATATACACTTTTGTCGTAAAATGCATACTAAGGCCGAAATTAAAAAAAAATCAATTTTTCACACATTTTCGTGAGAAAAAAACAGAAAATCGCAAATTACCGCTAAACTAAACGTTATACAAAAAAATATTTGAAATAAAAGTTGTAGGATATTAAATTTTCTACAATTTGTATGATATAAATTTTTGCGCTAAAATGCATATTAAAGCTGTTATCTTAAGAAAACAACGTTTTTACGAGAAAACACCCTCACCAAGAATTTCAGCAAACATGGCGCCTACCCTATCTTGTAGAGAGTAAAAAATTGAGTAAACCAGGCGATTTAAAAAAAAATCGTAGGACCAGTTTTTGAGAAAATCGCAAAAAAGTGAAAAATGACACGAATAAACTACTACTTCCGGTTGACCGATTTTGATGAAAATGTTCGTGTAGGATCCGGTAGTGGTATGTAACTTAGGTTTCAAGTTTCAAGTACACACACACACTTACAGACCATTCGCTAAAAACATGGTTTTTGGGTTCAGGGGGTCTGAAAACGTATAGATCCGGTGAAAACTCGATTTCGAAAAATCGACATGAAAACAATACTTTCCTTCCTATATGTTCATATAGGCAAGAGAAAGTAAAAAAATAGCAATAAAATAAAAGGTGTTACAGTTAATCAACCGACTCTTATCACAAATGGTTGTACAACAAAGACCCTATCTTATCATACACAATAGCGCGGCTCTTTTTAAAGAACCTTTTATAACTAGCCCTATTGTTACTTTTTCACTCTATTATCTACTTTTTAACATTTTATGAATTAAGTACTAGAAATTTCTCGAACCATACATATTCTTCTTTCGATATTGTCACAATACTTTCTTTCCTATATATTCGTATAGGCAAGAGAAAATAAAAAATTATGATAGTGTCCTCTTTGGAAAATAATTCCGGAATTAAAATAGTCCTCCGCTCGGATCTTGGGGAGAAGACTATCAGAGCGGACCGGATCTAAAAGAAAAAAAATCTGGTGTGAAACACACACACGACTTTCTCTTGCCAATGCAAATAATGAACAATATAACCTAATTTAGTAATAAAATATTAGAAATTACCAAAAAACTAACCTCAAAAAACATAACCTAGTTTTAATTATGAGTGAAAGACGGAAAATTAAATTCATCCTCAGTTAGGCTCAAAAATACGGAAAATCACTCTTTCACGCTAAACTAGGCACTGTAGAGAAAAATGCTTTAAACAAAAGTTGTAGATCTTTTAATTTCCTATAAATTTGTTAATATATATACTATTGTCGTTAAATGCATACTAAGGCTGAAATCTTACAAAAAATAAATAGGTTTTTCGCACGTTTTTGTGAGAAAAAAACAGAAAATCGCTAATTACCGCTAAACTAAGCGTTATACAAAAAAAAAAATTTGAAATAAAAGTTGTGGGATTTTAAATTCTCTACATTGTTTATCATATAAATTTTTGCGCTTAAATGCATATTAAAGCCGTAATCTTAAAAGAACAATGTTTTTACGTGAAAACAGCGTAACCAAGAATTTCAGCAAACATGACGCCTACCCCTATCTTGTAGAGCATAAAAAATTTAGTAAACCAGGCGATTTTAAAAAGAATTGTAGGACCAGTTTTTGAGAAAATCGCAAAAAAATGAAAAATTACACGAATAAACTACGAATTTTCGTGTCGGGTCCAGTAGTCGTATGCAACTTAATTTTCAAGTTTCAAGTTCGTGCGATGTTCCTTTCTTGAGATATTCTGTTCACATATGCGCGCGCGCACACACACACACACACACAAAGACCAATCGCTAAAAACATGTTTTTTGGGTTCAGGGGGTCTGAAAACGTATAGATCCGGTGAAAACTCGATTTCGAAAAATTGACATGAAAACAATACCTATATTGCCTATAATTCCTATATATTCATATAGGCATGAGAAAGGTTTTTTTTAGCTTTTATTTGTTATCGGGAACTGTACATTGTTGACAACTACCCAATTTGATCGCTGATTTTCGCTGTACTTTTTTTTTGACGTGGATTAGAAATGAGTTTGAACAGGGACCCCCAGTAGAGTTTGTTCACGGATGGCTGTCAACTGGTCACCATACAAAGTCGCTTGCACAACCGGTGTTCCTTAACAAATAATAGTGACTTTCTACCAGCTTACTTGACTGGGCTGGCCTGAAGGCCACAACAGAAAGTAAAAAGATTATGAAATTCTTACAGTTAGATCGACTTCCGCAAGACAGAACAGCTTGGAGAACTACATCAAATCGGTCGCGAGACTGATGAAAAAAAAATTATGTAAAATATCGATCCAAAAACTAACCAATTTCATTTCAGATTAAACAAATGTAAAATAATAACCATGCAGTTATATACAGTTTATTAAAAGCGTTATTGTTAAAGTTATAAGAATAGTTTAGTACATGCGATGTCTACTTTAATAACGCGATTGTCCTTGTGTTTAAAATTTTTCTCTTCTCTTTGTTTTCTACACGCAAGTAAATTGCTTTTCTATTTTCCTTTCCACCATAATAATCCTCTTCTGCAGTTGCATTGTTCTATTTTAGAAATGATGAGTAACCATTTTATTTAATAAGTTCAAGGCGTTTACTCCCGTAAAGTAGGCAACTAATCTTACCTATTAGTCATGCAAGTTGTATAACGGCGCCTTGAAATCTGCTTTGATTTTTTTATTCCTTTATTCGTAATTTCTAAAGCTTTCCCGCTTGGAATTAACATTTATTATTAAACTAGCAACCCCCGTTCGCTTCGCTTCACAGCAGCTAATGTAGGCCTCATTAAATTATTTTAAAAACTCTTTGTATACATTATTTGTGGTTTTGTTGCCCGGTAGCAGCAAAATAAATTGTTTTTCTGCTTTTCCAGCTCTAGAAAGTCCGACATAAAGTTGTCCATGAATGAAGGAAGCACTCATGTCTCAAATCGATGCCCACAGTTTTAAATGTTTGTCCCTGCAATTTAACAGAATTGAATAGAATGCATAGAATACCGATGGAAAAGAAAGAGACAGTTAACACGTTGACTGCAACGTGACCCAAATATGTGTCACACCTGTCTTTAAAAATGAGCCACGTGCATAAAAAATGAGTCACAGTACATGAGTGATTTTTAAACCGTGTTTTGTGGTTTCAAAAGCCACAGCTTCACAGAGTGACATTGTACACTTAAGACTGTTTATTTATAGTTAGTATTTTTCAAATAATAGGATATTTCGTATACAGGTAGCTTTCCTTGTTGTCCTGTACTAGAATGTTGCTATTATTTTTCATTTTATTATTTCTTTTGCTTATTTCGGTTGAAAGAAATAGTCTAGAATACTTTGCAACTAAACCCAATTATGTTTATTACTTTTTTTATTGTGACGCAAAAATGGGTCACATGGCTTTGAAATGTAAAATCATTCCAGCAGGCCATGTGACCCAAAAGTGTGTCACAACTTAGTTTTACAAAAGAAAAATAGCTGTTATTATTTTAATTAATAAATGAAGTAAAATAAGAAGAAAAAGGAATAAAATGTAAAAAATAAAACAAAAGTACGATGGCCCCGCTGTAAGTGTCACAAAATTTAGTGCGGCAGTCAACGTGTTAATATATGGCTAAGATAACAGACAGTACAAAGATGCGGTAAGCAGAGTAATTGGAAATATATATATGACTCATTCACTTCCTGTCGAATGAAATTAAATATATAGAAATACAGTACAAAATAAAATTTTTGAATATTTCCAAATTTTTAATGTTACTGGAATCGAATAGTTATTCTTCACGTTTTTCTATGAAATATAAATGTTGAATCGTGTTTCTAGCCAAAAAATACACCATCCAAAGGACTTAGAACAAAAAAAAGTGCTATGCACCCGATAAATTAAAACATGTGACATCGTCACAGTTTAAGTTGCTTAACTCACTTAATTAAAGTTACGTAAAGTTGCAAAATAGCCTATATTGATCATAAAACTCTAAGCTTCTGTCTCCCAATCGGTATGTTGGCAACAGTGTACTCAAAGCCAACTACCTGAGACAGTTAAAATTGTAACGTCTATATGGCAAACGTTACAATTTGATTTCATATTTATTTTTCTTTACCGCTCCTACTAATAGTTACTGTAAGCTTCTGCTATCTGTCGGATGTTTTGGGAACTCGATGAAGGTTCGAACTGGCAAGGTAATCAGCTGTTTGGTCTGCAATGTCATTTTCCTGCTTATTTTCCGCTGTCTAATTACTGGAGTGGTTTCCTGGTTTGAACGAGTCGAGTTTGGTTTGTCTAGCAATACGGTCGGCTTTACTCGTCGTGTAATAGTCCGTTCCGATTTGTTCTTTATAACTTTTAATGAAAAGTTTTAAATGTTTTTTAAGTTTGTTTTAAAACAAAATTACTTTTATTCTGCAATTGGTTTCGTTACAAGTACCTCGGTTTGTTTTTTTTATTCATTACATTCTGCATCAGTTTTTCATTGACGTCATGCATGTAAATTTTTACAAGTTGTTTCCGTGTTCGGTTATTTGCTTTTGATGGTCTACGTTTACCCATTTTTACTTTCTCTTGCCTATATGAATATATAGGAAGGAAAGTATTGTTTTCATGTCGATTTTTCGAAATCGAGTTTTCACCGGATCTATACGTTTTCAGACCCCCTGAACCCAAAAAACATGTTTTTAGCGATTGGTCTGTGTGTGTGTGTGTGTGTGTGTGTGTGTGTGTGTGTGTGTGCGTGTGTGTGTGTGTGTGAACAGAATATCACAAGAACGGAAAATCGTACGAACTTGAAACTTAAGTTACATATCACTACGGGACCCGACACGAACATTTTCATCAAAATCGGTCAACCGGAAGTAGTAGTTTATTCGTGTAATTTTTCACTTTTTTGCGATTTTCTCAAAAACTGGTCCTACGATTTTTTTAAAAATCGCCTGGTTTACTCAATTTTTTATTATCTACAAGATAGGGTAGGCGCCATGTTTGCTGAAATTCTGCTTGAGGCTGTTTTTACGTAAAAACATTTTCTTTTTAAGATTGCGGCTTTAATATGCATTTTAGCGCAAAACGTTATATAATAAAAGTTGTAGAAAATGTAAAATGCTACAACTTTTATTTCAAACAATGTTTTTTATAACGCTTAGTTTAGCGGTAATTCGCGATTTTCTGTTTTTTTTCTCACGAAAATGTGTGAAAAATTGATTTTTTTAAGATTTCGGCCTTAGTATGCATTTTACGACAAAAGTGTATATAATTTAATTTATAGAAAATTAAAAGATCTACAACTTTTATTTACAGCATTTTTCTCTACAGAGCCTAGTTTAGAGAGAAAGAGTGATTTTCCGTATTTCTAAGCCAAACTGAGGTTGATTTTCATTTTGCATCATTCACTCATGATTAAAATAAGGTTATGTTTTTGAGGTTAGTTTTTTGTTTATTTCTAATATTTTATTAATAATGTTAGGTTTATTGTTAATTATTTGCATTGGCAAGAGAAAGTTGTGTGAGTGTTTCACACCAGATTTTTATAATGGTAAGCATTCTTCTTTATTTATTCCGGTTAAGCAAATGCTGAGAATTCTTTTAATGCAAAATACAATTAGTTTTGTAAAATTTGGTTGTGGTCGCTTTGAACCTACACGTAATTTTATGCTACTTTCTTGTTGGAAAATTTTATAAATGTTTTTGATGTAAAAAAATCTGGTGTGAAACACTCACACAACTTTCTCTTGCCAATGCAAATAATTAACAATAAACCTAACATTAATAATAAAATATTAGAAATAAACAAAAAACTAACCTCAAAAACATAACCTTATTTTAATCATGAGTGAATGATGCAAAATGAAAATCAACCTCAGTTTGGCTTAGAAATACGGAAAATCACTCTTTCTCTCTAAACTAGGCTCTGTAGAGAAAAATGCTATAAATAAAAGTTGTAGATCTTTTAATTTTCTATAAATTAACTTATATACACTTTGTCGTAAAATGCATACTAAGACCGAAATGTTAAAAAATCGATTTTTCTCACGTTTTCGTGAGAAAAAAAACAGAAAATCGCTAATTACCGCTAAACTAAGCGTTATACAAAAAATTGTTTGAAATAAAAGTTGTAGAATTTTACATTTTCTACAACTTTTATTATATAACGTTTTGCGCTAAAATGCATATTAAAGCCGTAATCTTAAAAAGAAAATGTTTTTACGTAAAAACAGCCTCAAGCAGAATTTCAGCAAACATGGCGCCTACCGTATATTGTATTTTTTTTTTTTTTTTTTTTTTTTTGTTTAACGTCTGACTGTTCTGCAATTACTGCTAATGCAGACGGTGAATGATGAAATGATTTTTGTAACGTATGAAAAAATGCCGTGCCTGAATGGGATTCGAACCCAAGACCGCATGATGAGAGGCGAGCACATTACCAACTTCGCCAATGCGGCCGGCATATTGTAGAGCATAAAAAATGTAGTAAACCAGGCGATTTTAAAAAAAATCGTAGGACTAGTTTTTGAGAAAATCGCAAAAAAGTGAAAAATTATACGAATAAACTATAACTTCCGGTTGACCGATTTTGATGAAAATGTTCGTGTCGGGTCCGGTAGTGATATGTAACTTAAGTTTCAAGTTTCAAGTTCGTACGATGTTCCGTTCTTGAGATATTCTGTTCACACACACACACACACACACACACACACACACACACACGCGCGCGCGCGCGCGCGCGCGCGCGCACACACACACACACACACACAGACACACACACAGACCAATCGCTAAAAACATGTTTTTTGGGTTCAGGGGGTCTGAAAACGTATAGATCCGGTGAAAACTCGATTTCGAAAAATCGACATGAAAACAATACTTTCCTTCCTATATATTCATATAGGCAAGAGAAAGTAAAAAAAAGAAAATAGAAAGAATTGATCTTATATTTGGTGGTAATTGCTATAAAAAAACTGTAAATTGCTAATTAATATGTAATTTATTACGTAATTGGTTTGTGATACATTTTATTAAGAATTCTTGATTTGATTACCAGTTAATTAATTATTAATCACACCATTAAGTGTAATTTTGTTAATCTGACTTAATTTGATGTAAATTCTACTTCACTGTATAAACTTTGGATCACCGTAATCAGTGATTTTGTTTTTTTTATCTTAATAATATTTTAATGCGAGATGGATTTTGTTTAAATCCAGGGTCGCAGGTATGGATTGGAGTTACCGATCAACAGGCATGGACTGAGAATACCAAATTTAATTTGAAGTGAACAACCAAAATATCTGCCCATAACAGACAGGTGGAAAGTCAAATTATTTACTATCAATCTGTTCATTGCTGGGCTAAAATAAATAATTCTGTTTCTTATCACATGGTCAGCCAATTAAATGACTGAATCATTTAAGAACAGAAGAGGTAGAGGCGTAAAAGACACTAATCAGAGTTATCTCCTCTGAAAGTAATGGATTTCATTATACAGCCAGACCCTGTGGTGAATGAAGTGAAGGTGTCATTTGCAGAGTGGAAAATATGTGCTTTTCAGAGGGCCCGGCATGCTGATAAGCATACTTTTCTATTCAGTGAGGAAGGCAATGGTAAACCACCTCACTCCTCATTTTACTTAGTAAAACCTCTACAGGTTCAAACCAGCTTTTCGGCTGATGACCTAAACAACAACCAAAATATGTGTCAATGGCTCTAAACGTAACCACCTAAAGTCAAGCAGCGGGCAATAACAAAACCATTCTTCAGCTGAAAGGTTGAACCGCCAAAGTTACACCTAAAGATTTTTTGAAGAAATTTCTTGGAAACGTTTCAGCAAGTGAATGTCATCCATGAATAAATATAATAAGATAATAATAAGATAAATATATAAATAAATTTATTTATTTAATATAAATATTAAAGATAAATATAAGGTGGTATAACAACAATTTAAAGTGAATTTTGCAAATTTCTGGTATGTTCTTTTAATATTTTTATATTTATCTTTAAAATGGCCTATTTTTCAACTGGATTTCATTTGGAAGCAGTTATAACATCGAGCCTGATTATGCCTATTTAATGCCTGTTCAAGCCAAACTGATCAGTCAATCAATCGCCGACAAATATTGTTCTAAAACCTTAAGTTTTCTCTGCGAAATCATTATGCAATATAACTTCACCTGAACTATAGATTATTCTTTTAATTCTTTTTATTAAAAAAATAATAATTATATTATTCTAAATTTAACGAACTAGCCATTCATATGTTGTCAAAATTTGGTACAACCAGTCTTCTAAATTATTAATATTATTTATACTATGCAAAATTTAAAGAAATTGTAATTCGTATGCTGTTAACACTAGTGCAGTATATTTTGTTATTATTCAAATGTTAATTTTTTAATTCAAAGCCTTGCAATCTAAGTGTAGTCGAATTTGGTACAAAATGTTTCTTAATTATTATTCATTTGTCTGTTTGTTATTGCTATAATTATTGTTTTCTTGTAAAAGAAATGAAGCAAAGAAGTAATTTACTATTCTGATTTTGACTTCTGATTAAAACAATTTAATTATTTTTCTAAATCTTTTTAAGATTCAATAAAGTACAAAGGCAGCCTTTAATATATTTACTTGGATATATCGCTAACGTTAGCAAAGTTTTGGTAATTTAAAATCGTTAAAATTTTATTTAATCTCAGGTTAATTTTATTGATGTAAAACTAAAAATATATACGAGGGGTACCCAAAAGAAACCGGAATTATTTTTTAAAACTATTTATTTTTAATTTTTTTACAAAAGAACCTTATCCCCTTCAAAATACTCTCCATTACAACTAATACATTTGTCCCACCGGTGCTTCCACTGTTCAAAACATTTTTTGTACTCCTCTTCAGTGATGGCTGCCAGCTCATCCGTCGTTTTTTTCTTGACATCATCAACGTTGTTAAATCGGAGACCTTTCATGCCCCTTTTCATGTGTGGGAACAAGAAAAAATCACACGGAGCCAGATCGGGTGAGTACGGTGCGTGTGGTAGCAAAACCATGCCGTTTTTTGCCAAAAACTGGGTAACCGAGATTGCCGTGTGTGCAGACGCGTTGTCGTGGTGGAAAAACCAGTCCCCTGTCTGCCACAAATTAGGTCTTTTACGACGAATGCTGTTTCATAGTCTTCTTAACACTTCAAGATAAAAAGCTTGATTTACCGTCTGGCCTGGTGGAACGAACTCTGAATGGACAATTCCCCTCACATCAAAAAAACAAATCAGCATTGTTTTGATGTTCGATCTGACTTGACGACTTTTTTTTGGTCGGGGTGATAATGAAGTCTTCCATTGACTGGATTGTTGTTTGGTTTCTGGGTCGTACCCATAGCACCAAGACTCGTCACCCGTAATGATCTTTGACATGAAATCTGGATCAGTTTCAAGCTGTTGTTTCAAATCACTGCACGTTTCAATTCGACGTTCCTTTTGAGTGTCTGTCAGAACCCGAGGCACAAACTTGGCAGCGACTCTTTTCATTGTCAAGTCTTCTGTTAAAATGCGTTGGACTAAGCTCCAAGATAACCCACTAACCTGTGATATTTGGTCAATGGTCTGTCGTCGGTCTGTTCGTACAATTTCTTTCACTTTCACAACATTTTCGTCTGTTCGGGAAGTCGACGGTCGTCCAGAACGAGGTTTGTTCTCAATCGACATGTCGCCATTTTTAAAGCGCAAAAACCACTTGTACACTTGGGTTTTTCCAATAGCGTCGTCTTTGTAAGCTGTGTTCAACATTACAACTGTTTCCGCGGCGTTTTTACCGAGCAAGAAGCAAAATTTCACAGCCGCACGTTGTTCATTAAAACTTGCCATCATGAAAAACGACACGAGCACAAAACAGCACTAGCGAGAACAATCACTGCACGAGAACAGAACAAGCTAGATCAACGAACAAAATGGCATTGAACTGGCAATGAGTAGCGCTACAAGCAGCCTAGTGGCGGGAATTTGTACTGCACAAGCTCCACCCACAGCAGAGCTATTCCGGATACTTTTGGGTACCCCTCGTATATTTTTTTTAAAGAAATGCTGATTGGCACTTCTTGGTAATTATTTTGGAGAAATACTTGTTAATTAAATCTGTTGTTATTAATTTTACAAATTTGCTATCTTTATTCCATATTACAGCAACGACCTTACGTTTCCTTAATTTTTTTTGTATCACTTCGCCAAACTTGCTGGTGAACATGGGATTTATGTTCACGGGCAAGGAGTGGTTACAAAATAATCCAGTCAAGCACTAGTGTGGTGTCAGCAGTCGTTTCGTTATATTGTGTCAGCAATCGCTTTTTCCAAGGAGAACGCGTTTTTATTGTAGAGACTTACATAGCTAGTAAATCTTACAAATGTGAGCAAAATATGTTTCACTCCATATTATACAGTTCTGATTATTCACATAGCCATCTAAATGAAATCAAGCCTCATCACTAAAATAAAAAGTATCCAACAATTGAATGCCATTTTCTTCAACCAAAGATCGAAACCACCGACAATACTGTAATCGTTTCTGATGGTCTGTAGCTGTCCGTTCATGAGTTACGCCAACGTGATAAGGATGCAAACGTGACTTTTTCGTAGCTCTGAAAACAGTAGTTAATGTTAGCCCAGCTTGCGACGATAATCTTCTAAGCGATTTTTTAGGTGATTGAGTCAAACGATTTTTCAAATCTTCGAGAACTTTCGGGGTTAACTTTGTTGGCTTGCAAGGTGGTTTCTCAGCGAGTACACTCCCAGTTCTACAGAATTTATTTATCAAACGCAATAATGACGATTTATTCGGAACGGCAGAACGGGGAAAAATTTCATCTGAAACTTATCTTGCACACATGTACAATAAACACGCTTTCTTCTTTAAAAAACCCATTGCTGACACAATATAACGAAACGACTGCTATCACCACACTACTGCTTGACTAGAACATTTTAACTGTTTTAGGTAGTTGGCCTTGAGTTCACTGTTGCCAACATACCGATTGGGGACAGAAAATTTACCGATTTATTACTTCTATCTTCTTATAATCAGGGTTGCTTCCTTTATAAAACACCCATTATTAGTTTAGATTATATCGGAAAATATTCATTCGCCTTTATTAAAACAAGAAATTGCGAGTTCTTCTTGCACATAATAGGCAGGTGGAGTGTTAAATTATTTACACTCAATCTGCTAGTTACAAGGCTACAAAAAATTGTATTTCTTATCATATGGTCATCCAATTACACGAGTGAAGCATTTAACAACGGACAGGTACAGGTGTAAAAGACACTAATCAGAGTTATCTTCTCTGAAAGTAATGAATTTCATTGTACAGCCAGACCCTGTGATGAATAAAGTGAAGGTGTCATTTGCACGGTGGAAAGTAGATGCTTTTCCAGAGGGCCTAGCATGCCGATAAGAAAATTTTTACAATCAGTGACACAGGCAATTGTAAACCACCTCACTCCTCGTTTTTACTTAGTAAAACCTCTAGAGGTTCAAACCAGCCTTTCGGTTGGTGCCTAAACAGGTATATATTTTACGACAAAAATGTATATAATTAAAGTTATTATTGAAATAGGAAAGTACAAAAGGTAAAAAAATTTTCTACTAACTTTTTACTTTACCTTGCCTTTCTGAATGTGTGTGTGTGTGTGTGTGTGTGTGTGCACGCGCGTGCGTGCGTACGTGTGTGTGCGTGCGGGTGCGTGTGCGTGTGTGTGTGGGAACAGAATATCTCAAGAACATCGTTATAAACATCGTACAAACGTGAAACTTAAGTTAGATACCACTACCGGACCCGACACGAACATTTTCATCAAAATCGGTCAACCGTAAGTAGAAGTTATTCGTGTCATTTTTCCCTTTTTTGCGATTTTCTCAAAGACGTCTCCTACGATTTTTTTTAAAAATCGCCTTATTTACTACAATTTTTATGCTCTACAAGATAGAGTAGGCGTCATGTCTGCTGAAATTTTTTGTGAGGCTGTTTTCACGTAAAAAAAAATTTCTTTAAGATTGCGTCTTTAATATGCATATTACCGCAAAACTTTACATAATAAAAGTTGTAGAAAATAAAAAATCCTATAACTTTTATTTCAAACTTTTACTTTGTATAACGCGTAGTTTAGCGGTAATTAGCGGTTTTCTGTTTTTTTTCTCACGAAAACGTAAAAATTGATATTTTTAAGATTTCGGCCGTAGCATTTTACGACAAAAGTGTATAAAATCAAATTTATACGAAATTAAAAGATCAACAACTTACGTATATCTAGACCATTTTTGTCTACAGTGCCTAGTTTAGCGTGAAAGAGTGATTTTCCGTATTTTAAGCCAAACTGAGGTTGATTTTTATTTTGCGTCTTTCACTCATGATTAAAATAAGTTTATGTAATTGGTGTTTGTTTTATTGTTTATTTCTAATGTTTTATTACTAATATTAGATTATATTTTTCGTTATTAGCATTGGCAAGAGAAACTTGTGTGAGTGTTTCACACCAGATTTTTTTGAGTTGACATTTTTCTTCCGGACTAACGATTTGTTCTGGAGTTGCACGGCATGTACTTACTGCTACAAATGTTTATATACGTAAACCGTAACTAAATTTAGTTAAAATTTGATTGAATTAGAAGCAAAATTTCAATTTATACCCTACTTAGTCATTATTTATTATGAATTTTATTAAACATAATCAATTTGTAATTCTATCCTAAGAATGGTTTCAACTGAACTGTTCTTTCCTTGTTGTCCGTTCCTGTCTTACCTCTTTGTAAGTATAATACTTTGTAAGCTCTTCCCCTCGTCAAACCTTTCAATAAACCGTCTCCTCTTTTTCGTATTCTGTCTCCTTCTGTCCTTTTTTCAACCTTTCAGTCTCTTTATTACTTTCTGCCAACAATCCCTTCTCAAGAAAGACTAGTCCAGTTTTTTTGGCTTTTTTCTAATATTTTCAATAATTTTCCCAACATTTATACAATCTCCTTAATATATCTTGGGTTTTTTTTTAAAATTTCATCTACTCTTTTCAGTTTTATCTTTGCCACAATTCAAAGCCTTTGAAGTACTTCCTTTCTTTAGAATCTATTGCCCATGTATCTTATACTCATAAGTTACGATGATATTATTGTTTTAAATCATCAAATATGTTTTTTACTTTTTCTTGCCTGTATGAATATATAGGAAGGAAAGTATTGTTTTAATGTCGATTTTTCTAAATCGAGTTTTCACCGGATCTACACGTTTTCAGACTCCCTGAACCCAAAAATCATGTTATTAGCGATTGGTTTCTGTGTGCGTGCGTGCGTGTGTGTGTGTGTGTGTGTGAACAGAATATCTCAAGAACGGAACACCGTACGAAGTTTAAACTTGAAACTTAAGTTACATACCACTACCGGAACCGACACGAAAAATTTCATCAATATCGGTCAACCGGAAGTAGTAGTTTATTCGTGTAAATTTTCATGTTTTCTCAAAAACTGGTTCTACGATTTTTTTTTAAAATCGCCTGGTTTACTAAATTTTTTATGCTCTACAAGATAGGGAAGGCACCATATTTGCTGAAATTCTTGGTGAGGCTGTTTTCCCGTAACAAATTGGTTTTTTAAGATTGCGGCTTGAATTTATGCATTTTAGCGCAAAAATTTATACAGTAAAAGTTCTAGACAATTTAAAATCCTTATATATGAAACATGATTTTGTATAACGCTTAGTTTAGCGGTATTTAGTGATTTTCTTTTTTTCCACGAAAACGCGAGAAAAATCTATTTTTTTAACATTTCGGCATTAGTATGCATTTTACGACAAAAAAGTTTATAATCAAATTTATAGGAAATTAAAAGATCTACAACTTACATTTTGTCCATTTTTCTCTACATAGCGTGAAAGAGTGATTTTCCGTATTTTTTAACCAAACTGAGGTTGATTTCCGTTTTGCGTCTTTCCCTCATGATTAAAATTAGGTTAATTTTTCTTGAGATTATGTTTGTTTAGGTTATTTTTTTATTTCTAATGTTTTACTACTAATGTTAGGTTTATTGTTAATTAGTTGCATTGGAAAGAGACAGTTGTGCGAGTGTATCACACAGATTTTTTGAAATATTTAAACTAATTTATTTTATTTTTTCTTACAGGTGAGTCATTCTATATAATCTAAGATTGCTGAAATTAGTAAGTAAAATATTATTTTTATATTAAATTATTTTTAGGTTTGATTTTGGTAATCTGTAAACGGCATAACTGAAGTCCAATTTTCGTTTGTATTGCAATATTACAATTTCGTTTATTACTTTCTCTTGCCTATATGAATAGGAAGGAAACTATTGTTTTTATGTCGATTTTAAGAAATCGAGTTTTCACCGGATCAACACGTTTTCAACCCCCCTGAACCCAAAAACTTGTTTTTCGTGATTGGTGTGTGTGTGTGTGTGTGTGTGTGTGCGCGCGTGCGTGTGTGCGTGCGTGCGCGCGCGCGCGCGTTTGTGTTTGTGAACCGAATATCTCAAGAACGGAATATTTGAACTTGAAACTTGAAACTTAAGTTAGATACCACTAAAGGACCCGACACAAACATTTTCATCAAAATCAGTTAACCGGAAGTAGTCGTTTATTCGTGTCATTTTTCACTTTTTTGCGAGTTTCTCAAAAACTGCTCGTATGATTTTTTTTAAAAATCGCCTTATTTACTAATTTTTTTATGCTCTACAAAATAGGGAAGGCGCCATGTCTGCTGAAATTTTTGGTAAGGCTGTTTTCTCGTAATTGTTTTTTTTTAAGATTGCGACTCAAATATGCATTTTAGCGCAAAAACGTATATAATAAAAGTTGTAGAGAATTTAAAATCCTACAACTTTAATTCCTAACATTTTTCTTTATAACGCTTAGTTTAGCGGTGATTAGCGATTTTCTGTTGTTTTCTCACGAAATCGTGTTAAAAATCGATTTATTACGAGTTCAGCCTTACCCTCATTTTACGACAAAAGTGTATATAATAAAATTTATATAAAAATCAGAGATCTACAAATTTTATTTAAAGAATTCTTCTCTACAGTGCCTAGTTTAGCGTGGAAGAGTGATTTTCCGTATTTTTAAGCCAAACTGAGGTTGGTTTTTCATTTTGCGTCTTATACTCATGATTAAAATTAGGTTATGTTTATTGAGGTTAGTTTTTTTGTATTTCTAATGTTTTATTACTAATGTTAGTTTATGTTGTTAATTATTTGTATTGGCAAGAGAAAGTCGTGTAAGTGTTTCACACCAGATTTATTTTTTGTTGTACAGGGTGATTTTTTAGTCCTGTTACCCAATTGTTAATGTCTGGTAATATTTTTCTAAAAAAAACAAATTTTGTTTTGTGACATTAAGTTGGTAGCCCTACTCAACCAGTATGGCTATGGCAGTGTGAGTTGATTCTCCTTGAGCTGTGTAAAATTTTGTGCCATTTCCGGTCGTGCTACGAACAGAATGTCTTTTATCCTAAAACAATCTCTTGTTTAAATCTGGAGGCTGAAGCTATAGAACTAATCGTATGTGATACGGATACAATTTCAATTTTTTAGCAGCTTTCTGAGCACTCGAACATGACAAATCAACATGCGAGGAAAGTTTCTGTAAACTTTTCCATGGAGAATTGAGCAATCTTGTTTTCACATTCTCTTAACGTCATCTGTCAAGAGAGTTGGTCGACCACTACGTTTTCTGCTGCAAACAATACCTGCCTCTAAAAATCAGTTAGTTAGCCTAGAAATTGACTAGAATAGAGTGGAGGAACACCAAAAAATTTAATTTGAAATGATTCTTTTACACTCGCATACGATTTTGTAGCAAAATATTGTTCAAGAATGAAAACCCGTTGTTCTAGGGTAAAAGACATTCTGTTCGTAACACAACTGGAAACAGCACAAAATTTTACGCAACTCAAGGAGAATTAACTCAAAATGTCGTATCTATACTGGTTGAGTAGGGCTACCAACTTTGTGTCACAAAACAAAATATCCCTTTCTTAGAAAAAAATTACCAGACATTAACAATTGGGTAACAGGACTAAAAAATCACTCTGTATTTTCTTATATCAGTTCTATGTCTTTTCTATGAAAATAAATAGTTCTGATAGAACCTCTTTCAAAGTCATTACTTTGTTCATTAGTTGTTTATGGAAGTGTGAACTTAGATAAATCAGCAAACCTATCTTGAAAATGGCATTTTTAAAAGCGTATTTAATGAAGTGGAATATTTTGTATATTTTTGTTGATTTATCAGAAGCAAAAAAGCATGAGTGACATAATCGATATATTGCTAAGGTTTACCTTTGATACACCCAGCTGAATCGTGTAATGGAATTTAGATACCGTATAGACATTTTTTGTTTACATTAATAAATAATTAGTTTTCTTTTGTCCAATCTGAAATGCTTATAAAAAAGTTTAGCAGTTAATCAAATTATCTTTAAAGTGAAAATTATAAATCATTTATAACTTATAAAGATTCGGTACATTAAAACTTTATAATCGGAGTAAACCTCATTTATCCGGTATGTACGTGTTGATCCGGATAATGTTCACATAGATAATAATGTGACACTTATCGCTAAGATCCGTTTCGGGATCTAGGTAATTAAATAATTTATACACTAAAGTTTACAATTAAAAATATTTATTACACTAAAAGATTTACAAAATAAACAACAAACTAATTATAAAGAAGTAATACAATAAATGGCCTAATAATTTACTTAAAATAAATAATAAACAATAAATAACTTAATAATTTACTTAGCACTACTTACAATTAATTTTATAGAATACACATTAGCATTATATGGAAATGAAACGTGGGTGATAGGGGCTGTAGAAAAGAAGAGGATAGAAGCTTTTGAAATGTGGTGTTATAGAAAAATGTTAAAGATTAGGTGGGTGGACAAAATAAGTAATTTAGAGGTTCTTAGGCGAGTGGATGAAAAAAGAAGTATATGGAAGCATCTTACCAAAAGAAGGGATAGGCTAGTTGGGCATATCCAAAGACATCCAGGTATTGGGCTACTAATAATGGAGGGTAATATTGAGGGAGTAAATTGTAGAGGGAGGCAAAGATTTGAATATATAAAGCAAATTACAAAAGATGTAGGGTGTTACAGGTATGTAGATATGAAACGACTTGCGCAAGATATAACAGGTTGGAAAACTGCATCAAACCAGTCGAGAGACTGATGACGAAAAAAAGAATACACATACAAAATGAAACTGAATACACATAAACTGAATTTAATACAGATACACAATAACTGTTCACAATACAGATACACAAGAACTTTACACGATACACACACAAACAAAGACAGTATAACAATCGTTGACCAACACAATGCACAACGCCCGATAGGCACTCGTCAAAGATCAAACGAATACTAACTCACTGACCGCGCTCGGGGGTCTCTTTTAGAGTGAATCAAAAAGAATCTTCCCGAGAAACACCGAACTTCCATACAAATAATAAAGTACAAAAAACCCTTTATAAATGAGTGCTAGAAAAATCTATCGTAAATAAGTCAACAATAGATTTTATTATAAATAGAATAAAAGTTGTTACAGGCCGACCTTTTCATAAATAGTTGTACAACAATAAACTTTTATAAATAGGTAAACTTTTATTGTTACTATTGTCCTATTGTCACTTTTTCACTCTATTATCTACCCTTTACCATTTCATAAATGAATTCTAGAAACTTCGCGAACCATGCCTTCTTCGATATTGTCACAATAATTTTTACTTTTTCTTGCCTATATGAATATAATATAAGAAGGAAAGTATCTTGTTTTCATGTCGATTTTTCGAAATCGAGTTTTCACCGTATCTGCACGTTTTCAGACCCCCTGAACCCAAAAAACATGTTTTTAGCGATTGGTCTGTGTGTGTGTTTGAACAGAATATCTCAAGAACGGAAAATCATACGAACTTGAAATTAGTTAGGTACCACTACAGGACCCAACACGAACATATTCGTCAAAATCGGTCAACCGGAAGTAGTAGTTATTCGTAATTTCAATCTCAAAAATTTCTTTTTTTTTGTAGTCTATAAGACTTAGTTCTGCCCATAACAGACAGGTGGAGTGTCAAATTATTTACATTCAATCTGTTCGTTGCAGGGCTAAAATAAATAGTTATGTTTCTTATCACATGGTCAGCCAATTAAATGACTGAATCATTTAAGAACAGAAGAGGTAGAGGTGTACTGTGACACTAATCAGAGTTATCTTCTCTGAAAGTAATGAATTTCATTATACAGCCAGACCCTGTGGTGAATAAAGTGAAGGTGTCATTTGCAGAGTGGAAAATATGTGCTTTTCAGAGGGCCCGGTATGCTGATAAGCGTACTTTTCCACTCAGTGAGGAAGGCAATGGTAAACCACCTCACTCCTTGTTTTACTTAGTAAAACCTCTATAGGTTCAAACCAGCCTTTCGGCTGTTGACCTAAACAACAAGACTTAGTTAAGCAGTAATTAGCAATTTTCTGTTTTTTTTCTCACGAAAACGTGTTAAAAATCGATTTATTTAGATTTCAGCCTTAGTATGGATGTAACGACAAAAGTGTATATAACCAAATTTGTAGGAAATTAAAAGCTCTACAAAACTACAACAACAATATAGCAGTTTTTAAACAACATTAAAAATATAGGTTTATTATAGGTAAACGCAGAATGAAATGGGCTAAATTTTGATGTAAAATATGTTGAAATCTGACTCATAGTTTTGGAGATGCTTTGGGTTGAAACTCGGGTGTCTATGATTATGAAACCGATAGTAGGCTAGTTAGGTTATTTTATTATGATTTATTGGTAGCTTGTGGAGGAAAGCACAAGTTATACTCAAGACAGTCCCAAGTGCGTGTTCCAATACGTAACGAGGGGGAGCCGTGGAGAATCACAGACGAAGAGCATGTAGAACTCTTTGCTGACCATTAAGAGCAGCTATTTTAACCACATCAGGACGTAGCAGACGTCACACATGATGATTATGTCCTACAATCCCTAGACATACCTTTGCCGGTTTCGCTTCCCCATGATCCGATTAAACGTGAAATAGCCGGTTTAAAAACTGGAAAAGCCCCCGGATATGATCTTATATGCTCTGAAGTACTCAAAGAATTGGCTCGAAAGGGTATTGTATTTCTGACATGTTTATTTAATTCTATCTTTCGTACAGCAACCTTCCCTATACAGTGGAAGCATTCGTAAATTTACATGATTTTAAAGCCTAATAAACCTCCCTCTCTTCCTTCATCGTAGGCTACCGCCCAATTAGCCTCCTTCCACTGTGCTCCAAAATATTTGAAAAGATTTTACACAAACGGCTTTTAACTATTCTTCCACGACATGTCATCCCTGATCATCAGTTTGGCTTTCGGTCAAACCATTCTACTATTCACCAATTACACCGTATAGTCGATATTTTAGCGTCATCATTAGAAAGAAAATTGTTTTCGGCTGGAATTTTTCTTGATGTCAGTCAGGCTTTCGACAAGGTCTGGCATAACGGTCTTTTATTTAAATTAAAATCTGTTTTACCGTCTACGTACTATCTAGTAATAAAGTCGTTTCTTTCACAACGCTTCTTTCTGTAAAACAAGGTTCCGCTGTATCTTCGTGTCGTCCCATAAATTCAGGAGTTCCCCAAGGAGCAGTTTTGTCACCCCTTTTGTACTCCATCTACGTATCCGATTTTCCTACCACACAACAAACTATAACTGCAACGTTTGCCGATGACACAGCAATATTAGCCAGCGAAGCCAGGTGTGAAGACGTAACGCTTAATCTTCAACATCACATAAACAATGTACAACATTGGTGTACGACTTGGAAAATTAAACTTAATGCTGAAAAATTACAACACATTACATTTACTCTAAGACGACAAACTTGTCCCCCAGTTTATTTGCACAATACACCGATCCCACAAAAAACCTAGGACTGACATGGAATCCACATACCAGACTCAAAAGGCAATCTCTTAACGCGCGGTTAAAACTTCTTTACAGTCTTATTCACCATAAATCTCCTCTTCCAATTACTCAGAAACTTAACTGTTACAAGGTACTTCTTCGTCCTATTTGGACCTACGGTTCAGTGATCTACGGATCAACTAAAGTATCTACATAAAACGTATTCAAACATTCCAGAACAAAACTTTACGCATCATCACAGGCTGTCCAACATACGTTAGTAACAGAACATTACATAGAGACCTTAACATTGAAACGGTAGACGAAACAATTAAGAAACTATACAGACGTTTTCATAGCAAACTACACTATCACACAAATCCACAAATTCAGTCATTGTCCGCTCCTCACCTAACACACAACCTACTTAGAAGACTGAAAAGGCAATCGAATAGAGACCTTTTGTGAATCGTCTTGAGGGGTTGCCACTGGGCGACTACCTCACACAAGTGACATCAAGACATTTATATAAAACTATTCACATTATAACTGCTGGTTGTGTTAAATTGTTACACAGTTGTAGTTTATTTTTCTTAAATAAAGTCACAAAAAAATTTATGATTTATTGAAATGGAGGAGTTCTTTTACAAACTCCCTATATTTTGAGATTGTACATAAAGTGACTAAATTTATGGAAATTTTCATAAACGATTGTTTAATCATCTAGTCCCTGGAGTGTTAATTATTTAGGAGAAGGTATTCATTAAGGACGAACTACTAGTCAGGCAATTAAGTGAAATGGTCAGTTAAGTGTTTAAACATACCTGTAGTGTAACGGTGCGTTTACGGTTCGTTTTGTTTACAAAATACAAAGAGTTTTGACCAATTAGTGGTTGTTTACATAAACTATTTTCATTTAGTTTTGCGATTTTCCTTTCACTGGAATATAAGTACATGATATTTTGATTTGATTTTCACTTTCTCATTAGTAGCCTAATTAGTGAAATAGTCCACTTCATTACTTTCTATCCCGTCACGTAATTTAAATACGTCTAAAATACAATAACGTTTTCATAGCACATAAAATATAAAATATTTGCGGTCCTGGGTTCGAATCCCACTCAGGCACGGCATATTTTCATACGTTACAAAACTTCATTTCATCCTCATTACACACAGTTACACCCCAACGTTCTCGCTAATGACCACAGCAGTTGATGCGACGTTAAATAAAAAAAAAATATATATATATATATATATATATAACATAAAACTGCAGAATTTCCCAACTTCCTGTATGTTTTCGTTGCCTTCTTTTAAATTTCCCATCTCTTCTAAACCACTCTTGCTGCTGCACTACACTTTCGTTTTGTTCTTATTATTTTCATGAAGTAATCCTTTCTCAATATCTCATCCATTCCATTTAAGGCATCCTCTAGTTCTTTCTTTGTTGTTTAAAAAATCAGCCAAAAGCCTGCTTTGAACCTCTGTAATAGCCCTTTACTAAGAATTTTTTTTGTCATCAGTCTCTCGACTTGTTTGATGCAGTTCTTCAAGCTGTTCTATCTTGCGCGAGTCGTTTCATATCTACATACCTGTAACACCCTACATTTTTTGTAATTTGCTTTATATATTCTAATCTCTGCCTCCCCCTACAATTTACTCCCTCAATATTACCCTCCATTGTTGATAGCCCAATACCTGGATGTCTTAAGATATACCCCACTAGCCTATCCCTTCTTTTGGTAAGATGCTTCCATAACTTATTTATTCATCCACTCGCCTAAGAGCCTCGAAATTACTTATTTTGTCCACCCACCTAATCTTTAACATTGGCTATAACACCACATTTCAAAAGCTTGTATCCTCTTCTTTTCTACAGCCCCTATCACCCACGTTTGACTTCCGTATAATGCTACATTCCAAAAATAATGTTTTAAAAACATTTTCCTAATCTGTAAATCAATGTTTGTAGTCGGTAAGCTGTTTTTCATTTCAAAGGCTTTTCTAGCTTGAGCAATTCTACTCTTGATATCACTTGTGCTTCTACCATCCTTTGTTATTTTACTCCCTAGATAGCAGAATTTCCCAACTTCCTGTATGTTTTCGTTGCCTACTTTTAAATTTCCCATCTCATCTAAACCTCTCTTGCTGCTGCACTACACTTTCGTTTTGTTCATATTATTTTCATGAAGTAATCCTTTCTCAATATCTCATCCATTCCATTTAAGGCATCCTCTAGTTCTTTCTTTGTCTCGGCTAATACTACTATATCATCGGCGAATCTCAGCATTTATATTGTTTCTCCTTGAATTTTTATTCCTGCGTCAAATTTCTCCTTCACTTCATTAGCCTCATATATATACAAGTTGAAAAGTAGTGGTGACAAATGTAGTCTCATATATATATACACAAGTTGAAAAGTAGTGGTGACAAAGAACAACCTTGTCGTACACCTTTTTTTACAGCAGCCTCTTTTTCGTACCCCTCAATTCTAAAAAACAGCCGTTTGATTCTTATACAGACTGTAAATAACTTTCCTTTACTAAGAATTTTGATATAAAAAAACTTCTAAGTCTGTCTACGCTAGAGTACTCCGACATTAGGCAACCAGCAATACAAGTGAGCATGCGTATTAATTAAAAATACGCACAGTATGATCAAAAACAAAATTCCGTACATCATAACTAATTCGTTTGTTGTTAGCTTAATATGATTAAAGCGTTCAATCATTTGTTAGAAAGTGTTTCATAAATCGACATTAGTTCACCATTTTTTTAAACGCTTTTATTTAACTTACTCTTGGAAGCATCAAATCTTGCAACTTAAAATTTTAATACTTCTACCGTATCAATGTGAATCAAACTTTGCACACTTGTTTATCTTCGATGACAATACGCTGTGGAGGTGTTTGTAAAAAAAAATTTTAAAATTAAAAAAAAAATTTTAAAAACGCTTTTATTTAACAATTACTTAAAACAATTAACTAAAAATAAAAAAATAAAAAAAATTTACAAAAGAAAATTTACAAAAAAATCAAAAAAAAAAATTTTAAGAAGCGCTAAGTATTATTTAACAATTAATCAAAAAAAATGAACTAAAAAGAAAAAAATAAAAAAATTTACAAAAAAAATTACAAAAAAATCAGAAAAAAAATTAAAAAAAATTTTTTTTTAAGAAACGTTATTATTTAACAATTAATCAAAAAAATGAACTAAAAAGAAAAAAATTTACAAAAAAAAAAATCACAGACATTACAGTTAAAAATAAAAGCGTGGCGCATTAATATCTTATATAATATTTATTGTAAAATATTCGTTGTGAAATATTATATATATTAATGCGCCACGCTTTTATTTTTAACTGTAATGTCTGTGATTTTTTTTTGTAAATTTTTTTATTTATTTCTTTTCAGTTCATTTTTTTTGATTAATTGTTAAATAATAGCGTTTCTTAAAAAAAAATTTTTTTTAATTTTTTTTTGATTTTTTTGTAATTTTTTTTGTAAATTTTTTTATTTTAACAGTTAAAATTATTTACAAACAGTTTAACAAAAAACTTTCAGTAAACGTTTTAACAATGAATATAACTTGAAGAAGACAGCACTCTCAGCAGCGTTGCTTCCGTGTGATCGTTTGGATATAAGCGGTTTCTTCTTGGGTCCTGGTGACGTACAACTTTTTTTTATACGGATGAAGTGAATGAAGGTGTGAAAAGTAGCGAATGAAGACGTGATACTGATGATCTGTGTAACTGATGATTGAAAATTTATTAGAATGATTAATTTTAGATTAATGAGTGTTACGACTTAGTTTATTGATAAATAGGAGTTGACCATCCGTAATATAATTTTGTGTTTTTAATCTTAAAAGGATGGTTAAACATTTTTGATCAGGTGAAACGGAATTGAAGATCTAATATTCTCGCCTTCTTGAGTCTTTGATTTTCAAAATTGTCGTCGAGAAGATTTATAGCCAAATGATTAGAACGAGTGTCCAACTTGGTTAAATACTTTTCACTCCGTCTCCTAATTTCTTCTCTCACCGTAGGTATGCCCAGGTCATGATGAGTTTACCATTAACAACTAAAACTTTACCATTGTTATTCTTTTTTTTCTATTGTTACACTTAAATTGTTATATTTCGTGATATTATTTGCAATTATCGTAATTCATCGATTCTAAGACGCACATTTAAAAAATTTTTTCCGTTCCCAAAAATGTGGTGCGTCTTAGATTCGATGGCGTCTTAGAATTGGTGATGAAACACGAATTCAAAAACTTCTATGGGTCTACCGTATATTACAATAAATGTGTAATACTTGGGAAAAATCCGGTTACTGTTCGAAAGTAAGAAATTCCGTAGCACGTATACGTAAACAATACATTTATATATACGTATGCGTTCATTGACCTGTTTCAGACAAAGCAAGTGGGGAATTTTGTCACTTGTAGCCTAGTCGGTATTGGCCTGACGTGTCGGTTAACAAACCATTAAAAGAGTACGTAAGGCAAGGATATGAAGCTTGGTTGTTTTCTGACAATGTGCCTTTGACACCTTTTGGCAAGATAAAAAAAGCCGCTGTTTCAAAAGTTGCAGAGTGGATCTCCGCTGCTTGGCGAAAAATACCAGATGTCATAGTGCAACAATCCTTCAAGAAATGCTGTATAACCAATGCGCTGGACAGTTAGGAAGACGACATTCTATAGGAAAATAATTGTTCAAAAAGTGATGCAAGTTCCGACTCTGAAGATAGTGATGTAGCCAGTGAGATTTGTGATAGTGATTAAAATACATAGTTAGGTTAGCAGCCAACATAAAACCTACCAGAAAAAAATATCACAAAATTAACTTAACATTTCATCAACTAATATATTTTTCGTTTTATATACACATTTTCATTTATTTTTCATTAAACTAGGACTACTATAGGCCTAATTTGTTAATAGTGTGATGTGAATATTGTTTGTACTGTTTTGTAAAAATTTCAAGTAAGTAAATATACCGTTACAGTTATCTAACTTCGTATTTTTATATGTATTTATTACTTTTCCAAAGTTGTATTTTACTTTTTTAAGTCTATTTTCTACTTTTTTGCTGTTTTGACGTAGCTAAAAATGTGGTGCGTCTTAGAATTGATGGCGTCTTAGAATTGATAAAATACGGTATTACATTATTATGTACGAGTATGTACTACGTTTATACTCAGTTTTATTTTTGGTCACAAATAATATAACAGGCTAATGCGTTTGAATTATAACTGGATATTAAACGATTCCAGTGATTCGTTATTTATCATTTCAGATTGTTTATTTCGTATTATTAAAATGAATGTCTGTAACTAGTTTAATACAACTGTTTGCACTTGCCCGTGTTTAAGTCATTTTTAGTTTCGTCAGTTATCTTTCGGTATTATTTGGTATCGGTTCGTTTTTGTTTTCTTTGTAAACTCAAGTTGAAAAGTTTTTTATTAATACGTAATAAAAGTTTTACAAAATAATAGCAAGAAATTAATTCTGTATACAAAATAAAAACACCATAATTTTATTTTAATCTGTATTCTCTCAGGGTATAAAAAAATAATGTCGATATGCGGATATTACATTTTAGAAAGAGGGTTTGGTGCAAAAATTTAATTTAAATATTAAATATTATATAGGCTCAAAGTTAATCTTTAAAACGCCTGTAGAAATAAAATAAAATAAAGCGTTCGTTCGTTTACGTATGGAATAAGTTGCCATTTACTTACGATGAAGGACCTAATTAAAGCCAGTGCTTTTACAAATTTTATTTCAAAACCAATTCAATGTAATTTAACGTTTGATATTCATTTTGTATCGTCGCAATAGACATGGAAATATATCATGTATGTTGTTAAGGTCACAGCCAAACGGTTGGTTTGAACTTATAGAGGCTTTACTAAGCAAAACGGGACTGAGGTGGTTTACAAATATCTTCCTCACTGAGTTGAAAAGTATGCTTATCAGCATACTTTTAGACTTTATAAAACATTTACTTTCAACTCTGAAAATGACATCATGACTTTATTCACCACTAGCAACCCCCATCTCGCTTCGCTTCGCTTCACAGCAGCTAATGAAGGCCTCATTAAATTATTTTAAAACCTCTCTATATTCAATATTTTTGTGGTTTTGTTGCCTTGTGACAGCAAAATAAATTGTTTTTCTGGACTTCCAGCTCTAGAAAGTCCGACATAAAGTTGTTCATGAATGAAGGAAGCACTCTTGTATCAAATCGATGCCCACCGTTTTAAATGTTTCTCCCTGCAGAACTGAATAGAATGCATAGAAGAATACCGATGGAAAAGAGACAGTTGATATATGGCGGATATAAAAGAGACAGTAATACAGAGCGGAGCGCGGTAATTTGCTAATTTGGGAGTGAAATAAAAAAATAATGAACTTTTAAAAACTTTATTCAATATATTACTTACATTAAACAGTAATGGACTTTACAAATTACTTGGTTTTAAATATTGTATCTGGCAAATGTTGACCTTCGCTATCCACACACTGCTGAATACGTTTTCTGAAGTTCTCATGCACTCTTTCAAGCATGTCGACTGGTATTCTGGCAATCTCAGCGTCAATATTGTTCCTTAGGTCTTCCAGGGTGTTGGGACAGTTACAATACAAATTAGACTTCAGGTAACCCCAAAGGAAAAAATCGCATGGGGCTAAGTCTGGTGAGCGTGCCGGCCAGTTCAGATCACTCCTCAGAAAGTAAGTCATTCAGGAAACATTTACCTCAAAAAATTCATGGTAACTCTCGCTGTGTGTGCAGTGGCACCATCTTGTTGAAACCATGTATCCTCTAATTGCATTGCCTCGAGAGCCGGCTGGAAAAAATCCTGCAGCATAGCTAAGTAACGTTTGGAATTCACAGTTGCCTGAATAAAATAAGGGCCAATGATGCCTACTTGTGATAAGGCGCACCACACAGTGACGCGGTCCGAATGCAGAGGTCTCTGGTGAACTTCTCTGGGGTTTGTTTCGCTCCAGTACCGCATTTTGTGTTTGTTTACACATGTACATGGGTGCGGTATGCAGAGTAATTGGAAATATATGACTATTCACTACCTGTCGAATGAAAACAAATAATATGAAATACAGTACAAAATTAAAAATTTTGAATATTTCAGAATTTTTAATGTTTTCGGAATCGAATGTTATTCTTCACGTTTTCTATGAAATATAAAAGTTGAATCGTGCTTCTAGCCCAAAAAATAGCTACACCATTCAGAGGACTTAGAAAAAAAAGTGCTATGCACCCGATAAACTAAAACATGCGACATCGTCACAGTTAAATTTGTTAACTCACTTAATTAAAGTTACTTAAAGTTGCAAAATAGCTTATATTGATCAGGAAGCTGTAAGCTATGCAACAATGAAAGATTTTTTAAAATCAGTTCAGTAGTTTCTGAGATTACCTCATACAAACAAACAAACAAACAAACAGACGTTTCTTCTTTATTATATTAGTATAGATAGGCTCTGGTTGTATAATGAAATCCATTACTCTCAGAGGAGATAACTGTGACTACTTTCGGTTTCATAATCATAGACACCCGAGTTCGAACCCAAAGCATCTCCAAAACTATGAGTCAATTTTCAACATATTTTACATCAAAATTAGCTCATTTTATTCACCTATAATAATATTATATTTTTAATGTTGTTTTTAATGGTTCAGCGGGAAATTAGAGGAAGAATTAGAGAAGCAAAAGAGAAAGAAAAGATGGAATTATGTCTGGAGATAGAGAAATGCCAGGAGAAAGGGGACAATTTTAATTTACATAAAAAAGTAAAAGAAGTGGCTGGCACAAGAAGAAAGAGAACAACACAAGTACTTACGGTTAAGGAAGGAAGAATAATCACAAACAAGATGGAAGTGAAACAAGTATGGGAGAATTATATCCAACAACTTTTCTATGACCAAAGGCCAAGTGCTCCAATAGTTGAGGGGATGATGGCCCAGCGATTTTAGAAGACGAAGTATGCGCAGCCGTTAAAAATGCAAAAGAACAGAAAGCTGTAGGACCTGATGGAATACCAGCCGAAATAATAAAGCTCTTCCAAGGGGAAAATTTGAAATGGCTTACTGCTTTGTGTAATAGAATATATTATAGCGGAAATATACCGCAGGAATGGTTAAATTCGGAATTTATAACTCTTCCCAAAAAACCCGGAGCAAGGAAATGTATAGATTTTCGAACTATTAGTCTTATGAGCCATCTCCTTAAAATATTCCTTAAAGTGATTCATGGCAGAATATACAAAAAGTGTGAAGAACAAATATCCGATTCTCAGTTTGGATTCCAACGAGCCGTTGGAACGAGAGAGGCCCTTTTCTCTATACAGGTACTGTTCCAGCGTTGCCGTGATGTAAATTGTGACGTTTTTGTCTGTTTTGTCGACTATCAAAAGGCGTTTGATAGGGTGCATCACGATAAGATGGTTGAAGTGCTCAGGAGGACTGGAATAGATGCAAAAGATCTTAGAATTATTATAAACCTGTATTGGAACCAGATCTCTTCAGTCAGAGTGGAAGATGAGAGTACAAATAGCGTGAAGATTTTGAGAGGCGTTCGTCAGGGGTGTATACTGTCGCCGGTAATTTTCAACGTTTACTCAGAATACATATTCCGAGAGGCAGTGCAGGGCATTGAAGAGGGAATTACGCTAAACGGGGAGAAGATCAATAATATTCGATACGCCGATGACACTGCTATTTTCTCGGATAGTATAACCAGTTTGCAAAGGTTAATGAATAGGGTAACAGAACATAGCAGAAAGTATGGTTTAGACATTAACATAAGCAAAACGAAATTTATGATTATTAGCAAGCATACAAATATAAGAGGGAATATTAAAATAGACGGTGTACCCCTGGAAAGAGTTAAGCAGTATTCTTACCTAGGCAGCAATGTAAACGAGGATTGGGATCACTCGCAAGAAATTAAGATACGTATAGAAAAAGCCAGAGTGGCCTTCAACAATATGCGAAAAATTTTCAAAACTCACGACCTTACACTTGCTATCAAAATGCGTCTCCTTCGATGTTATGTGTTCTCTGTACTGTTCTACGGCGTGGAAGCTTGGACGCTCACTGAGGCCTCAGCCAGGAGGCTTGAAGCCTTTGAAATGTGGCTTTATCGAAGAATGTTACGCGTATCATGGAGGGACAGAGTCACCAATGTAGAAATTCTTCGAAGGATGAATAAAGATAAAGAGGTTCTTGACATCGTGAAAGTGCGAAAGCTCCAATACCTGGGACACATTATGCGCAATGAGAACCGTTACGTGTTACTCCAAAAGATTTTGCAAGGAAAGGTGTATGGTGCGAGAGGTCCCGGTAGAAGAAGGATTTCATGGTTGAAAAATCTAAGAACGTGGTTCAACCAGTCGACGACCCAACTTTTCAAAGCAGCTGTTTCCAAAGTCAGAATAGCCATCATGATAGCCAACATCCGAACCGGATAGGCACCATAAGAAGAAGAAGAATGTTGTTTAAAAATTACCATATCGAGGTTGGAAAACAAAAAGACCCGGTTTTTTTGCTGCCGCAAAAAATTTCATGCTCTAAACGCATGAAATTTTTGCTAATAAAAATAGGTAGTAGGCCTACCAAGTTACAACGCGGCAACACGTTTAAGCTTCTTCCCGTAGCATCTACCATTATTTAAAAAAATCTACCGAATAACTTGTCAGTTGCTGTTCCATAATATTAATGAATTTGTATTCAATTTTTTATAACATGATTTTTAGATATTGCCGAATTAATGAGCGGTTGCTGAGTTACAGGGGTTCAGAATTTTGCTAATAACTCAAAATTTAAATTTGCTACAAATAGGAAATTTCGTACATACAATAACAATATACCAGTTTATATTTCGGTTAAATCTCAAATAAATCGGTTGAGCGGTGTTTGAGTTATAAGTTTCTAAATGCATCCAATGTGTTGCAGAAACAAAAAACCGGCTCTTTTTTTCTTCTCATCTTGATATCGCAGTATTAAAAAACGCTAAAAATATGAAACTGATATGTAACTACGTAGATTGAAATAAGCTAAAAAATCTGGTTTGAAACACACACACAACTTTCTCTTGCCAATGCAAATAATTAAAACAATATAATCTAACATTAAAAATAAACAAAAAAAATAACCTCAAAAAAACATAACCTTGTATTAATCATGAATAAAAGACGCAAAATGAAAATCGAGCTCAGTTTAGCTTAGAAATACGTAAAATCACTCTTTCTCTCTAAACTAGGCTCTGTAGAGAAAAATGCTCAAAATAAAAGTTGTAGGTCTTTCAATTTTCTATAAATTTAATCATAAACACTTTTGTCGTAAAATGCATACTAAGGCCGAAACCTTAAAAAAATGAATTTTTCACACATTTTCGTGAGAAAAAAACAGAAAATCGCAAATTACCGCTAAACTAAGCGTTATACAAAAATTGTTTGAAATAAAAGTTGTAGGATTATAAATTCTCTACAATTTTTATTATATAAATTGTTGCGCTAAAATGCATATTAAAGCCTTAATCTTAAAAAAACAACGTTTTTACGAGAGAACACCCTCACCAAGAATTTCAGCACTCATGACGCCTACCCTATCTTGTAGAGAACAAAAAATTGAGTAAACCAGGCGATTTTTAAAAAAATCGTAGGACCAGTTTTTGAGAAAATCACAAGAAAGTGAAAAATTACACGAATAAACTACTACTTCCGGTTGACCGATTTTGACGAAAATGTTCGTGTCGGGTCCGGTAGTGGTATGTAACTTAAGTTTCAAGTTTCATGTTCGTACGACGTTCCGTTCTTGAGATATTTTGTATACACACACACGCGCGCGTACACACACACACACAGACCAATCGCTAAAAATATGTTTTTTGGGTTCAGGGGGTCTGAAAACGTATAGATCCGGTGAAAACTCGATTTCGGAAAATCGACATGAAAACAATACTTTCCTTCCTATAATAATTATATTGATATAGGCAAGAGAAAGTAATAAAAAAAAATTTCTTGGAGAAATGTCTTACCGGCAACGTAGAACTCTTTTTTTCAGAACTTCGATTACAATATTCTTGATAACAGAATAAACAATATCAAAATACAAACAACTTCAAAAAACTCTTCGTTTTTTCAGCTCTATTCAAAAATAATTTTCTTAGTATTTCGGGATGACATATAACACTGGAGTACATGATGGATTGCCTAACGATAAAGATATCAAAAGAAAACGCGGAAAAGTTGGCGAGAAAGAATATTATTCCTGCTTCTTCTACCTCGTTTTTCTTTTATCTTTCTCTTTTTCCTGTTCATAAAAAGAGATAGATGGTAATGATGGGTATGTTAAAGTAGAAGGAAGTGTATTGATGTGAAGGATTATTTTAAAGAGAGAGAGAAAAAGAGCTGCCTGTCCAAACCATTCTCTCAATCATTGCTTTCCTTATATCATTTACTCACTACTGGGTAATTTGTTTTTCACTAGTTATTCCATTTATAGTGATAATTAATTTTGTTCATTTTCTAATGTGTAATAAGAAGAATCTAAACAGTCGGAAGAAAGTTTGTTGTTTAGGTCATCAGCCAAAAGACTGGTTTGAACCTGTAGAGGTTTTACTAAGTAAAACAAACGAGAAGTGAGGTGGTTTACCATTGCCTTACTCACTGAATGGACAAGTACACTTATCATCATGCCGGGCCCTCTCAAAAGCACGTACGAGGTGTGGCTATATTAAATAACGAGACTGAATTTGTAAAAACTTTAATTTTAATTTTATACATAATCACTTTTTCTCACCTTCAATGTACACTCCTTCTCTATTCCTACAATGCAAATTTTCCATGCGAATTTTCCATCGTTGGAAACAGTGCTGGATATCATCTTCTGTCAGATCCTTCAGGACACGTGCCGCTTTCTCTTTTACAGCTTCACAGACTCAAATCTTGTCCCTTTTAATGCAGATTTCACTTTAGGGAACTGGTGAACGTCACATGGTGCAAGATCTGGTGAATAAGGTGGATGTTCTAACACTGAGATGCTGTACTTTGCTAGAAACCTCTTGACAGATAACGCGGAAAGAACTGAAATTGTCTTGGTGGAGAACCCATGATTTGTCCTTCCACAATTTGGGGCGTTTTTTCCTTACATTTTGACGTAGTTTAGAAAGT
Source organism: Catonia carolina (assembly GCA_035578175.1). Lineage (NCBI taxonomy): Eukaryota > Metazoa > Arthropoda > Insecta > Hemiptera > Achilidae > Catonia > Catonia carolina. The sequence goes on along the minus strand of JAQMRL010000020.1, from coordinate 5,535,536 downwards.
ACCTCAAAGTATATTGATATAGTAAAGTATATTGATATATTTTTTGACCTTCAAAAACCCAGTGAAGGTATATAATTCCTTGGATATCAAAAAAAAACAATCATCATTGCTTTAAATTTTGCTTGCTCATTAGAGCTTTTTTGGCTCTCGGTGAAGTTCGGCTCTTCCAGTGCATCGATTGGCGCTTCGTTACCGGATCATCAGTAAAAAACCACGTTTCATCCCATGTTATTATCTTTTACCTGCTCCCTAAGGTAAAATCTGCATTAAAAGGGACAAGATTTGAGTCTGTGAAAGCTGTAAAAGAGAAAGCGGCACGTGTCCTAAAGGAGCTGACAGAAGATGAATTCCAGCACTGTTTCCAACAATGGAAAATTCGCATGGAGCTTTGTAGGGATAGAGAAGGAGTATATTTTTGTGGGTTTTTTTCTCACGAAAACGTGTGAAAAGTCGATTTTTTACATTTCAGCCTTAGTATGCACTTATGACAAAAGTGTATAAAATAAAATTTATAGGAAATTAAAAGATCTACAACTTTTATTTACAGCATTTTCTCTACAGAGCCTAGTTTAGCGTGAAAGAGTGATTTTCGGTATTTTTAAGCCAAACTGAGGTTGATTATTTTGTGTTTTTCACTCATGATTAAAATAAGGCTATGTTTTTTGTTTATTTCTAATGTTTTATTACTAATGTTAGGTTATATTGTTAATTATTTTCATTGGCAAGAGAAACTTGTGTTAGTGTTTTACGCCAGATTTTTTTAAAATTGTTTCTCGGAAGCTAGGGGTGGTTATAAGGGGTGTTGCGTAGGCCATCAAAAAAATTATTATTATTATATTTATGAATTCTATAGCTATGAAAAAAATAATGCCGAACAATACGTTCCACATCTCTTATGGTGTGTTTGTTCATTTGTAGCTTTTATTATAAAATTGTACACGCAACAATCCATTCTCTTCCTATAAATCCTCTCTAATGACGTCTAATGTAATACAATTGGGTAACTGTCAATTGCAATTATTGATTCTCGGTTCCAGGTATTGTGTGTTTACATCGAGGTAGCTCAATCATATTCACTCCCCTCGCTTACTACTCCTCCGCTGCCTCGCCATGTTGTTATTGTGTTACCAGTGCCAATAGAATTTCATGTCATCAATCCATCATGATATGAATTCACTCCTCCATTGTCCTACATTTTTTTGTGAATATTTAATGTTCAGTTAAGTATTTTTCAGGCAAATTTAAAGTATTAGAAATGGAATATTATATTTTAATTTTTTTTTTGGAATCCCTAATGTGTGTACATTGCAATCTGTTCAGTTCAGAACAATAAGCAACCCAATGAGATGAGGATGATGTGTATGAAGTGTAAATGAGGTGTAGTCTTGTACACACTCAGGTCGACCATTCCTGAGTGAGTTTGGTTTATTGAACCCCAACCATCAAAGAACACCAGTAACCACTGTCTAGTGTTCAAATCCGTATAAAAGTAACTACCTCTACTAGGATTTGAACCAGGAACCTTCGTCTCCAAAAATCAGCTGTTAAACAGCTGATCTTGGCGACGACTTTACCTCTAGACCAACGTGGTGGGTTATATTTTAAATTCTACTAGAAATTTCGCCCGCGTCATGCGTGCGCAATTAGTTATCTTAGAGGTGTTGCAATAACATTGAGTATGTAAACAATAAAGGTGTTGTTTACATCTTTATACACAATTATGAATTTTGACTTTCTCTTCCCTATATGAATATATATTATGAAGGAAAGTATTGTTTTCATATCGATTTTAAGAAATCGAGTTTGCACCGGGATATACACGTTTTCAGACCCTCTGAACCAAAAAACATGTTTTTAGCGATTGGTGTGTGGGTGTTTGTTTTTGTTTGAACAAAATATCTCAAGAGTAGTACGAACTTGAAAATTGAAACTTAAGTTAAGTACTACTAAAGGATCCGACACAAACATTACAATTATTGTATAACGCTTAGTTCAGCGGTAATTAGCGATTTTCTGTTTTTTTTCTCACTAAAACGTGTAAAAAATTGATTTTTGGAAGGTTTCAGTCTTTGTATGCAAGAAAAATTTGTATATAAATTTTAAATATAAAATTATGTATTAAGTAATTTTATTTATTTATTATTATTTGAATCCAATTGAGTGCCGAAGGCCGCTGTTAAATGCAGTGGGTTACTTTTAAATGAATCACCCTGTAGTAGGTTGTATAAAAATAATCCCAGAACTAAGAACAACACTAATGAAACATTATTATTAATACAGAATGTCTCGTAAAACTAAATTGAATAAAACAGGAATAATTACAGCCTAAAGCATGGAAACAGCATTAGGGGTTTTACATCTACATATTGTCTAACTGTAACACATTTACGCAATGAATTAAACAAAGAACCCGCACCCGTAGATGGAGGTGTAATTCTATCTCTTTCCAGTATATATAGTTACTGTTGACAGAGTTTCAAATCTACAGGGAATTTCTCTCATCTCCAAGTAACCTCCAAGGCCCACAAACACGAACCCATTGAAAATTCACACCACGGTTTAGTTTCCAATACCAAATCTACCTCGCCCAAATAACAATTCTCTTTTCAATTCTTCTCTTAATTTTCTAATAAATTTGTTATAAACTTCTTTCTACAAAATATCACCTACGTTTCAGTAAAATTTATTATAGAATTAGTAATGTACAGTCCAGCCTCTCTTAGTTTGCTCCTAATGTAAACAAATAATGACGTCACTGAGCATGCGCATTATATCAAAATGTGTACACGCTGATTAAAAAGTAACAACAAATTACTTTCAAAAGTATTTAAATACAAAATACTTTTAAAAGTATTTTTATAAATGAAATTGTTAGGCCTACATCATATCATGACTGATGTTTTTAGTACTTTAAGCACTTATAATTTAAAAAAATAGTTAACTTAATTTGGAATACGACATCCGTAAAGTCGAAGACTCTAGCGTGCACCCTGTAGTAGGTGGCTTTTGTTTGTTGACAGTAGGAGCAAACTAAGAACGGCTGAACTGTAGGTGTTTTGTAACTTTAAAAGAGAATTTCAAAACGTAACAGCTGCAAGAAATTATGTCTCATATTTTCAAGAATTACTTGATAAAATCTAGTGCGTGTTCTAATGAACAATGTAATTAATTATGAGTAAACAATATCAATGAAATACCTACATAACTTAAATATCTGGTGTAAAACACACGACTTTCTCTTGCCAATGCAAAAAACTAACCTTAAAAAACAATCTTATTTTAATCATGAGTGAAATGCTTTTAATAAAGATTAGTGATCCAGGTATTGGGCTATCAATAATGGAGGGTAATAAGCAACCCGATGACCGAATGAGATGAGGATGATGTGTATGACGTGTAAATGAGGTGTAGTCTTGTACAGACTCAGGTCGACCATTCCTGAGAGAGTATGGTTAATTGAACCCCAACCATCAAAGTACACCGGCAACCACTGTCTAGTATTCAAATCCGTATAAAAGTAACTACCTTTACTAGAATTTGAACCAGGAACCTTCGTCTCCGAAAATCAGCTGATAAACAGCTGATTTTGGCGACGACTTTACCTCTAGACCAACCCAGTGGGTTAAAAGAATACTGTAGCATCTGTTTCCAGATTGTTACGATTTTATTTTGTTCGGTTTTTAGCGTTCGCTTGTTGTCTTTTTGATTGCCGATAATTCGTTATTATTTTGTCAACGATAACTAAACTCACCGTCTGGTGGTGCGATCTACCGCTTTTACTTCTAACTGCGTTCTGCTATCTCATCGAACGACTCCATTTGCAAGTCATTACACTTACTGTTGAATTTTCGTTGAGTAAAGTTCGTTCGCTATGTAGTAAATTTTATTACGTTTATTTTCAATTTGTAACTTTTGAAAAAATTAATTCATCTTGCCCATTAAACATGGTAAGTTAATTTGTTTTTATTTTAGTATTCCGAGAGCTGGAAATTTTTCACGAGTTGCATAAAATTATATTTTGTACTAACGAAACTACGTTGCAATTGTTCTTGCAATTTCTTGACTACTAGATTCGATTTTGGTTTATGTAAAACTATATTGTGACTTATGATAAATTTATTGTAAACTATGTAACGTTTTGTAATTTGGTAAATTGTATTCATCTTCGAAAAGTAATAGCTTATTTTAATTATCTTGTTTTTTTTAAACTTTATTATTGTTTATCAATTGCAACTCGTATTAAGTTTCTATCTTTAAATTCATAACTTTGTTATATTTTGTTCATTTACATTGCATTATTTATGCGTTTGTTCTTTTGCTTGAGATCGACGTTTATTTTACTTAATATTAACACTGGCTCGATCTTTTCTTCAGGGTTCCAATCCGGGAACGGAAATTGCCGTTCAGTGAATCATACCATTTCTATATTCAGTACATGGGGTTCGACTCCCGAGAAGGACGAATTTTCACTTCGTCAACATCCTTTAATTAACGTTCAATGTTTCCTGACATTTTCTTTCATGGAGTTACATGGAGGCCATACTGGATGAGAATTTCATCAGTAAATCTTCTATTAGTTGTCGCATACGTCAGTAATACTCCGAAAATAAGTGTTAACTACAAAAGGGTATGTTTTATTATTTTATTTATCATGAGAGGAGCTCATCCATCTACTTAAGGTGTTTTAAAGTGGTAACCGATACCTTTTGGGGAAACGATCATGCCAGAATTAAGATCCATCTTGTTAACTTCTTGTTTTGGACAGGAAATTTAGTGAATTCAAAGTGACCTGCTTGAAAGATTTTCCTGTTAAATCTTTTGCTAAACTAAAGCAATCAGGAACATTGATCTATAAAATTTAATTATTCATTCCATTAAAGTTTTTTTAACAATTATTATTCTTAATTTACACTTTATTAAAAAGGTTGAATTTGAATTTATGTATTTTTCTAAATTCAAAATTCTAAAAGATAAAAAATTTAACTATTCTTTTCATAAAATCTTTTTTACAATTATTATTCTTATTTTACACTTTATGAAAAAGGTTGAATTTGAATTTAGTATTTTTCTAAATTTAAAATTCTAAAAAGTAAACTTTAACTTCTGGTTAAACAATTTTATATTTGTGAAACAATATTTATATTGTACAACTTTGAATGTCTCTACATATTTGCACTTTTATATATATATATATATATATATATATATATATATATATATATATATATATATATATATATATATATAATGATATTTACAAATTAATTGCAATGACAATGGCAATCAAAACACAATTGAAAATAATTTAATTCTAATGATATTACCTTATTTAATTTGGAAGTATTAGATCTATTAAAAACACAATTGAGTTTCTCCTATTAAGAGAAACGACATTAAATGTTATTAATTTCAGTTGTTTCTTTAATTGTTTCACTTATCACTTTTTATGCTTGTTTCTTATATTCTACCTCTACACCACTGACACAATCAAAATATACCACAGCTGTTTATTTGTTTACATTCTTGTGTATGTCGTCTATGCCAACGCGGCACAATTCACTACAAGAAAAATATATTTTTCTTTACATCTCCCCCCCTAAGGAAGGTAAAACAAGATGACCTCTTATTTACTTTCTTCTTGGTTTGCAAACTGAGAGGCTGGAGTCAACTTCGAGATGTGGAAAAGATTCGATTCTGATCTTTTTTGGCCAGTGTATATCTTGTAAATTGAGTTTGATATTTTCTCTATAATTTTGTAGGGTCCGACTCTCAGTTCGTCGAGCTTTTTCCGATTCAGTTTGTTTCCATTGTCCACAAAAACCGTATCACCAATTTTGAAGTCACCACGTTTTCGATTCCTATCATAAACTGTTTTGTTGTAATTATGCGATTTGATTGTATTTTCCAGAGCTCTTTCCCTGTCTCTAATCAAGTCAATCTCTGTCTTTTCAGGTTTTAACTCCTTTGGCAAAATTGTAACATCTGTACCATTTAGTAGATATATTGGAGCATATCCAGTTATAGTGTGCACAGTTTCATTATAATTTTTTACACAATTTTGTGCTATGGTGGTCCATGCTGCTTTGCTGTCTCTTTCGTTAATCTTACACCTGATTTTATTGACCAACGTTTGATTTAATCTTTCATTTAAACCGTTTGAGAATGGTGAATTCACTGCAGTGAAAATTAGTGGAATATTTTTATTATCCAAAAATGTTTTGAATTCTCTAGAATTGAGGCCTGGGTACTGGTCTGAGAGGATTATTCCAATGTTGTCAGCTTCTGCGGTATTTTCCACTAGTTTAATAAAGTCCTTCGCATTTTGAGTCCTTGATGTCAAAATATAAGCGTATCTTGTGAAATGATCTGATAGCAGGTGCAAGTATCTTTTTGTTGATCTTGAACCCCCAAAGCCTCCAATAGTATCAATGGAACAAATTTCAAAAGGCTTTGTGGCAGGACCCAGGTGAGACATCAACCCATATTTATTTTGTCCTCTTGATTTGTTTTTTATACATACTACACAGCTTTCGCAGACATGTTTTATGTTTTTTGTCATGTTTTCTGCTGTATATGAGGAGCTGATCATTCTTTGCATTTGTTTAATTCCTATATGACCTAGGGTTATATGTACATTAATGATGAATTCTTTACTAAATTTTTCTGATAGAATAATTTTTTCTTTTTTCTTTATGCTTTTGTAATAAACGTTTTTTTTGGACATTAGTTTTTCTCTTTGGTATTGTATCTTTTCATTTTGAGCTTGGTCTTTTAAGATATCTTCTAGTCTTATTAAGTTTACTACTTTTAATTGCTCATACAGGTACTCATTTGGCTCTAAGACAGGATTCCTGCTTAGGCAATCAGCTTCAATGTTGTGTCTCCCTGATCAATTGTCTTTCTAATTTCAAGTAAAAGTTTTTCCTTCTTCACAGCATATTCTAATAAGGATCCTGCTTGATATTTAAATGATAAAGCATATCTGCTAGTAGTCCAGCCTTTATTAGCGTAGGTTAGTAAAAAGTTTGATTTCCATTCTGGCCATTGGGATTGCAAACTAAGCTTTATCATCATGGAGGAATACCAATCAGTACATGATTTTTCTAGAAATAATCTGAAAATTTCAATTTTTTCTTCATCTTCTACTACATCGAACCTTTGACATTCTTTTTCAAATATTTCCATCCAATGATATGCGTTTATGTTTCTACCATCAAATTTTTCAAGTACAAACCTTTCAGATAATCTTTTAATATTTTGCTTTTCTTTTTTTTGTTGACATTCAACCAATTTTTCCAAAATTTTGACTATGGGATCTCCCGAATCCGTTTTGTCGGCAATGGTCAATCGTTCTTGAGTAACTTCTTCTAAGAATTGGTCTTTAAAGACTACATTACTATCTTCATCAAAGTATGTTTGTAATATATCCTCTGTCATTTTTATCCATACACTTCTCGTTTGATATCTTTTTTTTAACGTATTTTTCACTGTAACATATGCTTTGGACTTATGGACATGTTCATGAAGTGATGCCGCTTGGTACTCGTCAGGAATTAGGAATGTTTTGTCATCTTGCGTGACAATTGAGGTTATGGCAATATAATTTGATTTTCCGTCTACTGTTGGTTTTGTTTGAAACGTAAATTTCAATTTTTCCATTTTCTAACAAAGAAATGTCGTTTTATAATGATATTTACAAATTAATTGCAATGACAATGGCAATCAAAACACAATTGAAAATAATTTAATTCTAATGATATTACCTTATTTAATTTGGAAGTATTAGATCTATTAAAAACACAATTGAGTTTCTCCTATTAAGAGAAACGACATTAAATGTTATTAATTTCAGTTGTTTCTTTAATTGTTTCACTTATCACTTTTTATGCTTGTTTCTTATATTCTACCTCTACACCACTGACACAATCAAAATATACCACAGCTGTTTATTTGTTTACATTCTTGTGTATGTCGTCTATGCCAACGCGGCACAATTCACTACAAGAAAAATATATTTTTCTTTACATATATATATATATATACTAAATATTTTATAACTTGTGGAATTTAAGGTAATAATGATAAAATATATATTGAATAGGAAGCTGCTAGCATGCTAAACTTGAAAATAAAAGTTTAAATTCAAATATTTTGGCCATTTCGATTTTCAGTTATCATTTAATGAGTATATCTTTAAATATTTTATTGTTTTACTTAATATTTATAATAATTTACCTCAGGAAGTACATTTTTTGGATCTGATATTGTATTAGACTTTCCAGCTATTTAAGATTGGGTAACCTTGTACAATTTTGCTGTTTACTCTATATATTTCTTGTTATAAATTAAATTATTTTACTACTTACTTTTCTAGATTTATTTCATTTATGCAACGATTACCCGAGTGTTTGTTTTTTTGAGCTTCCTTAAATTTTTTTTTATCTTTTGTTAACACCCTAACCGACCTATCGCTTTTGTTGCCGTATGTGTTGCCGGCAGCGATAGGGGTGTTACAATACTGAGCAATACTTTAAAGTACCAAACAATACTGAAAACTATACAGTAAACGCAAAGAGTAAAGCAAAATTTCTAGGTTACTTTCCCATAAACAAATCAATCACAACATGACAGCTGATTCTTGCACACGATTCATTGTGTAAGAGAAAGAACTGTAATACTAACAGAATTCAAACGAAACAAAAAGTAAGCAACAAACAAGTCAAAAGTCCAAAAGGTTGGTGGGCACGATCATTTCCATTTCCTTTATTAATTTCCAAGGGTTTGCAATTACACTACAACTACAATTTTTATACCAAATTAATCAGAAAACTATAAAGAATAATATAATAAAATAAAAAGAAAATCAATTTTTTTTAATTTTTAAACAAGGGGGTTTGTACCCCCTTAATAAACATACGAGGTGTGGTTATTAAATAACGAGACTGATGTTGTAAACAATTTTAATTTTATTATATACATAATCACTTATTGTCACCTTCAATATTAACTCCTTTTCTATCCCTACAACGCTCCATGCGAATTTTTCATTGTTAGAAACAGTGCTGGAAGTCATCTTCTGTTAGCTCCTTCGGACACGTGCCGCTTTCTCTTTTACAGCTTCCACAGACTGAAATCTTGTCCCTTTTTAATGCAGATTTCATCTTATGGAACAGGTAGAAGTCACATGGTGCAAGTATCTGGTGAATAAGATGGATATTCTAACACTGAGATGCTGTACTTGGGTAGGAACCTCTTGACAAAAACACAATTTTTTACATAAAAACAGCCTTTCGAAGAATTTCAGCAGACATGTCGCCTACCCTATCTTGTAAAGTATAAAAGCTTTAGTAAACCAGGCTATTTTTAAAAAAAATCGTAGGACCCGTTTCTGAGAAAATCGCAAAAACGTGAAAAATTATACGAATAAACTTCCTCTAGTTTTATCCAACTTAAGTTTTAAGTTTCAAGTTCGTACGATGTTACGTTCTTGAGGCATTCTGTTCACACACACACACTTACACACACACACACACACACACACACACACACACACACACACACACACACACACACACACACACTCACACACACACACACACACACACACACACACACACACACACACACACACACACACACACACACACACACACACACACACACATACACCCACACAGAGAAATCGCTAAAAACATGTTTTTTGTGTTCAGGGATTCTGAAAACTTGTAGATCCGGTGAAAACTCGATTTCTTACAATCAACATGAAAACAGTACTTTCCTTCCTATATATTCATATAGGCAAGAGAAAGTAAAAACTAATAACTTTTATTTAAAGCATTTTTCTCTACAGAGGTTGATTTTCATTTTGCGTTTTTTCATGATTAAATATACCTAAGTTATATTGTTCATTACCTACATCGGTAAGATAAAGTCATGTGAGTGTTTTACACAAGATCTGTAATGCGGTTGTACATTACGCTCCCAAATGTATAAAGGTACGAGTTAAGAAATCCTGTTGAAAATATATCCTGAATAAACTACTTTGAAAGGAAGAAGTAATTGCGTTTGAAGAAATTAAATTTTAAACTGAAGTAGCAACTGTTTCCATTTTATAATTAAAGTAACATGCAATTCGCAGTAAAATGAAACAGTTTTTTGCAATTTATTTTTAGGTTCTGTTAGAGTTAAGTTTAAATAAATAATCTAAACATTTAGCAGAATGAAAGAAACTTCGTTAAAATACGTAAATATCTTTTGGCTATTAAAACTTATTAATAATAGAGATGAAACTTTGAAATTAAGCTTGTTATTTATTCCTCATTATTAAATAGTGGTGTGTTAAATTATTTGCACTCGATCTACTAGTTCCAAGGTTACAAAAAGTAGTTCTCTTTATCACATGATCACCGAATTAAATGACAAATACTTAAGAACTTCTATTCCTAATTTGTGTACTGTAACACCCCTCATCGCCGCCGACAACACATACGGCAAACAAAAGCGACAGGTTGGTAAAGGGTGTTAACAAAACATAAAAAAAACAATAAAGGAAGCTAAAAAAAACAAATACTCGGGTGATTCGCCGTACAAATGAAATAAATATAAAGTAAAATGGTAAAATCATTTAATTTTAAAAACCAGAAATATAAATATAGTTAACAGCAAAATTAGTACAATATAATTCAACCTTGAGTGACTAAGTTTTAGTACCAATTAGGTCCAGACAAGATATTCTGAGTTAAATCTTATAAATTTTTAGCAGACAATAAAATTAAATACAATATATATATATATATATATATATATATATATATATGTTCATCCAATGAACAACAAAACGTAAAAATTAATGGCCAAATACTTTTATTTTAGTTAATCTTGGTTTAGCATGCTAGCAGCCCTTTTATAAACGTATTTCTTTATCATAATTCTTACAAATACCAAAAAAACAAATTGATATTTGACCTTATCAATAAGGTGTAAAACAGTTATATTACAAGATTTTAAAATGAAACTTTTAAATTTATCTTTAGAAAATTTTAAGTAAAATATAAGTACACAGATTCGAATTACATTTTTAAATGAGAGAGAAATAAGAGATTATTATTATCATATTATGCAAATAATAGAATTTAAATTTTATAGTAAAAAGTTCCTGGTTGGTTATTTCAACAAGATGAATAGACATGAAAATGCTATTAAAACAGGTTACTTTCAAATCGTACATTTTCCTGCACCAAACATGTAGTAATTAAAATTGATCCAAAAATCGGATGAGATCTTTCTCCAAAAAGAAAATGTATCGGCTGCCACAAAACACTTCAGGTAGCTGGACGAAATCCACACATTGAAAATAAAATGTTCAAACATACCTTTAGTTGTTAACATACTTAGCAGTACCACTAATGGTTGTGCCGATCTAGAAGGATCCCTGACGAAAACCCTCATTTAAATTGGATTCTAATATCAACTAGGCAACCAACACTCAGGAAACGTCAGACATCAAATTACAGCATAATTACGAGATGAAAATTTACTCATGGCCAGGAGTCAAAACTCAGTGAACTAAGTTGATTTTGGGTTATGACATATTTGTAGAACGGATCATTACATTCCGGGACTCGAACCCTGAAGAAAAAGATCGAGCGTGTGTAAGTAATAAGCAAAATAAGCAACGCTCTTAATCAACAGCACAAACGTATAAGTATTACAAAGTAATTGAATAAAATATGAAAAGGTTAAGAATTTAAAGAATAGAGATTTAGCACGAGCTGTAAAATACAATTTATAAGCTTTAAAAGAACAAGACAATTTAAATAAGCAATTACTATTGCAAAAAAAACAATATTCCAATTAGAAAACATTACATCGTATACAATAAAATAATTAAAAATCAAAATTAGTATTACATAGTACTAAATCGTATCCAGTAATCAAGGAAAGCAAGCACCGACACAGCGTAGCTTCCCTTTACAAAACTTAATTTTAAACAGCTCGTGATAAATTCCCAGCTCTCGGAATACTAAAAAAGAAATTTAACGTACCATTTTATTAAAATAGGCAGACGAAATACTTTTTCAAAAGTATTAAAGTAAAAATTCAAGTAATAAAATTACTACACTTACATTGCACCTCACTCGGTGAAAATTTTACAAAGAGTGTCCAGTCATGCTCATGCAGCCAGCTCGTTACGAGAGCCGAACGCAGTTCATAGAAAAAAAGTAGAGAGCGCCACCGGACGGTGAGTTAAATCGACATCACCAGAAGAATCTAGATACCGGCAATCAAAAATAACTAGCTACGCCAGCAAAACAAAAATCAACGTAACAAACTGAAGGCAGTTGTTACAGTACGTTGCAATCTGTTCAATTGGGAACAATAAGCAACCCCATGACCCAATGAAATGAGGATGATGTGTATGACGCGTAAATGAGGTGTAGTCTTGTACAGACTCAGCCGGCCATTCCTGAGAGAGTATGGTTAATTGAACCCCAACCATCAAAGTACACCGGTAACCACTGTCTAGCTTTCAAATCCGTATAGAAGTAACTACCTTTACTGGTATTTGAACCAGGAACCTTCGTCTCCGAAAATCAGCTGTTAAACAGCTGATTTTGGGGACGACTGTACCTCTAGAGTCTAGTCTCTAGAATCTAGAGGTAGACTCTAGAGGTAAAGTCGTCGCCAAAATCAGCTGTTTAACAGCTGATTTTCGGAGACGAAGGTTCCTGGTTCAAATCCTAGTAAAGGTAGTTACTTTTATACGGATTTGAATACTAGACAGTGGTTACCGGTGTACTTTGATGGTTGGGGTTCAATTAACCATACTCTCTCAGGAATGGTCGACCTTAGTCTGTACAAGACTAAACCTCATTTACACGCCACAAACATCATCCTCATCTCATTGGGTCATGGGGTTGCTTATTGTTCTTAATTGAACAGATTGCAACGTATACAAGTTAGGGATTACAAAAAAAATGTTATTTCAGGTTAGTTTTTTGTTTATTTCTAATGTTAGGTTATATTTTGCATTATTTGCACTGGCAAGAGAAAATCGTGTGAGTGTTTCCTACTAGATTTTTTTCTGGGTAACGTTGTAAATACTGATTCTGCTAAAGATAATCCCAGATTATATTTTGTACGACTTTTTACTTTCTGTTGCCTATATGAGTAAATAGGAAGAAAAGTATTGTTTTCATGGCGATTTTAAGAAATCGAGTTTTTACCGGGTCTACAGGTTTCAGACCCCTTTAACCCAAAAAAGCCAGTTTTTAGCGATTGTTGTGTGTGTGTGTGTGTGTGTGTGCGCGCGCGCGTGTGTGTGTGTGTGAACAGAATATCTCAGGAACGGAACATCGTACGAACTTAAAACGTGAAACTTCAGTTAGATACCACTAGAGGACCCGACACGAACATTTCCATCAAAATCGGTCTACTGGAAGTAGTAGTTTATTCGTGTCATTTTTCACTTTTTATTCGATTTTCTCAAAAATGGCTGCTACGTTTTTTTTTAAATCGCCTCATTTACTAAATTTTTTATTCTGTTCTTCTTCTTCTTCTTCTTCTTCTTCTATATGCCTGCTCCGCGTCGGAGATTGGCGATCATCATCATGATTCTAACCTCGGAACCAGCCGCTCTGAAGAGTTGAACTGAGGTGGTCCCAAACCACCTCCGCAGGTTCCCCATCCAAGAAATTCTCCTTCGTCCCGGTGTTCGTATACCTTCAATTTTGCCTTCCATGATGCACTGCAGTTGGTGGTATTTTTTATACCGTACTATATGGCCAAAATATTGGAGTTTTCATCTTTTGATATTCAAAAGAAGTTCTGTATTTTTGTTTAAACGGCTTAGAACTTCCCCATTTTTAATTTTATCCTTCCATGAGATGCGGAGCATCCGCCGGTAAGTCCACATCTCAAACGCCTCCAATTTCCTTTCCAAGGACTTAGTCAATATCCATCCCTCATGACCATAAATGAGTACAGGAATTACATAACATCCGAGTATGCGAAGTCTTGTATTGAGGTTGAGTTCTCTATTGCAAAGCAAATTTTTCATTTTTATTCTCTAAAGAGCATAATTTTCATGATTAAAATAAGGTTATGTTTTTTGTTTATTTGTAATGGTTTATTATTAATGTTAGGTTATATTGTTCATTATTTGCATTGGCAAGAGAAAATCGTGTGAGTGTTTCCCACTAGATTTTTTTCTGGGTAACGTTATAAATGTTGATTCTGCTAAAGATAATCCCAGATTATATTTTGTACAACTTTTTCTATTACGTACCATCTGTCTGGCAGGATGATGTAGCTCAATCCTTTCAACTTGTTCTACAAAATTACGCGTCAGGCTGATGTATGTGACAATTGAAACGTGCCGTACTGTTCTCTGGTGATAACGTGATTATTTTTTCACATTGTTAATCCTCTATTGCCATCGCTATATATATACTGTTTATAACACGTTTTACAGAAATTCTTTAACCGAGTTTTAATTAATAATTTACACGAAACTTCGGTAAAATAATACCTCGTACAATTAATAAACCCTGTCTTTTCTACTTTCTCATAATACATACACTTTTTTGTTTTTCTTTAATCTCTTCGGCTTTTACACTTTGTTTCTTCTGCTCCATCTTAGATCCACCCCTACATCTTCTCAACTTCAATCTCGTACTTTTCCTTCTTTTTATATATATATGAGGTGTGGCTATTTAATAACGAGACTGACGTTGTAAAACCTTTTATTTTGTATTTTATACATAATCACTTATTGTCACCTTTAATATACACTCCTTCTCTATCCCTACAACGCTCCATGCGAATTTTCCATCGTTGGAAACAGTGCTGGATATAATTTTCTGTCAGATCCTTCAGGACACGTGCCGCTTTCTTTTTTTCAGCTTCCACAGACTCAAATCTTGTCACTTTTAATGCAGATTTAACCTTAGGGAACAAGTAGAAGTCACATGGTGCAAGATCTGGTGAATAAGGTGGATGTTCTAACACTGAGATGCTGTACTTGATTAGGAACCTAACCTAGTACAGCATCAAGCGCGTGCGTGCTTGTGTCAACGAAATATCTTAAGAACGGAACATCGTACGAACTTGAAAATTAAAACTTCAGTTACATACCACTACCGGACCCGACTCGAACATTTTCATCAAAATCGGTCAACCGGAAGTAGTAGTTTATTCGTGTTTTGTTTTTTACTTTTTTGCGACATTCTCAAAAACGGCTCCTACGATTTTTTTAAAAAATCGCCTCATTTACTAAATTTGTTATGCTTTACATGATAGGGTACGCGCCATGCCTGGTGAAATTCTTGAAGAGCCCGTTGTTCTGAAATTGTATTTTTAAGATTGCGGCTTTAATATGCAGTTAAGCGCAAAAAAATATATAATAAAAGTTGTAGAGTATTTAATATCCTACAACTTTTATTAAAAATATTTTTTTGTATAACGCTTAGTTTAGCGGTACTTACATTTTTTCTGCCGTTTTTAAACCGTGTAAAAAATTCATTTTTCAAGATTTCAGCCTTAGTAAGCCTATGCATTTTACTACAAAAGTGTATAACCAAATTTATAGGAAATTAAAAGATCTACAACTTTCATTTATAGCATTTTTCTGTATAGAGCCTAGTGTAGCGTGAAAGAGTGATTTTCCGTATTTTTAAGCCAAACTGAGGTCGATTTTTATTTTGCGTCTTTCACTCATGATGAAAATTAGGTTATTTATATTGAGGTCAGTTTTTTTTGTTGTTTCTAATGTTTTATTACTAATATCAGATTATATTGTTCATTATTTTCATTTGCAAGAGAAAGTTGTGTAAGTGTTACACACCAGATTTTTGTACATATTTTACAGTATTATTAAATACAGTAACGTCTCAAAGGTATTGCAAAGGGTTTTCTTCTATACGTATAAGAGCAGGGAATATCCCTGATTGTTTTTACTTTCTCTTGCTTATATGAATGTATAGGAAGGAAAGTATTGTTTTCATGTCGATTTTTCGAAATCAAGTTTTCACCGGATCTATACATTTTCAGACCCCCTGAACCCAAAAAACATGTTTTTAGCGGTTGGTCTGTGTGTGCGTGCGTGCGTGTGTGTGTGTGTGTGTGTGTGTGTGTGTGTGTGTGTGTGTGTGTGTGTGTGTGTGTGTGTGTGCGTGTGAACAGAATATCTCAAGAACCGAACGTCGTACGAACTTGAAACTTGAAACTTAAGTTACATACCACTACCGGACCCGACACGAAAATTTTCATCAAAATCGCTCAACCGGAAGTATTAGTTTATTCGTATAATTTTTCACTTTTTTGCAATTTTCTCAAAAACTGGTCCTACGCGTTTTTTAAAAATCGCCTGGTTTACTCAATTTTTTATTCTCTACGAGATAGGATAGGCGCCGTGTTTGCTGAAATTTTTGGTGAGGGTGTTTTGTCGTAAAAACGTTGTTTTTTTAAGATTACGGCTTTAATATGCATTTTAGCGCAACAATTTATGTAATAAAAATTGTAGAGAATTTAAAATCCTACAACTTTTATTTCGATTATTTTTTTGTATAATGCTTAGTTTAGCGGTTATTTGCGATTTTCTGTTTTTTTCTCACGAAAATGTGTGAAAAATGTAATTTTTTAAGATTTCGGCCTTAGTATGCATTTTACGACAAAAGTGAATTTAATTAAATTTATGGAAAATTAAAAGATCTACGACTTTTATTTAACGCATTTTTCTCTATAGAGCCTAGTTTAGTGAGAAAGAGTGATTTTCCTTATTTTTAAGTCAAACTGAGGTCGATTTTCATTTTAGGTCTTTCATATATGATTAAAATTAGGTTATGTTTATTGAGGTTAGTTTTTTGTTTATTTGTAATGTTTTATTACCAATGATAGGTTTATTGTTAATTATTTGCATTGGCAAGAGAAAGTTGTGTGAGTGTTTCACACCAGATTTTTAATCTCGCTTCCATTGTATACACTTATCGCTTGTCGCCCAGTAACCAAGCCGGAGCGAGAAATCGGAATCGGAATCTAACTCGGAATTCGCGTGCACTGTCACCGTAAACAATTGGCTGATCACGTGATAAAAAACCGAACTTTTTTTTGTTAGCCTTGGAATTAACACAATGGGTCAAATAATTTATCATTCCACTTGCCTGTTATGGACGTTTATGGATAATATTTTGACATAATTATTCAATAAAAATCTGGTGTGAAACACTCACACAACTTTCTCTTGCAAATGCAAATAATGAACAATATAACCTAACATTAGTAATAAAATATTAGAAATAAACGAAAAACTAACCTCAATAAACATTACCTAATTTTAATCATATATGAAAGACGCAAAACGAAAATCGATCTCAGTTTGGCTTAAAAATACGGAAAATCACTCTTTCACACTAAACTAGGCTCTGCAGAGAAAAATACTTTAAATAAAAGTTGTAGATCTTTTAATTTCCTACAAATCTGATTCTCTACTACACTTTTGTCGTGAACTGCATACTAAGGCCGAAATCTTAAAAAAAAATTTTTTCACACGTTTTCGTGAGAAAAAAAAGAAAATCGCTAATTACCGCTAAACTAAGCGTTGTACAAAAAAAACTTTTGAAATGAAAACTGTTGAATTTTAAAGTTCCTGCAACTTTTATTACATAGGCTACATGTTTACGCTTAAATACATATTAAAGCCGTAATCTAAAAAAAAACGATTGTTTTACGTAAAAACAGCCTCACCGAGAATTTCACCAAACATGGTGCCTACCCTATCTTGTAGAGCATAAAAAAGTTAGTAAACCAGGCGATTTTTAAAAAAAATCGTAGGACCAGTTTTTGAGAAAATCGCAAAAAAGTGAAAAATTACACGAATAAACTACTACTTCTGGTTGACCGATTTTGATGAAAATGTTCGCGTCGCGTCCGGTAGTGGTATGTAACTTAAGTTTCAAGTTTGAAGTTCTTACAATGTTCCGTTCTTGAGATATTGTGTTCACACACACACACACTCACACACACACGCGCGCACACACAGATATATATATATACGCGCGCGCGCACACACACACACACACAGATCAATAGCTAAAAACGGTTTTTTTTTTGTTCAAGGGGTCTGAAAACGTGTAGAACCGGTGAAAAATCGACATGAAAACAATACGTTCCTTCCTATATATTCATATAGGCAAGAGAAAGTAAAAAGGGCCTATAAGGGAAATCTAATTAAAATCCTAAGAGCGGTAAAGGTAATAAAATACATACTCTAGTAGTTGGAACTGTTCAATTAACAAAATTGAAGCGGAATTGTAATGCTTTTTTTACTTCGTTTTTTCTATTAAGTCGGCCTAAACGCAAGTCCTTTCGGGAAACAAAAGTTATAAGAATACTGTTTATTAAGCCATTATCTAACCATTAAAAAAAGTTCCATTAGCGAGATAATAGTCAGTCGGTGTAAAATATCCTAGTTTATTTTTACTTTCTCTTGCCTATATGAATATATAGGAAGGAAACTATCTGCTGCCCATAACGGACAGGTGAAGTGTCAAATTATTTACACTCACTCTGTTCGTTGCAGGGCTGAAATAAATAGTTCTGTTTCTCATCACAAGGTCAGCCAAATAAATAACTGAATCATTTAAGAACAGAAGAGGTAGAGGTGTAAAAGACACTAATCAGAGTTATCTCCTCTGAAAGTAATGAATTTCATTGTACAGCCAGACCCTGTGGTGAATAAAGTGAAGGTGTCATTTGCAGAGTGGAAAATATGTGCTCTTCAGAGGGCCCGGCATGCTGATAAGCGTGCTTTTCCACTCAGTGAGGAAGGCATTGGTAAACCACCTCACTCCTTGTTTTACTTAGTAAAACCTCTACAGGTTCAAACCAGCTTTTCAGCTGATGACCTAAACAACAACAACAAGGAAGGAAAGAATTGTTTTCATGTCAATTATAACAAATCAAGTTTTCACCGGATCTACATGTTTTCTAACTCCCTGAACCCAAAAAACATGATTTTAGCGATTGGTTTGGTGTGTGTGGGTGGGTGTGTGTGTGTGAACAGAATATCTCAAAAACGGAACATCGTACGAACTTGAAACTTGAAACTTAAGTTACATACCACTACCGGACCCGACACGAATATTTTCATAAAAATCGGTCAACCGGAAGTCGTAGTTAATTCGTATAATTTTTAACTTGTTTGCGGTTTTCTCAAAAAATGATCCTGCAATTTTTTTGAAAGTCGCCTAGTTTACTAAATTTTATATGTTCTACCAGGTAGGGATAGGTACAATGTCTGCTGAAATCTTGGTGAGGCTGTTTTTTGTTTAGATTACGGCTTTAATATGCATTTTAGAACAAAGATTTACATAGTAAAAGTTGTAGAGAATTTAAAATCCTACAACTTTTATTTCAAAATTTTTTTTTGTATAACGCTTAGTTCAGCGGTAATTAGCGATTTTCTGATTTTTTCTCACGAAAACGTGTGAATAATCGATTTTTTTAAGATTTCGGCCTTAGTATGCATTTTACGACAATTAGTAATAAAACATTAGAAATAAAAAAAAATACTAATCTCAATAAAATATTACCTTATTTTAATCATGAATGAATGACGCAAAATGAAAATCAACCTTAGTTTGGCATATAAATACGGAAAAGCACTCTTTCACGCTAACATAAGCTCTGTAGAGAAGAATGCTTAAAATGAAAGTTGTAGAATTTTAATTTGCTATAAATTTTATTATACATTTTTTTTGTCGTTCAAAGTAGGCCCTACACGAAACCGAAACTTCAAACCCACAGATTTTTGTATTTATTTTTTTAGAGAAATCGAATGACACTGTTTTTTATTCCAAATTTCGACTTTGATTTCTTGACTTCCGGTTTGAAGATAGATTATGTTTAAATCGGAACTTAAAACCCACAGATTTTTGTATTTATTCATTTAGAGAAATTGAATGACACTGTTTTTGAATCCAAATTTTGACTTTAATTTCTTGACTTCTGGTTTTAAGATAGTTTTTGTCGAAACCGAAACTGTATATAAACCTACAGATTTCTGTATTTATTCATTTAGAGAAATCGATTTAAGCCTCGATTTATGCCCACTTAACTGTGAAGGATGATATGATTTTTTGTAACTTATGAAAATATGTTGTGCCTGCGCGGGATTCGAACCCAATATCGAATGATGAGAGGCGAGCACGTTACCAACTACGCTCACACGTTCACTGGACTTTCTACATAATGAAATGTTATTGAAAAAGGTAGTAGCGGCCCGATTCTCCTCTTCGCAAGCGCCAATCAAATCTTTGCCAAACAGTATACGTAGGTAGGCCTATAGGCAGGAAAGTATTGTTTTCATGTCGACTTTTAAAAATCGAGTTTTCAGACACCTGAATCCAATAAAATATGTATTTGCTTTTTTTATAAAATATGTATTTGTATGAGTTTTTTTTTGGCTCGTGGAAGTCTTGAGTACTTATTGTAGAACAGTAATATTCGGTAACGTATATTGTATATTGGTAGGCCTACTAAATATTGAACATAGTTTATTTTATTTTTTCTTACATTGCCAAGAAATAGTCGTATAAGTGTTTCGCTCCAGCTTTTTTGGCAAGTGGAAGGCTTGACTACCTATTGAAGAACAGTCATATTCGGGAACGTATATTAATTTTAATAATGATGAAACATAATATTTGGTTTTTATTTACTTTGTCAAGAGTAAGTCGTATAAGTGTTTCACTTACGACTTTTTTTGGCTTGCGGAAGACTTGAGTACTTTTTGTAGAACAGTAATATTCGGGAACGTATATTTATATTGGTACTTTATTAAACATAGTTTATTTTGTTTTTATTTACATTGACAAGAAATAGTCGTATAAGTGTTTCGCTCCAGCTTTTTTGGCAAGTGGAAGGCTTGACTACCTATTGAAGAACAGTCATATTCGGGAACGTATATTAATTTTAATAATGATGAAACATAATATTTGGTTTTTATTTACTTTGTCAAGAGTAAGTCGTATAAGTGTTTCACTTACGACTTTTTTTGGCTTGCGGAAGACTTGAGTACTTTTTGTAGAACAGTAATATTCGGGAACGTATATTTATATTGGTACTTTATTAAACATAGTTTATTTTGTTTTTATTTACATTGACAAGAAATAGTCGTATAAGTGTTTCGCTCCAGCTTTTTTGGCAAGTGGAAGGCTTGACTACCTATTTATTGAAGAACAGTCATATTCGGGAACGTATATTAATTTTAATAATGTTGAAACATAATATTTGGTTTTTATTTACTTTGTCAAGAGTAAGTCGTATAAGTGTTTCACTTACGATTTTTTTGGCTTGCGGAAGACTTGAATACTTTTTGTAGAACAGTAATATTCGGGAACATATATTTATATTGGTACTTTATTAAACATAGTTTATTTTATTTTTATTTACATTGACAAGAGATAGTCGTATAAGTGTTTCACTCCAGCTTTTTTGGCAAGTGGAAGGCTTGCCTACCTATTGAAGAACAGTCATGTTCGGGAACGTATATTAATTTCAATAATGATGAAACATATTAGGTTATTAAGTTTTTTATTTGCATTGTTAAGACAAAGTCGTCTAAGTGTTCATAACTGATTTTTTTTTTTTTGGCTAGTAGAAGTTTTGGGTAGTAATATTTTATGTAAATTATTGATATTCGGGAACGTATATTAATTTTTCACGATTCAATACTTTATTTCTGTAAATTTACATTTTGAAAATTTATTATGAAAAGAGAATAATAATATTTTATTAAGAGAGTAAAAATTAAATTATTTTCAATAATTTTATAAAGTTTTTGTAATAGAATTAATTTACATTGGTTTTCCCTGTTGGATATTACGCAGTAAAACAAACATGTTTGTTCATGTCTGTATAAAATTCTCCGAATTCAAATCATTTCTGTATTTGATTGCCGTCCAGGTATTCAACAATTGATGCGCGCGCATCAAACAAAATGACAGTCAATAGACGCAAAAATCTACCATATCGAATTTCTTTGGTCAGTTAGTTTAACATTTTTGTTCGGGCCGGTCGGTTTTTTTTAAAAGCAGAGTACGTTCTGTTATTTTACTATTAAATTACGGTTTTTATTTTATCAAATATATCACTTGACTGAAAACAAGTAAGTTTTATGTTATTAAAAATATATTAATCTGTAATATTAGTTTTTATTTAATTCGTAATTATTTATTTTTATTCATTTACAGTGACTTCTTTTTAGACAGGCACGCCTCTGTTTCAGATCTAACAAAAATAATTTTTACATATTTTGTAGTAGACTAATATAAAAATTTGCCGTGTAATTATATAAAATCAAAGCTCCACTCCAATTTTAAACAATTTTTTAAATTTAATTTTTTTTAAATTTGGCTGGAGCGTTGGCGTAGTAGTTAGCGCAACTGGCTTCTACGCCAGGGTTCGATTCCCGGTCAGATCTCCCATTTTTTCATCACTCATTTTTAGCTATAATCATAATTTTCCAACGTCTGCATTAACAAAAATTGCTAAACAGTCAGACGTAAAAAATAAACAATTTTCACAATAATCAATGTTTATTTATAAATTCATTTGACTGTTAAAACAGAATCTGACGTTAATTTTGAGGGGAAATCACTCTAAAATTATGTCGAATTTTTAACTATCACTTGCCTATACAAATATACAGGAAGGAATGTATTGTTTTCATGTCAATTCTTCGAAATCGAATTTTCACCGGATGTACACGTTTTCAAACCTCTGAACCCCAAAAAAAACATGTTGATAGCGGTTAGTCTCTCTCTATCTCTCTCTCTCCCCCTCACGCCCTCCCTCATCCTATCTCGCGCTCGCTCTCTGAGTGTGTGTGTGTGTGTGTGTGTGTGTGTGTGTGTACGCGCGCGCGCGCGTGTAAAATATCTTAAGAACGAAATATCGTTCGAAGTTAAATCTTCAAACTTAGGTTCGATACCAAAAGAGAACTTGACACGAACATTTTAATCAAAATCGGTCAACCGGAAGTAGTAGTTTATTCGAGTGCACTTTTTTACGAATTCTTGGGCCAAAAGTGTGGTCTACGTATATAATAAAAGTTTCAGAAGGTTCAACATTTTTTTGTACAACGTATAGCTGTTTTGTATCAATTTCAATTAATGATTTTCTGTATTTTCTCATTAAAATCCGTAAAAAGAAAATGTAATTTTTACTTTCTCTTGCCTATATGAATATATAGGAAGGAAAGTATTGTTTTCATGTCGATTTTTCGAAATCGAGTTTTCACCGGATCTATACGTTTTCAGACCCCCTGAACCCAAAAAACATGTTTTTAGCGATTGGTCTGTGTGTGTGTGTGTGTGTGTGTGTCTGTCTGTGTGTGAACAGAATATCTCAAGAACGGAACATCGTACAAACTTGAAACTTGAAACTTAAGTTACATACCACTACCGGACGCGACACGAACATTTTCATCAAAATCGGTCAACCGGAAGTAGTAGTTTATTCGTATAATTTTTCAGTTTTTTGCGATTTTCTGAAAAACTGGTCCTACAATTTTTTTTAAAATCGCCTATTTTACTCAATTTTTTATTCTCTACAAGATAGGGTAGGGGCCATGTTTGCTGAAATTCTCGGTGAGGCTGTTTTCACGTAAAAACGTTGTTTTTTTAAGATTACGGCTTTAATATAAATTTTAGCGCAAAAACTTATATAATAAAAGTTGTAGAGAATTTAAAAACCTACAACTTTTGTTTCAAACAATTTTTTGTATGACGCTTAGTTTAGCAGTAATTAGCGATTTTCTGATTTTTTCTCACGAAAACGTGTGAAAAATCGATTTTTTTAAGATTTTGGCCTTAGTATGCATTTTACGACAAAAGTGTATAT
Organism: Catonia carolina; assembly: GCA_035578175.1. Taxonomy (NCBI): domain Eukaryota; kingdom Metazoa; phylum Arthropoda; class Insecta; order Hemiptera; family Achilidae; genus Catonia; species Catonia carolina. The sequence goes on along the minus strand of JAQMRL010000020.1, from coordinate 5,511,638 downwards.
AACCAAATTTATAGGAAATTTAAAGATCTACAACTTTTATTTAACGCATTTTCTCTACAGAGCCTAGTTTAGCGTGAAATAGTGATTTTCCGTATTTTTAAGCCAGACTGAGGTTGATTTTCATTTTGAGTGTTTCACTCATGATTAAAATAAGGTTATGTTTATTGAGGTTAGTTTTTTGTTTATTTCTAATATTTTATTAATAATGTTAAATTATATTGTAAATTATTTGCATTGGCAAGAGAAAGTTGTGTGAGTGTTTCACACCAGATTTTTAATATTTGGCCCTTAGTATGCAGTTTAGGCCTACTACAAAAGTGTATGTAATAGACGTTATATGAAATCAAAAATCTCAAACTTTTATTCAAGCATTTTTTTCTACCCAGCTTAGTATAGCTTCAGTTAATGATTTTCCGTAATTTTAATTCGAACAGAGGTTTATTTTCATGTATTCGTCATTCACACCATAATCCCGGGTTCGATTCCCAGACAGGTCTGGCATTTTGTCATCACTCAATTCCATATTATCATTTCCCACCGTCTTGCATTAGCGAAAATTGCAAAACAGTCAGATGTAAAATAAAAAAAACATTCACACGTAATTAATAAATTTAAATTATTTTTTACTTTTTCTTGCCTATATGAATATATAGGAAGGAAAGTATTGATCTCATGCCGATTTTCGAAATCGAGTTTTCATCGGATATACACGTTTTCAGACCCCCTGAACCCAAAAAAACATGTTTTTACGATTGTTGTGTGTGTGTGTGTGTGCGCGCGCGCGCGCGTGTGTGCGTGCGTGCGTGAGGGTGTGTATATTTGTGTGTGTGTGTGTGTGTGTGTGTGTGTGTGTGTGTGTGTGTGTGTGTGTGTGTGTGTGTGTGTGTGCGTGCGTGCGTGTGTGTGTGTGCGTGTGTGTGGTGTGTGCGCGCGCGCGTGCGTGTGTGTTTGTTTGTTTGTGTGTGTGCGCGCGTGTGTGTGTGTATGAACAGAATATCTGAAGAACGGAACATCGTACGAACTTGAAACTTGAAGCTTAAGTTACATACCACTACCGGACCGGCCACGATCATTTTCAACAAAATCGGTCAACCGGAAGTAGTAGTTTATTCGTGTTATTTTTCACTTTTTTGCGATTTTTTAAAAAAATGGTCCTACGATGTTTTTAAAAATCGCCTGATTTACTAAATTTGTTATGCTCTACAAGATAGGGTAGATGCCATGTTTGCTGAAACTCTTGGTGAAGCTGTTTTCACGTAAAAAAATTGTTTTTTAAGATTGCGGCTTTAATATGAATTTTAGCGCAAAAACGTATAAAAGAAAAATTGTAGAAAATTTAAAATTCAACAGTTTTCATTTCAAAAGTTTTTTTGTACAACGCTTAGTTTAGCGGTAATTAGCGATTTTCTGATTTTTTTTTCTCACGAAAACGTGTAAAATATCGATTTTTTTTAAAGATTTCAGCCTTAGCATAGCCTACATTTTACGATAAAAGTGTATATGATCAAATTTATAGGAAATTGAAAGATCTACAACTTTTATTTAAGGCATTTTTCTTTACAGAGCCTATTTTAGCGTGAAAGAGTGATTTGCCGTATTTTTAAGCAAAACTAAGGTTGATTTTCATTTTGCCTCATGATTAAAATTAGGTTAATGTTTTTTGAGGTTAGTTTTTTGTTTATTTTTAATTTAATATTACTAATGTTAGGTTATAGTGTTCATTATTTGCATTGGCAAGAGCAAGTCGTGTTGAGTGTTTCACACCAGATATTTCTTAATGAATATGGAAATGTTTTAGCACTGGCTGTGGATAGATTTAAACCAATGATGCATATTTCTTATAAACAATTGGTATTGGAAAACTATTATGACAGCGTTAATAAAATGAATTTTTATTTTATCCGTAAACGAATACGTGACGTCACTTACGAGTTATAATTTGCACGAGTCCAATATGATTCTATAGAGAATATCCGCATGAATAGAGCTGATGATATTTCGTTCGATTTTTACGTTTGTCCAGGTAAATAGTTACTGTTTTTTTTTATTTTTTGAGTAAACTAGAATTTCAACGTCTCACTATTTCTTTATACGGTTGGAAAAACATTTGAATTTATTCCGCACATTATATCAGCCCGTACGGTTCGTGACATTTGTTCAATATTCACTTAAAATCAACTTCCAAATGGATGATGAAATTATTCCTAATGGAAAACGCTTTTATACAAAATTGTTATCTTTTAAAGATGATACCTTTAGTGACATTAATCATTGAGAACAGAAAATTGTTCGGCATAATTATCTATTTCCGCAATCAAAAAAAAATCTGGTGTGAAACACTCACACAATTTTCTCTTGCCAATGCAAATGATTAACATTAAACTTAACATTAGAAATAAACAAAAAACTAACCTCAATAAACATAACCTTATTTTAATCATGAGCGAAAGCGCAAAATGAAAATTGACCTCAGTTTGGCTTAAAAATATGGAAAATCACTCTTTCACGCTAAACTAGGCTCTGTAGAGAAAAATGCTTTTATTAAAACTTGTAGATCTTTTAATTTTGTATAAATTTGATTGTTGTTGTTGTTTAGGTCATCAGCCGAAAGGCTGGTTTGAACCCGTTGAGGTTTTACTAAGTAAAACGAGGAGTGAGGTGGTTTACCGATGCCTTCCTCACTGAGTAGAAAAGTACGCTTATCAGCATGCCGGGCCCTCTGAAAAGCACATATTTTCCACCCTGCAAATGACACCTTCACTTCATTCACTACAGGGTCTGGCTGTATAATGAAATTCATTACTTTCAGAGGAGATAACTCTGATTAGTGTCTTTTACACCTCTACCTCTTCTGTTCTTAAATGATTCAGTCATTTAATTGGCTGACCATGTGTTAAGAAACAGAACTATTTATTTTAGCCCTGCAACGAACAGATTGAGTGTAAAAAATTTGACACTCCACCTGTCTGTTATGGGCAGTAAATTTGATTATAAACACTTTTGTCGTAAAATGCGTACTAAGGCGTACTGTGTTGACAGTTTGTGTACGTGACATCCTGTCGGACAGACTACCTGAATTGATAGACTACATTCTCAATTCAGGTAGACAGTCAGATTCAGGCAACGTGGATAATAGCGCCCACCACTGGGTCCGCATTACCCAGTCCATATTTCAAAATTTAAAAAAATTCTACCACAACATTAGCTTATCAATATTTCATGTTAACATATTTGTACTAATGCCGGCCGCGTTGGCGATGTTGGTAACGTGCTCGTCTCTCATCACGCGGTCTTGGGTTAGAATCCCACGCGGGCATGGCATTTTTTCATACGTTACAAAAAACTCATTTCATCCTTCACCGTCTGCATTAGCAGCAATTTGCAAAACAGTCGGACGTTAAACCAAAAAAAAAAAAAAAAAATTTGTACTAAGTTTTTTTATTTTACGCTGAATAAAACTATAGTTTGTTCAGCGAACAATCGAGTGCCGAACGATCGAGTGGTTACCGAGATAGCAAGGGTTCAGAATATTGTTAATAAATCAAAATTTAAATAACGTACGAATTTCAAATATCGTACACGCTGTAAGAATATAATTGTTTATGTTGCATTAAAATTAAAATTTTTCCGATCAAATAATTATCGAGTTACACGCCTCTAAACGCATGAAATTTGTTGTGGTAGCAAAAAAAACCGGGTCTTTCTGTCTTCCAACCTCGATATGTCAATTTTTAGACAACATTAAAAATATAGGACTATTAAGGGTAAACGCATAATTAATAGGCTAAATTTTGATGTAAAGTTTGTTAAAATCCGATTCATAGTTGTGGAGATACTTTGGGTTCAAACTCGGGTGTCTATGATTATGAAACCGATAGTAGATGCTTTTCAGAAGGCCTGGCATGCTGATAAGGTTACTCTTTCAACTCATTGAGGAATAGTAAACCACTTCACTCCTTGTTTTTACTTAGTAAAACCTTTAGAGGTTCAAACCACCTTTTCGGCAGGTCGCCTAAAAAAACAACTGAAAAGTATAATTAAACAATTATATAATTAAACTTGAATGAAAAATTTCGAAATAATGTAAAGAAAATTTAATTACATTTTTAACAGATAAGCGGAAAATTTGAAATTTATTTTACACGATGAAAAGATAGTAAAGAAAGTATAGTAAGAAAAGCGGTCGGAAAAGAATAGGATACGAATAAGAGAGATAAAGAACAAGAAAATCCCATTATTGGATGTCATTTCTTTAGGTTCCGTCCATGTCCTGAGATACCAAACGTGAGCGGGTTATTGAAACTCAGGATATTGTTGGCGAACCTAAAGTGAAAAAATACTTCAGTATTTAGTTGACAGGAAAAGCTTGATTCTTACCCATTGTTTGTTATTTACCATGGGTAAATATAAGTAAAGATATATTTTATTTTATTTCTCTCTGTCGTGTTGTAAATACAATTTTAATAACTTATTTTTTTTTAATGACTAAACAAAGTTCTTTTGAAATGAAATTTTAATGTTCTTAATTTGTATCTGTAATAATTTCTCTTTTTACTTTATCTTTCGCTGTATAAAGATGAAGAGAAAGAAAGTATTTTCATATCCGTTTTTAAAAATCGTGGTTTCACCTGATGTAGGCCTACACGTTTTCAGAACACCTGATCCCAAAAACATGTTTTTAGCGATTGGTGTTTGTGTGTGTGTGTGTGTGCGCGCTCGCGCGCGCGTTAACAAATTATCTCAAGAATGGAACGAACTTAAAACTTATGTTCAGGACCCGACACGAACTTTCATCAAAATCGGTCAACCGGTATTAGTAGTTTGTTTATATGATTTGAAAAAAAACGATTTTCTTTAAAATCGCCTCATTTACTGCGATTTTATGCTCTACATGGTGTGGTTAGCGCCAAGTCTGCTGAAATTTTTGGGGAGCGTGTGCTCTCGTAATTTTTTTTGAGAACATTCCCTTAATGAGCATTTAAGGGCAAAAATATATAAAAGTATAATAAAAGTTGTAGAACTTTTAGATGTCAAGCGTTTTTTTTTTGTACAACGCTTAGTTAGCGTCAATTATGATTTTCTGTATTTTTTCATGAAAATCTGTAGAAAAACGGGATTTTTTTAGATTGCGGCCTTAGTATTCATTTTACGACAAAATTGTATATATTTAAAATTATAGGAAATTATAAAATTCCTACGATTTTTTAACGTTTTCTTTACAGAGCCTAGTTTAACGTAAATTATTGATTTTTCCGTAATTTTAAGTTGAACAGAGGTTTATTTTAATTTTATTTTATTCACTTATAATTTATATTTAAATTTAAATTAGGTTAAGATTTAAATTTTGAATGTAATAATTTTCCTTTTGATATTATAATACTTTTATTGAAATTTTCAAAACGTATTTGAACTTCTTTGTCTTAAACATTCGATTCGATGAATTCAAAGGATATTTTTATGTTTTTTTCCATAGCCCCATTTTTATATAATTTGTATTTAATTATGTAACTTCAGTGTATAAAGTTCCGTTCTTTTATTGTGACAATTTTAGAGTATTTTCCTCTTGCTCATATTCAACCGTTCCCCATTTTCCCCCCATTTTCTGTTCCCTTGTGCAAAATTGTATAATATGTTTATGGTAATTCCTTTAAAAATCCTTTTTATTTTTTATTTTCAAAAAGAAAATATTCTGAATAAATTTAATACACTCGTTAGTTATTTTCTTAGTTTTACCTTTGCATTAGTTTTACCCTATCTCATGATGCGGTCTTGGGTTCGAATCCCATTCAGTCACGGCGTATTTTCATACGTTGCAAAAAAATCTTTTCATCCTTCACCGTCTTCATTAGCAGTAGACAGTATTGCAGAACAGCCTAAAAAAAGAACAACCAAAAAAAAATTTTTTTTAAATGTCTTCTGTGACAGTTATCTCTAAGGTGCGTTTTGGGATCTGGGTAAATTAAATAATTAACACACTAAAGTTTAAAGTTTAACAGCTGATTTTCGGAGACGAAGGTTCCTAATTCAAATTCTAGTAAAGGTAGTTACTTTTATACGGATTTAAATGTTAGACAGTGGTTACCGGTGTACTTTGATGGTTAGGGTTCAATTAACCATACATACTATAATATTAACTAATATGTAGATTGGGAGTAACAGCTGATAATGATCAGCTGTTACTCCCAACCTAATATGTTATGCAGTTAAGAATGTGCATTTTTTTGTGCGTCTGTTTTGATTTTAAATAAAACGAAATTTTAATATCTGTCATTCAGTTTTTTCCTGAGTAATTCACATGAATCTTTTCAAAATTAAATTTTCTACAAATTTTAAAGAAAAAATACACCTTTATTTTCCATTTATGGAAGTAATCTTACGTTAAACACAAAAATGTGTTATTTCTTTGCACCAATTCTTGTGTTTTATGTAAGATATCTCTGAAAGTTTTGTATTTACAGCTCTGAAACCAATTTTATTCAATTTTTCAGATTAAAAAACATACGAAACAATCATATTTGTATCTTTGTAACTACCTTTAACATTTTTATACGGCCTTACTTCACCGAGGGTACAGAGTTCTAAGTGATATTTTTCGCTAGCCGTAACTCGCTAAAATAGCGTTTTCAGGCATATGTTGATATGAACTTTTTTTCTTATTTTTAGCTATAGAATGAGATCCCAAGAGATTGCCGTATAGTTTTGAATCACCTGTATATAAATAAATAAAATATTAATATTAATAAATTTACTAAATAATATTAATTTAATAATATTAATAACATAATTAATAATATAATAATAATGGTAATTATAATAATATTAATTTTATATTATTAATTTAATAATATTAATATTAAATATTACATTATAATTTGTTGGTTTTCATCTTGCATCATACACTTACGATAAAATTAGGTTATGTTTTTGAAGTTAGTTATTTTGTTTGTTTCTAATGTTTTATTACACTAAATCTTATGTTATATTGTTCATAATTTGCATTGAGAAGTGAAAGTCGTGTGAGTGTTTCGCTCCTAATTTTTAACTCGACAACTTTAATCGCTGATTCAGTCTCAATGAAATGCGATACTACGTCACTTGTTCCGTGGAAAGTTTTAAAATGTCTGGCCGTTACTCTAAGAAAATATTCCTCTTTGTCTTCCATTTCCGGTCATTAGCGACGACGTTGGGGTGTAACTATTGTACAATAGAGGATGAAATGATTTTTTGTTACGTATGAAAATATGCCATGCCTGATTGGGATTCGACCTCAGGACCGCATGATGAAAGGCGAGCACGTTACCAACTGCGCCAATGCGGCTGGCTAATGTTTTATTACTAATTATTAATGTTTTATTACTAATTATTAATGCCCAAAACGGGCGGAGGTGGAGTGTTATTTTCATTGCACTCTATCTGTTTGGTCCAGGGCTAAAAAAAAAAGTTCTGTTTCTTTTCACATAGTCAGCCACTTATATGGCTGAACTATTTAAGAACAGAAGAGGTAGAGGTGTAAAAGACACTAGTCAGAGTTATCTCCTCTGAGAGTAATGAATTTCACTATGCAGCCAGACCCTGTGTTGAATGAAGTGAAGGTGTCATTTGCAGGGTGGAAAGTGAGTGCTTTTCGGAGGGCCTGGCATGCTGATGAGCATACTCTTTCAACTCAGTGAGGAAGGCAATGGTAAACCACCTTACTCCTCGTTTTTACTTAGTAAAACCTCTAGAGGTTCAAACCAGCATTTCGGCTGTTGACCTAAACAACAACTTCCATTTTATCTACAGTTGTGCCGTTCTTAGTTTGCTCCTACTGTCAACAAACAAAAGACACCTACTACAGGGTGCACGCTAGAGTCCACCACTTTATGGATGTCGTATTCCTATTAAGTTAACCAAGTTTTAAATTATAAGTAATTAAAGTACTAAAAACATCAGTCATGATATGTAGGCCTAACAATTTCATTTGTAAAAATCTGGTGTGAAACACTCACACAACTTTCTCTTGCCAGTGCAAATAATTAACAATAAACCTAACATTAGTAATAAAACATTAAAATTAAACAAAAAACTAACCTCAATAAACATAACCTAATTTTAATCACGAGTGAAAGACGCAAAATAAAAATCGAACTCAGTTTGGCTTAAAAATACGGTAAATCACTCTTTCACGTTAAACTAGGCTCTGTAGAGAAAAAGGTTCTAAATAAAAGTTGCAGATCTTTTAATTGTCTATAAATTTAATTCTATACACTTTTATTATAAAATGCATACTAAGGCCGAAATCTTAAAAAAAATCGATTTTTCTCACGTTTTCTTGAGAAAAAACAGAAAATTGCTAATTACTGCTAAGATAAGCGTTATACAAAAAAATGTTAAAAATAAAAGTTGTAGGTTTTTAAATTCTCTACTACTTTTATTATATAAATTTTTTCGCTAAATTGCATATTAAATCCGTTTTCTTAAAAAAACTTTGTTTTTACGTGAAAACAGCCTCAGCAAGAATTTCAGCAAACATGACGCCTACCCTATCTTGTAGAGAATAAAAAATTGAGTAAACCAGGCGATTTTTAAAAAAATCGTAGGACCAGTTTTTGAGAAAATCGCAAAAAAGTGAAAAATTACACGAATAAACTACCATTTCCGGTTGACCGATTTTGATGAAAATGTTCGTTTAGGGTCCGGTAGTGGTATGTAACTTATGTTTTAAGTTTGAAGTTCGTACGTTTTTCCGTTCTTGAGATATTCTCTTCATGCAAACACACACACACACGCGCGCGCGCGCACACACACACTCACGCACGCACACGCACGCACACGCACAGACACACACACACACACACACACACAGACCAATCGCTAAAAACATGTTTTTTGGGTTCAAGGGGTCTGAAAACGTATAGAACCGGTGAAAACTCGATTTCGAAAATTCCACATGAAAATAATACTTTCCTTCCTATAATATATTCATATAGGCAAGAGAAAGTAAAATCACTTTTAAAAGTATTTGTTACTTTTTAATCAACGTGTACACATTTTGATATAATGCGCATGCTCAGTGACGTCATTATTTATTTACATTAGGAGCAAACTAAGAGAGGCTGGACTATAACTTAGTAAATCAAAATTGATATTGTTTCCTAAATTGGGGTAAAATTTAACTATAATTTAAAACGGTAAACAAGTAATTTTTCTTCGCGGTTCGCTGCTAATGTAATATTCTTATCTATTTCTGATATTTTAGGAATAACATATCCCAACGCTAGAGAACACACATTTATGAGTTACCTTCTTGTATGTTACTTTCTCTTGCCTGTATGAATATATCGGTCTACCGGAAGTAGTAGTTTATTCGTGTCATTTTTCACTTTTTTGCTATTTTCTCGAAAACTGGTCCTACGATTTTGTTTCAAAGTCACCTAGTTTACTAAATGTTTTATGCTCTACAAGATAGGGTACCCGCCATGTTTGCTAAATTCTTGGTGAGGCTGTTTTCACATAAAAAACTTGTTTTTTTAAGATTGCGGCTTTTAATATGCATTTCAGTGCAAAAATGTGTGTAATAAAGTTGTAGAAAATTTAAAATTCTACAACTTTTATTTCAAACATTTTTTTTGTATAACGATTAGTTTAGCGGTAATTAGCGATTTTCTTTTTTTTCTCACGAAATCGTGTGAAAAATCGATTTTTTTAAGATTTCGGCCTTAGTATACACCTACTTTACGACAAAAGTGTATAAAATCAAATTTATAGGAAATTAAACGATCTACAACTTTTATTTATAGTATTTTTCTGTATAGAGCCTAGTTTAGCGTGAAAGAGTGATTTTTCATATTTTTAAGCCAAACTGAGGTTGATTTTCATTTTGCGTCTTTCACTCATGATTAAAATTAAGTTATGTTTCTCGAGGTTAGTTTTTTGTTCATTTCTAATGTTTTAATACTAATGTTAGGTTTATTATTAATTATTTGCATTGGCAAGAGAAAGTTGTGTGAGTGTTTCACACCAGATTTTTCTTCACGGTTGCTGCTAATGTAATATTTTTATCTATTACTGATATTTTAGGAATAACATTAAGAACAACGCTAGGGAACACACATTTATGAGTTACCTTCTTGTATATTTTTACAGAGTATATACACGGTTGAGATGAGGAAAAATTTATGAAATATTTATACGGGATTACGTATTCATATGTTTCCCCTAGAACTAAGGTTATTTGTTATCTTAGTTTATGTATTTTGTGTTGAAAATGTACTCCAAGGCCTCCTATATTTTACCTTTCAACATCAAAATATGCTTCATATCTACACAAAATCATGAATATTGTATATCAATGTCCACCGAAAATGGAAATACGTTTGAATACGATCAGAAGATGGCAACTAATTCCAGTATGTGTCTACTTTGTAGATGATATATTTTATGTAAACAATTTTGTCATCCGTCTTTTTACTTTCTCTTGCCGATATGAATATATAGGAAGGAAAGTATCAGTGGCGGTCCTAGCGGGTGGGCCCGGGCCCACCCATTTTTAATATGACTTGACTGGAACAATAAAACAACGGGGATTTTTATCCACAACAAGATGGTAAACAATAATGGTTACGATATTTACGTATCGCAAATGAGACAAATTAAACCTTATCTACGGGGATCTATGGTAGGGCAAAGACTTAATAACCTGGCGATTGTATCCATAGAAAGAGAGTTAAGTTATCCTTTAATGTCGGATCCAGATCCAGTTGTGGACGAGTTTGCAGCTCGAAAAGGAAGACGGCTACAGTTCAGTTTGTTATAAAGTAAACAATAATCGAGAATTAACTAGTTTACGTGTTATTATTTCTTCAAATTTTGACCAACGTAATGGATTTCGACTTGATTTTTATATTTTCAAACTGTTTTTGTAACTCATGTACTGTATTTAAAGTGTTCAATTTAGTAAATTTCTTATAAAAATTACAAGGTTGTATTTGTTTATTCAATATTAATCCTGAAATAAAGATAGAATGTACTCAATCAGTTATCTACATGTATTCAATTTATAAAATCATAGACAAATATATACATTTTATGTATGTAATGTTTTACATAGGTAAAAATAATGTACATTACATATAAACAGCTACTTTAACCTAAAATATTAACATATAAATATATAACTGGGCCCACCCAGAAAAAAATTTCTGGGGCCGCCACTGGAAAGTATTGTTTTCATGTCGATTTTTCGAAATCGAGATTTTATCAGATCTACACGTTTTCAGACCCCCTGAACCCAAAAAAATATGTTTTTAGCGATTGGTGTGTGGGTGTGTGTCTGTATATGTGAACAGAATATCTCAAGAACGAAATACCGTACGAACTTGAAAGTTGAAACTTAAGTTAGACACCACTACCGGATCCGACACGAACATTTTCATCATAATCTGTCAACCGGAAGTAGTTTATTCGTGTAATTTTCCACTTTTTTGCGATATTCTCAAAAACTGGTCCTAGGATTTTTTTTAAAAATCGCCTGGTTTACTAAATTTTTTATGCTCTACAAGATAGGGTAGGCGCCATGTTTGCTGGAATTCTTGGAGAGGCTGTTTTCACGTAAAAAATTGTTTTTTTATGATTGCTGCATTAATATGCCTTTTAGTGCAAAAATTTATAGCCTATAAATAAAAGTAGTAGAGAATTAAAAATCGTACAACTTTTATTTCAAACGTTTTTTTGTGTATAACGCTTAGTTTAGCGGTAGCCTAATTAGCGGTTATCTGTTTTTTTTCTCACAAAAACGTGTGAAATATCGATTTTTTTAAGATTTCGGCCTTGGTATTTATTTTACGACAAAAGTGTATAATAAGAAAATTTATAGGAAATTAAAAGATCTACAACTTTAATTAGAGCACTTTTGTCGACGTAGTTCAGCGTGAAAGTGATTTTCCGTATTTTTAAGCCTAACTAAGGTTGATTTTCATTTTGCGTCTTTCACTTATGATTAAAATTAGGTTAATTTTATTGAGGTTAGTTTTTATGTGTATTTCTAATGTTTTTTTTCTAATGTTAGGTTTTGTTGTTAATTATTTGCATAGGCAAGAGAAAGTGTGTGTGTGTGTTTCGCACCAGATATGTTTTGTAAATTTTTAATGCTTAACAAACGGATGTTTACAAAATGACGCAAATCGTTTTAAGGTGACATAAATTCAGTACAAAAATATTTGCTGTGAAACATTCACATGACTTTGTCGTACCAATGTAATTAATCTATACTAATATTATAAAGGCAGCGTTTTTTTTCTGCAGGCTAATTTCCAAAACTACTGAACGGATTTTTATGAAATTTTGACTGCATATTACTAATTATATTCACAGCAACAATTTTTTTAAGATTTTCAAAAATATTAACCTTAAGGGCCCTAATGAAAATTTTCATAAATATGTGTGTGTGTGTGTGTGTGTGTGTGTGTACATGTGAGTACGTATTGTTGTTGAAGAGAATGAAGGGGGTTTCATATCGGGGGTTTAAGATTTCGGCCTTTGTATGTATTTTATGATAAAAGTGTATATAATCAAATTTATAGGAAATTGAAAGATCTATAATTTTTATTGAAAGAATTTTTCTCTACAGAGCCTAGTTTAGCGTAAAAGAGTGATTTTCCGTATTTTAAAGCCAAACTGAGGTCGATTTTTATTTTGCGTCTTTCGCTCATGATTAAATAAAGTTATGTTTATTGAGGTTAGTTTTTTGTTTATTTCTAATGTTTTATTACTAATGTTAAATTATATTGTTAATTATTTGGATTGGCAAGAGAAAGTTGTGTGAGTGTTATTTAGCTCTACTATCATGCACTAAATTATTTTACATATTTTAGAATCACGCTGTATATATTATTTATTAAGTTGAGTACATTTTGAAAATGTTTTGTAAACAAAAGAAAGTTGAAATAATAGTTGGTTTATTTTAATGCTACATAATATATTGGATGAAGGAAATTTGGTTAATTTTGGTTTTCAGTAACTCGGAAGAATTTAATGTTTGCCTTCTTTGAACGTAGTATTAAGGGAACGAAGTTAATGTTGTGCGACCACAAGTTCTCGTTGAGGAACCACAACGTCGAAACTGAATTATGGTAGAAATTGTGGAAATGTACAGAGGAGGCGCTTGTAAATGACATAAAATCAATTTCACTGAATTTAATCAAATTGTTTACATCATATGAAATACGTCAGAATCTGTTTGAAAAATATATTTCCAGTTCGGTAATTCATCTAATGTTATTTTCATAGATTGAATTATAAAATTAGGAAATTTACTTTTAACGAACTTACACGTCAGAAGTTTTGTATTCATCCGCTTTAAATTTCCCGCGTCTGTTGAACCTTTCTCCTAGAACTTTAAGAGGCCTTTCTGTCCATAACAAGCAAGTGGTTTATTAAATTATTTGCACTTTATCTGCTAGTTCCAGAGCCATAAAAAATAGTTCTGTTTCTTATCAAATGGTCAGCCAATTACATGACTGAAGCATTTAAGAACAAGAGGTAGAGCTATAAAAGACATTAGTCAGAGTTATCTCCTCTCAGAGTCATGAATTTCATTATACAGCCAGACCCTGTTGTAAATGAAGTGAAGGTTTCATTTGCAGTGTGGAAGATAAGTGCTTTTTGGATGGTCTGACCTGCTGATAAGCCGCCTACTTTTCTACTAAAGGCAATAGTACACCACCTGACTCCTCGTTTTCCTCAAACCAAGTCTCTAGAGGTTCAAACCAGCCTTTCGGTTGATCACCTAAACACCAAAAATATATTTTACTTAATTATTTCAAAATGACTACAAACATTTTCTAATAATATTTAACATCTTTCAAACTGACTACAAACATTTTCTAATAACATTTAACATCTTTCAAACTGAATACAAACATTTTCTAATAACATTTAACATCTTTCAAACTGACTACAAACATTTTCTAATAACATTTAACATCTTTCAAACTGAATATAAATATTTTCTAATAACATTAAACTTCTTCAAACTGACTACAAACATTTTCTAATAACATTTAACATCTTTCAAATTTACTATAAACATTGGTTTACAGATTAGGAAAAATTTCTTAAAATATTATGTTTGGAGTGTAGCATTATACGGGAGTGAAACGTGGGTGATAGGGGCTGTAGAAAAGAAGAGGATAGTAGCTTTTGAAATGTGGTGTTATATGAAAATCTTAAAGATTAAGGGTGGACAAAATAAGTAATTTAGAGGTTCTTAGGCGAGTGGATGAAAAAGGAAGTATATGGAAGCATCTTATCAAAAGAAGGGATAGGCTAGTGGGGCATATCATAAGACATCCAGGTATTGGGCTATCAATAATGGAGGGTAATACTGAGGGAGTAAATTGTAGATGGAGGCAAAGATTAGAATATATAAAGCAAATTACAAAAGATGTAGGGTGTTACAGTTATGTAGATATGAAACGACTTGCGCAAGATAGGATAGCTTGAAGAACTGCATCAAACCAGTCTAGAGACTGATGACAAAAAAAATTATTTCAAAGAACTTTTTATTTTTTCTTGCCCTATATGAATATATAAGGAGGGTAAGTAATTACTTTCGTGTCGATTTTTCAAAATCAAGTTTTCACAGGATATTCTTCTTTTTTTATTATGATTTTATTTAAAGTCGTATCAACTCTTTCGTCATTCATTAGCGACTACGGTTGGTTATTAAATATTAACTGTTAGATTTGACACGTGAAAATTCCAGATCCTAGCCGGGAATCGAACCCCGGGACCTCCGCGTGGTAGGCTAACACGCTTACGACTATAGGATATTCTTGTTTTCAAGCCCCCTAAACCGAAAACAAAACATGTTTTAGCAATTGGTCTGTGTGTGTGTGTGTGTGTGTGTGTGTGTGTGTGTGTTAATTTAGGTACTTAATACTTAATTTAGGTAATTTAATACCTTTACCTTTAATACCTTTAATACTTAATTTAGGTACCCCTAAGAGACGTGACACGAACATTTTCATCAAAATCGGTCAACCGGAAGTAGTAGTTTATTCGTGCAATTTTCACTTCTATATGATTTTTTTTTGAATCGCCTCATGTACTTTATTTTCTGTGCTTTACAAGATAGGGTCCATGCCATATATGCTGAAATTTTTGGGAGCCTGTACTGTCGTGGAAAATAATGTTTTTTTTTTAAGATTTTGCCCTTAATATGCATTTTAGGGAGAAAGTATATATATAATTAAAGTTGGAGAACTTTTAAAAATCTACTTTTTTATTTCAAGCGTTTTATTGTACAACGCTTACTTAGCGTCAATTAGTACCTATTTTCTATAAATCTTTCATCAAAATCCGTTAAAGAATGAGATTTTTTAATTTTGCGACCTTAGAATCCACTTAACGATAAATCTGTTTATAAATAAAGTTGTAGAAAATTAAAAAATCAACGACTTTTATTTCAAGCATTTTCTTTTGGAGATCTTAGTTCAGCGTCAATTAGTGATTTTCCGTATTTTTAAGCCAAATTTTATTGTTATTTTGCATCATTCACTCATGATAAAATAAGGTTACTATGTTTTTTGAGTTTAGTTTTTTGTTTATTTCTTATGTTTTACTACAAATGTTAGGTTACATTGGTAATTATTTACACTGGCAAGAGAAAGTCGTGTGGGTGTTTCTGCTGGAAGTTTAGTGAGCATTATGTCACGGATTGCCTTACTAGTTAGGAATGATTGAAAAAATCTTCTACAATCCGTAAGTTGTATTTCCCTTCCAATAAGGTAGAAGAAAAAATTTACTGGTAGGAGTATTACAAATGCGGAATAGAAAAACGTTACCATGATCGTTACATTGAGAGAGAGAGAGAGAGAGAGAGAGAGAGAGTGAGTGAGTGAGTGAGTGACGAGTGAGGTACATAAAATCAATTCTCAACATGGTAGTGATAGGTTGTCAGAAGTTTAGAGAAATCAAGTTGAAGATTCGTAAGAGGTTTTTTTCATAAATTTACAAAAAAATTTATCCCGATTTGAATTTCAGATTTAGATACACACAAATGTTGGGAACGTAACATATTTGCTTTTTTTATTCTCATAGCTGTTAACTTTGATTTTTCTTCATTTTTTTTTTTTTTATATTCTTAAACTGACGTTTATCTTAGTTGTCATTTACCTTTTTGGCTTACTCATTTTATGCTACGTTTTATATATTTCTTATAAACTAATGTTTTTATTCTTTTTATCAAATTTTTTCATATAACATCCGAATGGTTTCTGTCACTTCCTATTTTTATTTTTTGCTTTAATATCTTATAATATAAAAATATGTAAATAATCAAATAATTTTATTAGAATTGAATGTAACTTAACTGTTTTGACAGTCACTACTCCGTCATTGATTCAAGAGAACATCGCTTGGTTTGAAAGATAAAACGCTAATAATATTCGTAGATTTCTTGTAGAATAACTCGGGATAAAATGCAGTTCCATTTTATGTTCAATTATTGATGGATACTTTAATTGACATCAATCATAGCACTACTAGTTCCGGGGCTACAAAAAATACTGTGACAATTATCGCTAAGGTCCGTTTCGGGATCTGGGTAATTAAATAATTAATACACTAAAATTTACAAATGCAAATATTTATTACAACTAAAAGATTTATAAAATAAATAATAAACTAATTATAATGAAGTAATACAATAAATAACTTAAATAATTTACTAAAATAAATAATAAACTAATTACGATGTGTACCAAACTCTTATCTGGTCCAAACTCTGTTTGGTCCAGGGCTAAAAAAAATAGTTCTGTTTCTTATCACATAGTCAGCCACTTATATGACTGAACTATTTAAGAACAGAAGAGGTAGAGGTGTAAAAGACACTAGCCAGAGTTATCTTCTCTGAGAGTAATGAATTTCACTATGCAGCCAGACCCTGTGGTGAATGAAGTGAAGGTGTCATTTGCAGGGTGGAAAGTGAGTGCTTTTCGGAGGGCCTGGCATGCTGATAAGCGTACTCTTTCAACTCAGTGAGGAAGGCAATGGTAAAACAGCCTTTTGGCTGTTGACCTAAACAACAACAACCAAAAAGAATGACCCGATTTTATATAGATTATTTATTAAGAAGAATGGCTTAACACCAACAAATTACATACTAAATTACTCACAAAAGACATAAGTTTATGAAAATCTATTATAAATGTTCAATATGTCCTCCATTGGCTGCACGGACGATATCTAGCCGATAGCTGAATTCATCCCAAACTGAGCGTAAGGTGTCTTCTGTCACTGAAGCTACAGCAGCTGATATTCTGTTTCTTAGTTCATCAATGTCACGAGGTAAGGGAGGAACGTAAACAAGTTGTTTAACATATCCCCACAGGAAAAAATTGGATTGTGTTATGTCAGGGGACCTAGGAGGCCAAGAGTGTAAAGCCTGGTCTCGCGGTCCTGTACACCCTATCCAACGTTGAGGCAAGTTGTCATTGAGGAAACTGCGCACGTTGTTGTGCCAGTGCGGTGGTGCTCCATCTTGCTGATAGATGAAATTGTCAGAGTCAATAAGTTGTGGGAATAACCAGTTCCGTAGCATTGCAAGATATGATTGTCCTGTTACGGTTTGTTCCTCAAAAAAGTAGGGTCCATAAACCTTGCTTTGGACCGCAAGACCAGGCTTTACACTCTTGGCCTCCTAGGTCCCCTGACATAACACCATGCGATTTTTTCCTGTGGGGATATGTTAAACAACTTGTTTACGTTCCTCCCTTACCTCGTGACATTGATGAACTAAAAAACAGAATATCAGCTGCTGTAGCTTCAGTGACAGTAGACACCTTACGCTCAGTTTGGGATGAATTCAGCTATCGGCTAGATGTCGTCCGTGCAGCCAATGGAGGACATATTGAACATTTATGATAGATTTTCATAAACTTATGTCTTTTGTGAGTAATTTAGTATGTAATTTGTTGGTGTTAAGCCATTCTTCTTAATAAATAATCTATATAAAATCGGGTCATTCTTTTTGGTACACATGGTATAATGGAGTAACAGAATAAATAACTTAAATAATTTACTTAGTACTTCTTACAATAATTATACACAAAGCACATACACAAAAAGATAGTATAACAATACCTCGGAAACGTTAACCTGATATAACGCCCCGATAGCACGCAATAAACACTCGTCAGAGATCAAACGGATACTAAATCACTGACCGCCTCGGGGGTCTCTTTATAGATTGAATCAAAAAAGAATCTTCCCGAAAGACACCGAAATTCGACATAAAAGTCCTTTCTAGAGAAGTCTTATTTAATGTAAACAGGTAATCAACCGACCCTTCATAAATAGTTGTACAACAAAGACCTTATCATATACAATAGCGTAGTACTTTCAAACAACTTTCATAAATAGGCATCCCTTTATAGCCACCCTATTGTTACTTTTCCACTCTATTATCTACTCTTTACCATTTTATGAACATTTTACCGTTTTACTAGAAATTTCGCGAACCATGCCCTTCTTCAATATTGTCACAATACTTTTTTAGAAAATCCTAAACAATTGAAAAATGACGCGAATAAACAACTACTTCCGATTTACCGATTTTGATGAAACTGTTTGTGTCGGGTTCTCTTGTAGTAGCTAGGATTAGCTCATTAGCCTAGAAGCCAAGGACTGAGCTTCTTTCTAGATTAACCTTCTAGTAGGTTGGCCATGATTTGACAGTAAGAGCACATGCACGGCTTTCTAGCCCCAGGCGACAAAACTTTAAGCACACCCTCGTAAACTGACAAAGCATTCAAGATGGTAAGTACTACGCTCTCGGGATTTTAGTTTCAACTTCGCACGAAGTTTCGTTCTTGAGATATTCTGTTCACACGCACACACACACACACACACACGCACGCACACACACTCACACACACACACACTCATACACACACACAAACACACATACACACAGACCAATCGTTAAATCATATTTTTTGGCTTCAGGGGGTCTGAAAACGTGTAGCCTAGATCCGGTGAAAACTCGATTTCGAAAAATCGACATGATACCAATACTTTCCTTCCTATTTATAGTCATATAGGCAAGAGAAAGTAAAAAAGACACCTTCACTTCATTCACCACAGGGTCTGCTTGTACGATGAAATTCATTACTTTTAGAGGAGATAACTGTGACTAGTGTCTTTTACACCTGTACATTTTCTATTGTTAAATGCTTCAGTCATATAATTGGATGACCATGTGATAAAAGATAGAACTATGTATGTTTTGTAGCCCTGGCACTAGCAGATGTGAGTGCCAATAATTTAAAATTCCATCTGCCTGGTACGGACAAACGTTTATAACTAACGTAATACTGTACCGGGTGATTTTTTAGTCCTGTTACCCAATTGTTAATGTCTGGTAATATTTTTCTAAAAAAAAAAAATTTTGTTTTGTGACACTAAGTTGGTAGCCCTACTCAACCAGTATGGATATGGCAGTGTGTTGATTCTCCTTGAGCTGTGTAAAATTTTGTGCCATTTCCGGTCGTGCTACGAACAGAATGTCTTTTATCCTAAAACAATCTCTTGTTTAAATCTGGAGGCTGAAGCTCTAGAACTAATCGTATGTGATACGAATACAATTTCAATTTTTTAGCAGCTTTCTGAGCACTCGAACATGACAAATCAACATGCGAGGAAAGTTTTTGTAAACTTTTCAATGGAGAATTGAGCAATCTTGTTTTCTCTTAACGTCATCTGTCAAGAGAGTTGGTCGACCACTACGTTTTCTGCTACAAACTATACCTGCCTCTAAAAATCAGTTAGTTAGCCTAGAAATTTACTAGAATAGAGTGGAGGAACTCCAAAAAATTTAATTTGAAATGATTCTTTTACACTCGCATACGATTTTGTAGCAAAATATTGTTCAAGAATAAAAACCCGTTGTTCTATGGTAAAAGACATTCTGCTCGTAACACTACTGGAAACAGCACACAATTTTACGCAACTCAAGGAGAATCAACTCAAACTGTCGTATCTATACCGGTTGAGTAGGGCTACCAACTTTGTGTCACAAAACCAAATATCCCTTTCTTAGAAAAAAATTACCAGACATTAACAATTGGGTAACAGGACTAAAAAATCACCCGGTATTACGTTAGTTATAAACGTTAGTCATATACTCGTCATAAAATGCTTTCGAGGCAATCTTTAAAAAGAAAACATTTTTGACCTATTTTTAAGAAGAAAATCAGTAATCGAGTAATTAATTAATGCCAGTAATAAAAGTTTTAGGTTTTCAAATTTCTTTAACTTTCTTCGTGTGCCACTCACACAGATTATTCGCTAAAAACATGTTTTTTTTTTGGTTTGAAGCGTCCTGAAAACGTGTACGCCTATCCGGTTAAAATCTATTCCAAAAAATCGACATGAAAACAATACTTCCCTTTTCTATATTGTCATATTATGGCAAGGGAAGTTAAAGAAAAGGAAAAATCTGGTGTGAAACACTCACACAACGTTCTCTTGCCAATGCAAATAATTAACAATAAACCTAACATTAGTAATACAACAATAGAAATAAACAAAAAACTTAACTTAAAAATCGTAAGCTAATTTTAATTAGCTATCTAATTTTAATAAAATTTAAACATAAAAAAAGTGAAAGACGCAAAATCAACCTCAGTTGGGCTTTTAAATACGGAAAATCACTCTTTCACGCTAAACTAGGATTTGTAGAGTAAAATGCTTTAAAAAAAAGTTGTAGACCTTTTAATTTCCGATAAATTTGATTATATACACTTTTGTCGTAAAATGCATAATAAGGTGGAAATCATAAGCCGAAATCTTAAAAAAAATTTATTTTTCACACGTCTGCGTGAGAAAAAAAAACAAAAAATTGCTAATTACCGCTAAACTAAGCGTTAAACAAAAAAATGTTTCATATAAAAGGTGTAGGATTTTAAATTCGCCTAAATTCGCTACAACTTTTATTAGAAACACTTTTGCGCTAAAATGCACATAAAAGCCGCAATTTTAAGAAAACCATTTTTTTACGTGAAAACAGCCTCTCCAAGAATTTCAGCAAACATGGCGCCTACCCTGTCTTGTAGAGCATAAAAAATTTAGGAAACCAGGCGATTTTTAAAAAAAATCGTAAGATCAGTTTTTGAGAAGATCGCAAAAAAGTGAAAAATTACACGAATAAACTACTACTTCCGGTTTACCGATTTTAATGAAAATGTCCGTGTCGCGTCCGGTAGTGGTATCTAACTAAGTTTCAAGCTTCAAGTTCATACGATGTTCCGGTCTTGAGATATTCGGTTCACACACACACACACGCACGCGCATACACACAGACCAATCGCTAAAAACATGTTTTTTGGGTTCAGGGGGTCTTAAAACGTGTAGTTCCGGTGAAAACTCGATATCTTAAATTCGACACGAAAACAATACTTTCCTTCTTATATACTAGTGGTAAGTATTTCTTTTTAAAGCACTGTAACCATGAGATAAACGATATTAGATAAAACACTTTGTGTAACAATTTACGCACACTGCTTCAATTTGAAAATGACGGTTTAAGATAAATGATACCCTTAGTTTATTGTGGTACAGTTTCAGATTTCTCACAATTGGCTACGAAAATCTTAAATCGATTGATTCTACGCTATCGTTTTACAATCACTCGTTTCTATTTTAACTTTCTCTTCCCTTAAATGAGCAAACAGGGACGGAAAGTATTTTTTTCATGTCGATTTTTCACCGGTTCTACACGTTTTTAGACCCCATGAACCCATAAAATATGTTTTTAGCAATTGTTCTGTGTCTGCGTGCGAACAGAATATCTCAAGAACGGAACATCGTACGAACTTGAAACTTGAAACCTAAATTAGGTACTACTAGCGGACCCGACCCGAACTTTTTCATTAAAATCGGTCAACCGGAAGAAGTAGTTTATTCGTGTAATTTTTCACTTTTTTCCGAGTTTCTCAAAAACGTTCTTACAATATTTTTTTTTAAAAATCGCCTCATTAACTAAATTTTCTATGCTCTACACGATAGCGTCGGCGCCATGTCTGCTGAAATTTTTGGAGTGGCTGTTTTCTCGTAAAAACACGGGGTTTTTTAAGATTGCAGCTTTAATATTAAATTATGTAAGCAGAAAAATGTATGTAATAATAGTTGTAGAGAATTAAAATTTCTGCAACTTTCAATTCGAACATTTTTTTGTATAACGCTTAATTTAGCGGTAATTAGCGATTTTCTGTTTTTTTTTCACGAAAACGTGTAAAAAAGTCGATTTTTTACGATTTTAGCCATAGTATGCATTTTACGACAAATGTGTGTAATAAAATTTATAGGAATTTATTATATATATAATAAAAAATATAGGAAATTTTAGGTAAGATCTACAAAATTTATTTTAATCATTTTTCTATAATCTAGTTTTTTTTATTCCTACTGTGTGTACGTTGTAATCTGTTCAATTGAGAACAATAAGCAACCCCATGACCCAATGAGATGAAGATGATGTGTGTGACGTGTAAATGAAGTGTAGTCTTGTACAAACCCAGGCCGACCGTTCCTGAGAGAGTATGGTTAATTAAACCCTAGCCATCAAAGTACACCAGTAACCACTCTCCACTATTCAAACCCGTATAAAAATAACTATCTTTACTAGGATTTGAACCAGGAACCTTCGTCTCCGAAAATCAGCTTTTAAACAGCTGAATCACGGCAACGACTTTACCTCTAGCCCACCCCGGTGGGTAGAGCCTAGTTTAGCGTGAAAGAGTGATTTTTCGTATTTTTTAAGCCAAACTGAGGTTCATTCATATTGCTTCTTTCACTCGTGATTAAAATAAGGTTATATTTTTTGAGGATAGTTTATTATTTATTTCTAATGTTTTATTACTAATGTTAGTTTTTGTTGTTATATACAGTTGAACCCGGTTTTAACGGCCTCGGACTTAACGTCATTTTTTTAGGCGTTGCGTCAAACTTCTATCTGAAAACCCCTGTTTTAACGTCATTAACTCGGTTGTTGCGTCAAAATTTTTCCGATGAAATCATTTTTTACTTCACGTACAACGATTGTGAACTTGCCATAATTTATCAGTAAATTATTTGAAAAATAAAAATACAGTATACAGTCATATAGTACAATAGTTTACTTGTGAATAGTGTTTGCTTGTGCGAAGGGATTAAAATGATTTTGTTAAGCTGTTCATATGTGTGTCTATAACTACTGATTGATCTACGTCAAGGTCAGTTTTGGGACTGCACCCTCTACGTGACATGTAACACTTAGTACTAATAGGTAGCACTGTACCTAACTTTCACATCAGACTATCCACATTTAAGAAAATTCTCTAATACTGAGGAACCGACTGAGCAAGAGGAAGATGAAGAAGAGGACACCGTCACGCCAACATTGCCTCCTAATGCTAGCGGCTGAAACTTTTTTAAGATTTCACCGTCACCGAGAGACATTACGGAGAGGATTTATTTCGCAGAACGAGATGTTCAAAAGAAAATCACTGATTTCTTCCAATAAAGAAGATAACGTACCATTATGTAGTTTATGTACATACAAATATGTATTTGGTTTCCGTATTTTAATACATAATAAAGTCTACCTACTTACACAGAGTGGTTAAGTATCTATTTTATTAGGGTATTACGATTTAAATATCGCAAATAAAAAACGTTTAGCACATTACGTAAATTAGTAGTAATGTATACGAAATATTCTTAGTTTAGCTAGATTTACTTTGACACAAGAGCTAACTTTGTTATAACGTCACTCGGATATAACGGTAAAATTTAATCTGTCCCTTCAATGACGCTATAAGCGAGTTCGACTGTATTTGCATTGGCAAGAGAAAGTCGTGTGAGTGTTTCACAGCAAATTTTTTTCTGATTTAGTGTCTTATTATCCAGCGTTCCGGATCATAGGATGCCGGATTAGGGGAAGTTTACTGTACTTATTGGAATATATTTTAACCCGAAGCGTTCCGGACTAAACAGAAGTTACTGTATTTCGTTTTCTTTGAACGAACAAAATTTTTTTTGTCGTGGTTGGATTCTGAGGTCAGGCTATAAGATATTTATCATGCAGTTAGTCATACAGCAGTTAATATTTCATGCTGGAAATGTCATGCAGTGTTCCTGACATTCAATACGGGCAGTCGGTGAATGCATTTACTTATTTATTAAGTGTACCAGTTTTATTTCTTTTCAGTTTATCGTGTCTTACTGAAATCGATAAATATTGTTACATGGAATATTTATGAATTATTAAAGCATCAGATACACTGAACACTACTTATCAAATTGTGTACTTTTTCTTTTTTTACTTTCTCTTGCCTATATGAATATATAAGAAGGAAAGTATTGTTTTCATGTCGATTTTTCGTAATCGAGTTTTCACCGGATCTATACGTTTTCAGACCCCCTGAACCCAAAAAACATGTTTTTAGCGATTGGTCTGTGTGTGTGTCCTGTGTGTGTGTGTGTGTGTGTGTGTGTGTGTGTGTGTGTGTGTGTGTGCGTGTGCGTGTGCGTGTGTGTGTGTGAACAAAATATCTCAAGAACGGAACGTCGTACGAACTTCAAACTTAAAACTTAAGTTACATACCACTACCGGACCCGACCCGAACATTTTCATCAAAATCGGTCAACCGGATATAGTAGTTTATTCGTATAATTTTTCACTTTTTTGCAATTTTCTCAAAAACTGGTCCTACGAATTTTTTTTAAAATCGCCTGGTTTACTCAATTTTTTATTTTCTACAAGATAGGGTAGGCGTTATGTTTGCTGAAATTCTGGGTGAGGGTGTTTTCACGTAAAAACCTAGTTTTTTTAAGATAACAGCTTCAATATGCAATTTAACGCAAAAATTTATATAATAAAAGTTGTAGATTATTATTATTATTATTAAAAGTTGTAGTTGGAGATTATTCCAGAGGTTAAAATTCCAAGATTTGGAACAAGATGGAGTGAGGAAAGAAAAGCTGATTTTTCTCAGAAAATGAAAGGCTGGTGGGCGAACAAGAAAAACACCAAGTCCAATAATCAATGATCGTGAATAATGCTCAGCGTCTTTCACTTCGGGAGCTCTACGGCTTATAATAATAATAATAAAAGTTGTAGAGAATTTAAAGTTCTACAACTTTTATTTCAACATTTTTTTTGTATAACGCTTAGTTTAGCAGTAATTAGCAATTTTTTAATTTTTTCTCACGAAAACGTGTGAAAAATCGATTTTTTTAAGATTTCGGCCTTAGAATGCATTTTACGACAGAAGTGTATATAATCAATTTTATAGTAAATTAAAAGATCTATAACTTTTATTTAAAGCATTTTTCTCTAAAGAGCCTAGTTTAGCGTGAAAGAGTGGACTTCGTATTTTTAAGCCTAACTGAGGTCGATTGTCATTTTGCGTTTTTCACTCATGATTAAAATAAGGTTATGTTTATTGAGGTTAGTTTTTTGTTTATTTCTAATGTTTTATTACTAATGGTAGTTTTATTGTTAATTATTTGCACTGGCAAGAGAAAGTTGTGTGAGTGTTTCACACCAGATTTTTTTCTTTTTACTATCTCATGGCTATATGAATATGTAGGTAGGAAAGTATTGTTTCATAATAAAGAAATCGAGTTTTCACCGGATCAACACGTTTTCACACCACCTTTTTACTTTTTCTTGCCTACATAAATATAGTATAGGAAAGAAAGTATTGCTTTCATGTCAATTTTTCGAAATCGAGTTTTCACCGGATCTACACGCTTTCAGACCCCATGAACCCAAAAAACATGTATTTAACGATTGGTTTGTGTGTCTGTGTGTGTGAATGGAACATCGTAGCCTACAAACTTGAAACTTGAAATTTAAGTTAGATACCACTACCGGATCCGACACGAACATTTTCATCAAAATCGGTCAAACGGAAGTAGTAGTAGTTTATTCGTGTAATTTTTCACTTTTTTGCGATTTTCTCAAAAATTGGTCCTACGATTTTTTTTAAATCGCCTCGTTATACTACATTTTTTATGCTCTACAAGATAGGATAGGCGTCTTGTTTGCTGAAATTCTTGGTGAGGCTGTTTTCACGTAAGAAAGATGTTTTTTTTAAGATCATGGCTTTAATATGAATTTTAACGTAAAAGTTTATATAATAAAAAATGTAGAGTATTTAAAATCCTACAACTTTTACTTCCAACATTTCTTTAGCGGTAATTAGTGATTATTTATGTTTTTTTCTCACGAAAACGTGTGAAAATGGATTTTTTAAAGATTTCGGCCTTAGTATGAATTTTACGACAAAAGCTTATGTAATCAAATTTATAGGAAATAAAAAGATCTACAACTTTTATTTTAAGCAATTTTCTCTACAGATCCTAGTTTTAGCACAATTTTCCACTCATATATTTTCTCACATATTTTCCACTCTGCAAATGACACCTTCACTTCATTCACCACAGGGACTGGCTGTATAATGAAATTCATTACTTTCAGAGGAGATAACTCCGATTAGTGTCTTTTTCACCTCTACCTCTTCTGTTCTTAAATGATTCAGTCATTTAATTGGCTGACCATGTGATAAGAAACAGAACTATTTATTTCAGCCCTGCAATGAACAGATTGGGTGTAAATAATTTAGAATATGATAGTATATAATAATTATTATGTAACAATATAATGATATAAAATTGAATATAATTCACACAAACATAAAAATTTAAAAGAAGCATTTACTGTAGGCCTATAAACTTACAAATAAATTACAGTATAATTTGGAAAGAAAAGAAAAAAAAGATTAAAGTTAGAAAGAAAAAAGAAAATAAAATAAAAGAAAAAACATATCAGAACAGGAGCCGTGGAACAAAAATTCGAATTTAGGAATACATTTTTACTTTCTCTTGCCTATATGAATATATAGGAAGGAAAGTATTGTTTTCATGTCGATTTTTCGAAATCGAGTTTTCACCGGATCTATACGTTTTCAGACCCCCTGAACCAAAAAAACATGTATTTAGCGATTGGTCTGTGTGTGTGTGTGTGTGCGTGTGTGTGTGTGTCTGTGTGTGAACAGAATATCTCAAGAACGGAACATCGTACGAACTTGAAACTTAAGTTACATACCACTACCGGGCCCGACACGAACATTTTCATTAAAATCGGTCAACCGGAAGTAGTAGTAACTTAGTTTATTCCTATAATTTTTCACTTTTTTACGATTTTCTCAAAAACTGGTCCTACGATTTTTCTAAAAATCGCCTCATTTACTCAATTTTTTATTCTCTACAAGATAGGGTAGGCGCCATGTTTGCTAAAATTCTGCGTGAGGCTGTTTTTACGTAAAAAAATTTCTTTTTAAGATTGCGGCTTTAATATGCATTTTAGGGCAAAACGTTATATAATAAAAGTTGTAGAGAATGTAAAATTCTACAACTTTTATTTAAAACATTTTTTTGTATAACGCTTAGTTTAGCGGTAATTTGCGATTTTCTGTTTTTTTCTCACGAAAACATGAAAAAAATCGATTCTTTTAACATTTCGGCCTTAGTATGCATTTTACGACAAAAGTGTATATAATTAAATTTATAGAAAATTAAAAGATCTACAACTTTTTTTTAAAGCATTTTTCTCTACAGAGCCTAGTTTAGAGAGAAAGAGTGATTTTCCGTATTTCTAAGCCAAACTGAGGTTGATTTTCATTTTGCGTCTTTCACTCATGATTAAAATTAGGTTATGTTTGTTGAGGTTAGTTTTTTGTTTATTTCTTATGTTTTATTACTAATGTTAGGTTTATTGTTAATTATTTGCACTGGCAAGAGAAAGTTGTGTGAGTGTTTCACACCAGATTTTTTTTATAACTTAACTGATTGTCAAAAAAAGGTCAATAATACGAACAGATTTATCGTAAAGTCTCTTAGAAACTGTAATATATTGTACAATACTGTTATTAATTTAAGAACTGAACACACTTTTTTGCAAAGGATAACTGACTGTCAGAAAAAGGATCAATAATATTGTTACATTTATTACAAAGTGTCAGCATTCTTTTTACTGGGAAATTTTCATGGTACAACGTTCGGTTTCTGGGAATGTAAAAAAATCTATTAAACTTAGGTCTTAATGATGGAGCACTTAGTGACATGTGCTCAATTACGCCTGGTATGTCAGTTTATATTGTTATATTTGCATTGGTAAGAGAAAGTCATGTGAGTGTTTCACACCAGATTATTATGTGATGGATTAGATTATTTAAATAGTAAATTAATTTTTTTTTTTTAATTTTATTTAAGGGGGTCACGTATCCCTATACTTCACAATGTTAACGTTTGTACCTTTTTCTCAGGAACTACATAAGGTAGGCACTTAATTTTTTTTTAATCTTTTAGATCATTCTTTTCTGCACATTTTGAGCGGAAAAAATGTTCAAATTGATAAAGTAAAATTTTTTTACAATTTTTTTTCGAAAAGACCTTTTGGTGATAATTTAAAAATTTAATAAAAAATTTAATTTTTTGCAAATTTAAATGGTTAAACGCTCAGAATAGGCAGAAATAATGGATCTTTCAAACAAACGAAAATTCACTCAAATATCTTTTGTAGGTCCTGAGAAAAAGGTACAAATGTGGTAAAAAACCTAATTTTCGGAAACACTAATTTTAATAAATAAACACGATCCTAGAAACACACTTTTGTTTGTAAATATTTACACTAAAACAACTGTAATAAAACGGCAAAATAACACATGTGCTATTATAATACAACTTACTACGGTACGACCAACCTTAGATTTCAAATTAAAATAGTATTAGAACAAACATAATGGTAAAATAAATATTATATAAAATAAATGTAAAAATATTTTTTTCTTTTGGTCTGAGTAGTTTGCACTAGCTGTAGAGGTTAATGAAAAAAATATTTATAATTATCGTAGAAACGTAATATTTACACCATTTTTTAGCGGAAATTTCAAACTACATTATGCAACAAAAAACAAAAAAAAACATAATTTTTCCAATTTTTCGATACGTGACCCCCTTAAATTTATACGCAGGAATTTTGAAGAATTAAAATAATGGTAAAAGAATTGGAATATTGGCGCTGCAGAGGTAGGCACTCTCTCGCCTTTATGTGTAAAGTAGTGAACAGTGAACACTCAAGCTACAGGTGGCGGCCCTGTGGTCTATATAATATTGATTAGTGTCTACCACGTACTTTTGTAAACACACGGACGCGCACGCACGCACGCATCTTACTCATCCTTTCGCTTTTGCCCCTTCTCTTTATTTTTAATCTGCTCTAGTACTTGTTCGTTATAGCTTGAAGATTTAAGTCTAAAATTTATTTAGATTTTTTTACTTTCTCTTGCATATATGCATATGTAGGAAGGAAAGTATTGTTTTCATGTCGATTTTTCGAAATTGAGTTTCCACCGGATCTACATGTTTTCAGACCCCCTGAACCCAAAAAACATGTTTTTAGCGATTGGGCTGTGTGTGTGTGTGTACAAAATATCTCAAGAACGGAACGTCGTACGAACTTGAAACTTAAAACTTAAGTTACATACCACTACCGGACCCGACACGAACATTTTCATCAAAATCGGTCAACCGGAAGTAGTAGTTTATTCGTGTAATTTTTCACTTTTTTGCGATTTTCTCAAAAACCGGTCCTACGATTTTTTTAAAAATCGCCTGGTTTACTAAATTTTTTATTCTCTACAAGATAGGGCAGGCGTCATGTGTGCTGAAATTCTTGGTGAGGGTGTTTTCTCGTAAAAACGGTGTTTTTTTTAAGATTACGGCTTTAATATGCATTTTAGCGCAAAACGTTTTATATTAAAAATTTTAGAGAATTTAAAATCCTACAACTTTTATTTCAAACAATTTTTTGTATAACGCTTAGTTTAGCGGTAATTTGCGATTTTCTGTTTTTTCTCACGAAAACGTGAAAAATTGATTTTTTTAAGATTTCGGCTTTAGTACGCATTTTACGACATAAGTATATATAATAAAATTTATAGAAAATTAAAATGTCTACAACTTTTATTAGTAGAATTTTTCTCTACAGAGCTTAGTTTAGCGTGAAAGTGTGATTTTCCGTTTTTTTAAGCCAAACTGAGTACGATTTTCATTTTGCGTCATTCACTCATGATTAAAATAAGGTTATGTTTTTGAGGTTAGTGTTTTGTTTATTTCTAATATTTTATTAATAATGTTAGGTTTATTGTTAATTATTTATATTGGCAAGAGAAAGTTGTGTGAGTGTTGCACACCAGATTTTTGTTGTTCTATCTCTTGTATTTATTTTGATCGTTTACTATATTGCTATTTATCGGATTTTAATTTCTAATGTAGTGTTTTATATTATTCAAAGCTGTTTTCCTTTCGTTGGAGTTCATAAAAAATGAGTGGAAATAAGGAAAAAATCTGGTGTGAAACACTCACACAACTTTCTCTTGCCAATGCAAATAATTAACAATAAACCTAACATTAGAAATGAACAAAAAACTAACAGCAAAAAACATTAGTGAAATACGCAAAATTAAAATCGACCTCAGTTAAGCTTAAAAATACGGAAAATCGCTCATTCACGCTAAACTAGGCACTGTACAAAAAAAATGCTTTAAATAAAAGTTTTAGATCTCTTAATTTCCTATAAATTTTATTTTATAGACTTTTATCGTAAAATGCATTCTAAGGCCGAAATCTTAAAAAATAGATTTTTCACACGTTTTCGTGAGAAAAAAATAGAAAATTGCTAATTACCGCTAAACTAAGCGTTATACAAAAAAATGTTTTAAATAAAAGTTGTAGAATTTTAAATTCTCTACAACTTTTATTATATAACGTTTTGCCCTAAAATGCATATTAAAGCCGCAATCTTAAAAAGAAAATGTTTTAACGTAAAAACAGCCTCACGCAGAATTTCAGCAAACATGGCGCCTACCCTATCTTGTAGAGAATTAAAAATTGAGTAAATGAGGCGATTTTTAGAACAATAGTAGGACCAGTTTTTGAAAAAATCGCAAAAAAGTGAAAAATTATACGAATAAACTACTACTTCCGGTTGACCGATTTTGATGAAAATGTTCGTGTCGGGTCCGGTAGTGGTATGTAACTTATGTTTCAAGTTTTAAGTTCGTACAATGTTCCGTTCTTGAGATATTTTGTACACACACACACACACACACACACACACACACACACACACACACACACACACAGACCAATCGCTAAAAACATGTTTTTTTTGGGTTCAGGGGGTCTGAAAACGTATAGATCCGGTGAAAACTCGATTTTGAAAAATCGACATGAAAACAATACTTTCCTTCCTATATATTCATATAGGCAAGAGAAAGTAAAAATATAGTCGGCAAAAAAGGTCAAGTTTTGCATTGTCAAAGCCGTGAAATTATTAATAGTGCGATAACGTTTTTAGAGCGGGAAGTTAAAGAAGGAACTGGTGTATGATTGGTTTTCATTTCTTATAATAGTAGCTAATAATATCAGGCAGAGAAGTAGCGTTGAAGCTGCCGTTGTTATGCGGTTCGGCTAGTATTAACACGTTATGTAGAGTGGAAGGGGTATCCTCTTTCACTGTCTCACGACTATACACAGTCTCAAAATATACATTCTTCATGTTGGTTGAAACAGGTAATATATTCTACAATCTGTCTTTTATAAGCTGAACTCTTTTTAATTTTATTTTCCATTTTCTCTTCTGGTGGGTTTAGTTAGTAATTTTTCTTTTTTCATTGCCTTTAATTTTTTGTCCGTTCGGACCTTTTTCTCTACCTTGATTATAATGGTGCATTCATACTCTTATGAGCAGATGAAACCGACCCTGATTTATTAATTATTTATCTATCCACTTTTGTACGCGTAGACCTTATCATTTTTTTTCTCTTTGGTTTCTCAATTTCATTCTCATCATTTTCACCTCGTTCATTAAATACACATACTCTCTCTCTGTTATACAGGGTGTCTCACGAGTAACCCGACAAACTTCGAACGTTGTTTCCTCTCATCAAAATAATGAAAAACGTTTACATAAACATGAGTACGGAAACGCTTAGTTAGCGAGTTACGGCTAGCGAAAGATTTCGCCCTGCGTTCAGAACATACACCTAAATAAAGTCATCCTAGAGGTATAGGAACCCAATTTTATTAGTAGATGTGATGGTTTCTTATGTATTTCGACCCGAAAAATTGAATAAAATAAGTTCCAGAACCAGATGTCCAATAGTTTTCTTAATATCCAATGAAAAACGGACAAATCTGTGAATAAAAATACGGTTTTTAGGTTTGAAGAACAATAACTGTGTTAAATGGCTGATGAATGTGTAAATTTATTTAGCGAAACTTGTAGAGATTTTAATTCTAAACAAACAAAGTTTAAAAAATTTATGTTTAATTAAATCAACACAAACGAAAAATTAGACAAAAATGCAATATTTTTTTTAATTAACGTTCTTCGTAAACACAAAACATTTTAGCCTAATTGCTGAATCTTTTTTTTTTAATTCATTTATTTAACGTCGCATCAACTACAACGGTCATTAGCGACGACGTTGGGGTATAACTATATACAATGGAGGGTGAAATGATTTTTTGTAACGTATGAAAATATGCCATGCCTGAGTGGGATTCGAACCCAGGACCGCATGATGAGAGGCGAGCACGTTACCAACTTCGCCAATGCGGCCGGCGCTGAATCTTTTATTGCAATATCCAAACTTTACAAATGGTGTTTAAAAATGATTTACTTGGTCATTTGTGCACAATTTAGCGCGTTTAATGGAACCACGTGTACCCTTTCCGATACCATCTCGGTTGTTCATTTTCGTTGTAAATTTTCTGTCTTATTTTCGAATGTGTTAATTTAATTAAACATAAATTTTTAAACTTTGTGTTTGTTTAGTCTATTATTAGCCTATTTTACATCATTATCTTCAGAATTAAAATCTCTACAAGTTTTACTAAATAAATTTACACATTTATTAGCCATTTAACACAGTTATTGTTCTTCAAAACTAAAAAAACGTATTTTTATGCACAAATTTGTTCATTTTTCATTGGATATTACAAAAGCTACCGGAGATATGGTTCTGGAACTTATTGTATTCAATTTTTCGGGTCGAAATACATAAGAAACCATCAAATCTACTCATAAAATTGGGTTCCTAGACCTCTAGGATGACTTTATTTAGGCGTATGTTCTGAACTCAGGGCGAAATCTTTCGCTAGCCGTAACTCGCTAACGAAGCGTTTCCGGACCCATGTTTATTTAAACTTTTTTCATTATTTTGATGAGAGAAAACCACCTTAGAAGTTAGTCAGGTTACTGGTGAGACACCCTGCATATACAGGGTGATTCATTAAGTTCTACCTTCGCTTTCTTAGTTTAATACTGTATTATTTATACGCCGGTCCGTCGTTAGTGTTACCTGTTAGGCGCAGCCAACGTTGTGAGGTAATTGCTTCTGCTGCCAGTAAATAGCACAGACAGCAAAAATTCTCACAGGGCTTATGATGACGAGTATAGTCACTTGAGTCACGAGTTTGCCCTTGTTCGCAACGAGGGGTAAAGGGGGAAAGCATTAGTGCGCATGCGCGACTGCTTTAATTTCAGTACGACAAACATATTAACCCGTTCAATCCCAATTTTTTTAACTATACACAAACAAATATATCCAGCTACATTGTTTCATACATTTTACTGTCATTTAAGTGCAATAAAATCGCTTTTAGACCCTCAGCCTTTTTGATGGCCTGACAAAAAAGTGTGACACATAGACCTACGTCACATTGGGACTTGATATCAAAGTTCCCAACAATATGAATTAGTAAAATCATGTTCAGGCTTCCTAAACAATATTCTCTTAACTTTTAATATGTAGCAAAAAAAAACTAAATATGATTTTAATATCAAAGCATTATTTAAGACTTAAAAAATGTTACAAAAAAATGTTTTTTGATTGCCAATCAAAAATACTGGCAAAATGGATAAAATAACTATATATAGTCTAAAAAATATACCCTACTTGTATGTAGATTCAACATACTCGAAGAAATGCTACTTTATTTTAGTAAATGAACACGAATATTTAAAACTAAAATTAACTTTAAAAAGAAACTAATGATCGCCTCTGTGGCGTAGTGGTCAGCATCTTACACTGCAAAGCGGAGGTCTCAGGTTCGATTCCTGGCTAGGGTACAGATAATTATTACACTTCACTTTCAGCGCTCGTTAATCCAAAGTAGTCGTTAACAATTAAAATTTTTATGTCTGTTATTTCACTCCAATGTGACTTCTATGCCACCGCACTGGGTTAGAAAGGGTTAACTTTGACTATACCCGGAGCATATTCAGAATATTGCGGAACTTTTTGAAATTAACTGTATGAGTATAACTGTTTGTTACCGTAAACACAAATGTCGGTTTCTCAAAAACGTGGTCGAACTATTCACATTGCTAAACGCAATGTAATAAAATGTTGTGAAGTTGAAGCTAAACAAAAATGCCTATCCGTACCTCTTAACAAAAGCTGTGAGTGAGCGGCTAACTACTGTGATGTTTCTCTTTCCACAATTCGACAAATAAAGAAAGAAATTAAGGACGCAAAGAAACTATTCTTTAACAGTTTTGTTGACACCTGGTAAAAAAAAGAAAACGTTTAGGTAGATACTAGAGGGACTGATAATGAAAACACCGATGACAGCAATAGTAAAGAAGGCGACTCAATCACCTAAAAAAAAAACGCATTAACTAAGGATGCAAATGTAACTTTTTCGTAGCTCTGAAAACAGTAGTTAATGTTAGCCCAGATTGCGTAGATAATCTTCTAAGCGATTTTTTAGGTGATTGAGTCAAACGATTTTTCAAATCTTCGGGAACTTCCGCGGTTAACTTTGTTGGCTAGCGAGATGGTTTCTCATCGAGTACACTCCCAGTTCTACGGAATTTATTTATCAAACTCAATATCGACGATTTATTTGGAACGGCAGAACGGGGAAATTTCAACTGAAACTTATCTTGCACACATTTGTAAGATTTACTCGCTATGTAAGTCTCTACAATAAACACGGGTTCTTCCTGGGAAAAAACCATTGCTGACCCAATATAACGAAACGACTGCTCTCACCACACTAATGCTTGACTGAAACATTTCAACTGTCTTAGTAGTTGGCGTTGAGTACACTGTTGCCAACATACCGATTGGGGGACAGAAAATTTACCGATGTATTACTTCTATCTTCTTATAATTAGGGTTGCGTCCTTAATAATACACCCGTTAATATCATATCAGTTTTAGTTAGTTCATCGTATTTTCCAGATTTTGTAATCAGATCCTCCCTTGAAATTCTTAGCTCTACCATATCATGTTGGACTTCCATTATCCATTTCGGTTTTGTTGTTCTTTCCCAGTAAAAGTTGATTTGGTTAGCAAGTCTGGTGTTTTCTGCTCTAAGTAGGTGCTCCAAGATTGAAATTTGTTACCGGGATTATTATCTTGTGCACTTCTTTATTTGAGATTATCGTCCACTGTCATATATAAATATGTTCATATAATAATTTTTACTTTCTTTTGCCTATATGAATAGAAAAGAAAGTATTGTTTTCATGTAAATTTTTTTTTTCACCGGATCTACCCGTTTTCAGACTCCCTGAACTCAAAAAACATGTGCGATTGGTTTGTGTCTCTCTCTGTGTGTGTGTGTGTGTGTGTGCGCGCGCGCGCGTGCGTGCGTGCGCGTGTGCGTGTGTGTGTGTGCGCGTGTGCGCGTGCGTGTGTGTGCGTGTGCGTGCGTGTGTGTGTGTGTGCGTGCGCGCGTGTGTGTGTGTGTGTGTGTGTGTGTGTGTGTGTGTGTGTGAACAGAATATCTCAAGAACGGAACATCGTACGAACTTGAAACTTGAAACTTAAGTTACATACCACCACCGGACCCGACACGAACATTTTCATCAAAATCGGCCAACCGGAAGTAGTAGTTTATTCGTATAATTTTTCACATTATTGCGATTTTCTCAAAAACTGGTCCTACGATTTTTTTAAAAATCACGTGGTTTATTAAATTTTTTATTTTATACAAGATAGGGTAAGCGCCATGTTTGCTGAAATTCTTGGTGAGGCTGTTTTCACGTAAAAAAATTGTTTTTTTTTTAAGAATGCTGCTTTCATATGCATTTTACCGCGAAAATGTACTATATAGTAAAAGTTATATTGAATTTTTTGTATTGAGTTTTGTATAACGCTTAGTTTAGCAGTTATTAGCAATTTTCTATTTTTCTCTCACGAAACGTGTAAACAATTCGATTTTTTACGATTTCAGCCTTATTATGGATTTTACGACAAAAGTGTATAATCAAATTTATAGGAAATTAAAAGATTAACATTTCTTTTTAAAGCATTTTTCTCTACAGAACCTAGTTTAGCGTGGAAGGGTGATTTTCTGTATTTTTAAGTCGAACTGAGGTTGATTTTCATTTTGAGTCTTAACTCATGATTAAAATAAAGTTATGTTTTTTTGAGGTTAGTTTTTTGTTTATTTCTAATGTTTTATTGCTAATTTTGGTTGTTATTTACATTGACAAGAGAAAGTCGTGTGAGTGTTTCACACCAGAATTTTTTTTTCTTTCTTTTGGCTAGTAGAGTGAGCTGAGAAGCGCCGATAGAACTTCGTGAATCACTCTCTATATAAAGTAAACCGACCCTGATTTATTAATTATTTATCAAACAGCTTTTGTACGCGCAGACTTTATAATAATTTTTTTTCTGTTCGTTTTCTCAACTTCACTTTCACCCTTTTTTCACCCCCGTTCATTAAGTACACATACCCTCTCTGTTGTTTATATAGAATCAGTTATCGACCACCCTAACCTATTCACGATGAAAATATCCTTCACCAGAAGCAATGAACTGATTAAACTTCCCTTTTCTCTATTTAAAACCGTGAACACGACTCACCTGCATTAATTCCGGCAATACACATCCCTTCATAACTACGACAAATCGATATCGTTGTTTATGTAGCACCCTTTATAACACATACAAACTTAAAGTGGGTTCCATACTGTACGGAACTAAGAGTTGGGATTTAGATTATACTAAATTACTGGAAAGTAATTATTTTATTTATTTTTATTATTAAAATATTATTTTAATATTATATTTTATTATTTTAATATATTTTATTGTTGTTGTTTAGGTCATCAGCCGAAAAGCTGGTTTTTGAACCTCTAGAGGCTTTACTAAGTAAAACGAGGAGTGAGGTGGTTTACCATGCCTTCCTCACCGAGTGGAAAAGTACGCTTATCAGTATGCCAGGCCCTCTGAAAAGCACAAATTTTCCACTCTGCAAATGATACCTTCACTTCATTCATCACAGGGTCCAACTGTATAATGAAATTCATTACTTTCAGAGGAGATAACTCTGATTAGTGTCTTTTACACCTCTAATTTTATTATTAACATATTATTTTTATTTATTTATTAATTATTTTAATTATTTTTGCAGAGCTAAAATAAATAGTTCTGTTTCTTATCACATGGTCAGCCAATTAAATGACTGAATCACTTAAGAACAGAAGAGGTAGAGGTGTACTGTGATACTAATCAGAGTTATCTCCTCTGAAAGTAATGAATTTTATTATACAGCCAGACCCTGTGGTGAATGAAGTGAAGGTGTCATTTGTAGAATAAAAAATACGTGCTTTTCAGAGGGCCGGGCATGCTGATAAGCGTAGATTTCCACTCGGTGAGGAAGGCAATGGTAAACCACCTCACTTCTCGTTTTACTTAGTAAAACCTCTACAGGTTCAAACTAGCCTTTTGGCTGATGACCTAAACGACATACTGGAAAGTACATTTTTACTTTCTCTTGCCTATATGAATATATTTTTTTTATTTTATTTTTTTTATTCCTAATATGTGTACGTTGCAATCTGTTCAATCCAGAACAATCAGCAACCCATGACCCAATGAGATGAGGATGATGTGTATGACGTGTAAATGAGGTGTAGTCTTGTACAGACCCAGGTCGACCACTCCTGAGAGAGTATGGTTAATTAAACCCCAACCATCAAAGTACACCGGCAACCACTCTCTAGTATTCAAATCCGTATAAAAGTAACTGCCTTTACTAGGATTTGAACCAGGAACCTTCGTCTCCGAAGATCAGCTGTCAAACAGCTGATTTTGGCGACGAATTTACCTCTAGACCAACTCGGTAATATGAATATAATATATAGGAAGGAAAATATTGTTTACATGTCGATTTTTAGAAATCGAGTTTTCACCGGATCTACACGTTTTCAGACATCCTGAACCCAAAAAACATATTTTTAGCAATTGGCTGTGTGTGTGTGTGAACAGAATATCTCAAAAACTGAATATCGTACGAACTTGAAACTTAAAACTTAAATAACATACCACTACCGGACCCGACACGAACATTTTCATCAAAATCGGTCAATTGGTAGAAGTAGTTTATTCGTGTAATTTTTCACTTTTTTGCTATTTTCTCAAAAACTGGTCCTACGATTTTTTAAAAAATCGCCTCATTTACTAAATTTTTTATGCTCAAGATAGGGTAGACGCCATGTTTGCTGAAATTCTTAGTGAGGCTGTTTTCACGTAAAAAAATTTTTTTTTTAAGATTGCGGCT
This sequence comes from Catonia carolina, assembly GCA_035578175.1. Taxonomy (NCBI): domain Eukaryota; kingdom Metazoa; phylum Arthropoda; class Insecta; order Hemiptera; family Achilidae; genus Catonia; species Catonia carolina. The sequence goes on along the minus strand of JAQMRL010000020.1, from coordinate 5,472,962 downwards.
TTAATAAAATGCATTTAAGCGCATAAATGTGTATAAAAAAAGTTGTAGAGAATTAAAAAACCTACAACTTTTATTTCGAACATTTTTTGTATAATGCTTAGTTTAGCGGTAATTAGCGATTTTCTTCTTTTTTTTCTTACGAAATCGTGTAAAAATCTATTTTTTTCAGATTTCGGCCTTAGTATGCATTTTACTACATAAGGGTATAATCAAATTTACAGAAAATTAAACGATATAAAACTTTTATTTACAGCATTTTTCTCTGCAGAGCCTAGTTTAGCGTGAAGGAGTGATTTTCCGTGTTTTTAAGCCAAACTGAGTTCGATTCTCATTTTGCGTTTTTCATTCATGATTAAAATGAGGTTATGTTTAGTGAGGGTAGTTTTTTGTTTATTTATGTTTTATTACTAATGTTAGGTTATATTGTTCAATATTTGCATTGGCAAGAGAAAGTTATGTGAGTCTTTCACACCAAATTTTTTACTTGCTCTAGCCAATATGAATATGTTCTTGTTTTTAGGTCATCAGCCGAAAGGCTGGCTTGAATGTTTAGAGGTTTTACTAAGTAAAACGAGGAGTGAGGTGGTTTACGTTGCCTTCCTCACTGAGTGGAAAAGTATGCTTATCAGCATGCCGGGCCCTCTGAAAAGCTCGTATTTGCCACTCTGCAATTGACACTTTCACTTTATTTACAACAATGTCTGGCTGTATAATGAAATTCATTACTTTCAGAAGAGATTACTCTGATTAGTGTCTTTTCTACCTCTGCCTCTCCAGTTCTTAAATGATTCAGTCATTTAATTGGCTGACCATATGATAAGAAACAGAACTATTTATTTTAGCCCTGCAACTAATATATTGAGTGTAAATAATTTATCACTCCACCTGTCTGTTATGGACAGGTATGAATATATAGGAAAGAAAGTATGGTTTTATGTAGATTTTTGAAAATCGAGTTTTGACAGGGTTATACCACGTTTTCAGACCTTCCGAACCCAAAAAAACATGTTTTAACGATTGGTGTGTTTGTGTGTGTTTATGTGAACAAAATATCTCAAGAACGAAATATCGTACGACGTTGAAACTTAAACCTTAAGTTATGTACCACTAGAGGACCCGACACGAGCATTTTCTTCAAAATTGGTAAACCGGAAGTAGTAGTTCATAGTGTAACTTTTCATTTCTTTGCGATCTTCTTAAATTCGGCTCCTACATTTTTTTAAATTCTCCTCATTTACTACATTTTTATTCTCTATAATATAGAGTAGATGCCATGTCTGCTGAAATTCTTGGGCAGGTTGTGCTTTCGTAGATAAAAAATGCTTTTTTATTTAAGATTGCGGCCTTGATATGCATTTTAGGACTTAGTGAATGTAATCAAAGATGTAGAAAATTGAAAAACATACACCTTTTATTTAAAACTTTGTATAACGCTTAGTTTAGCGGTAACTAGTGGTTTTCTGGGGTTTTTTTCATGAAAATCTGTAAAAACTATTTTTTTAAGATTTCGGCCTTGTATGTATTTTACAACAAAAGTGTAGATTAAATAATAAAATGTATAGGAAATTGAAATATCTACAACTTTAAATTTTTTTATTTAGAGCAATTTTCTCTACAGAGCTTAGTTTAGCGTAAAAGAGTGATTTTACGTATTTTTAAGCCAAACTGAGGTTGATTTTCATTTTGCATCATTCACTCATGATTAAAATAAGGTTATGTTTTTGAGGTTAGTTTATTTGTAATATTTTATTACTAATGTTAGGTTATATTTTTCATTATTTGCATTGGCAAGAGGAATTCGTGTAAGTGTTTTCACACCCGATTTTTTATAATTACCTGTGTTTATAACTGGTCAGGAAAAGTTAAATAGAGAAATGTTTTTTTGTGTATGAAACACTACAATTTTTATCGATCCATGTTCAAATGGCAATCTTATCGGTAACTTCTGTCCTACTGGGGATCATGATTTTTAAATTACTTGAGATGATATAGGCTAATAAATTTTAAAAGTTATCGGTCGTCCTATCAAACATTAAATCAATTTTATTTTCATTATTTTTTGACAATAAGCGTTAGCAGATAAAGTATCTTTCATACTGTGACACTAATCTCTAAGGTCGTTCCGAGATCTGAGTAAATTAAATAATTAACATGTACGAGGTGTGGCTATTAAATAACGAGACTGACGTTGTAAAAAAATTTTTTTTTTTATACATAAACACTTATTGTCACCTTCAATATACACTACTTCTCTATCCCTACAACGGCTCCATGCGAATTTTCCAATGTTGGAAACAGTGCTGAAAGTCATCTTGTGTCAGCTCCTTCAGGACACGTGCCGCTTTCTCTTTTACAGCTTCCACAGACTCAAAACTTGTCCCTTTTAATGCAGATTTCACCTTAAAGAACAGGTAGAAGTCACATGGTGCAAGATCTGGTGAATAAGGTGGATATTCTAACACTGAGATGCTGTACTTGGCTAGCAACCTCTTGGCAGATAACGCGGAATGAATGAGCTGGCGCATTGTCTTGGTCGAGAACCCATGATTTGTCCTGCCACATTTCGGGGCGTTTTTTCCTTAGGCCTACTCTTTGACGTAGTTTTGAAAGTACCTCAAGGTAGTAATATTGATTAATTGTTTGACCTTCACGAACCCAGTGAAGGTACACAATTTCATGGATATAAAAAAAAAACAATCATCATTGCTTTAAATTTTGACTTGCTCATTCGAGCTTTTTTGGCTCTCGGTGGAGTTCGGCTCTTCCAGTGCATGGATTGGCGCATCGTTTCCGGATCATAAGTAAAAAACCAAGTTTCATCCCATGTTATTATCTTTTACCTGTTCCCGAAGGTGAAATCTGCGTTAAAAGGGACAAGATTTAAGACTGTGGAAGCTGTAAAAGAGAACGCGGCCAGCGTCCTGAAGGAGCTGACAGAAGATGACTTCCAGCACTGTTTCTAACAATGGAAATTTCGCATGGAGCGTTGTAGGGATAGAGAAGGAGTGTATATTGAAGGTGACAATAAGTGATTATGTATAAAATAAAAATAAAATTTTTTACAACGTCAGTCTCGTTATTTAATAGCCACACCTCGTATAATAATTTTTACTTTCTCTTGCCTATATGAATATATAGGATAGAAAGTATTGTTTTCATGTCGATTTTTCGAAATCGAGTTTTCACCGGATCTATACGTTTTCAGACCCCCTGAACCCAAAAAACATGTTTTTAGCGATTAGTCTGTGTGTGTGTGTGTGTGTGTGCGCGCGCGCGTGCGCGCGCGCGTGTGTGTGTGAACTGAATATCTCAAGAACGGGACATTGTACGAACTTGAAACTTGAAACTTAAGTTACGTACCACTACCGGACTCGACACGAACATTTTCATCAAAATCGGTCAACCGGAAGTGGTAGTTTATTCGTGTAATTTTTCACTTTTTTGCAATTTTCTCAAAAACTGGTCCTACGATTTTTTTAAAAATCGCCTGGTTTACTCAATTTTTTATTCTCTACAAGATAGGGTAGGCGTCATGTTTGCTGAAATTCTGGGTGTGACTGTTTTCACGTAAAAACGTTGTTTTTTTAAGATTACAGCTTTAATATGCATTTTAGCGCAAAACTTTATATAATAAAAGTTGTAGAGAATTTAAAAACCTACAACTTTTATTTCAAACAATTTTTTGTATAACGCTTAGTTTAGCGGTAATTTGCGATTTTCTGTTTTTTTCTCACGAAAATGTGTGAAAAATTGATTTTTTTAAGATTTCGGCCTTAGTATGCATTTTACGACAAAAGTGTATATAATTTAATTTATAGCAAATTAAAAGATCTACAACTTTTATTTAAAGCATTTTTCTCTACAGATCCTAGTTTAGCGTGAAAGTGTGATTTTCCGTTTTTTTAAACCAAATTGAGTTCGATTTTCATTTCGCGTCATTCACTCATGATTAAAATAAGGTTATGTTTTTGAGGTTAGTTTTTTGTTTATTTCTAATATTTTATTATTAATGTTAGGTTTATTGTTAATTATTTGCATTGGCAAGAGAAAGTTGTGTGAGTGTTTCACACCAGATTTTCTTTTGTGTATAGGTTTATTCTTCCATTAACTTTTCTTCCGATTTCCGGAAATATTGGGGCCACCCTGTATTACCTATTACGTGACAATAACAGTTAGAAAAGAAAGTCTCTTTATTAAAATGTGATGACAATTCAGCAGTAATTTAAGAAGCGAGTAAATCTTAATAGGAATTGAAATGAAGAGGGAGACATTTTCAAATCATAAGTTTGAGAGAACGCCTACTACGATATTTGTGGACTATAGACGAGTTCTTCCAAGCGAAAGATAATTACCAGTTTGAGTTACAGCGTCATTTCCTAGATAGAATCATTTCTAACCTGTCATTCCCATAAAATTGCATTCATTCCATTTCAATTTACGGAAGGAAATTAACTCTGTCTTATTAATTTGTCATGCTGATAAATTTTTACTTTCCCTTGCCTATATGAATAAATAGGAAGGAAAGTATTGTTTTTATGTCCATTTTTCGAAATCGAGTTTTCACCGGATCTACACGTTTTCAGACCCCCTGAACCCAAAAAACATGTTTTTAGCGATTAGTCTGTGTCTCTGTGTGTGTGTGTGTGTGTGTGTACAAAATATCTCAAGAACGGAACATTGTACGAACTTGAAATTTGAAACTTAAGTTGCATACCACTACCGGACCCGACATGAACATTTTCATTAAAATCGGTCAACCGGAAGTAGTAGTTTATTTAAGTGTAATTTTTCACTTTTAGCGATTTTCTCAAAAACTGGTCCTACGATTATTTTAAAAATCGCCTGGTTTATTAAATTATAATGCTCTACAAGACACGTTAGGCGCCATGTCTGTTGAAATTCTTGGTGTGGCTGTTTTCACGTAAAAAACTTTTAAGATTGCCGCATTAATATGCATTTTAGCGCAAAAATTTATATAAATAATAGTTGTAGGTAATTAAAAATACTACAACTTTTCTTTAAACATTTTTTTGTATAACGCTTAGTTAGGCGGTAATTAGCGATTTTCTGTTTTTTCTCACGAAAACGTGTGAAAATCGATTTTTTTCAGATTTTGGCCTAAGTATGCATTTTAGTACGAAAGTGTATACAATGAATTTCATAGGTAATGAAAAGATATAAAACTTTTATTTAGAGCAATTTTTCTTCGGAGACTAGTTTAGCGTGAAATAGTGATTTTCCGTATTTTTAAGCCAAACTGGTCGATTTTCATTTTGCGTCTTTCTCTCATGATTAAAATTAGGTTATGTGTTTTGAAGTTAGTTTTTCGTTTATTTCTAATGTTTTATTACTAATATTAGGTTATATTGTTCATTATATGATTGGCGATAGAAAGTCGTGTGAGTTTTTCACACCAGAATTTTTTTTTTTATTTTAGTGTTGAAATTAATTAATTATTTTTTCTTACAGGTGAGTTACTCTTAACTATCAAAAACCAAACCTTGCTGAAATTTGTAAGTAAACTTTTATTTTAATAAGTTAAAACTAACGCAGAATGCATCTTTTTGTCTGCATTAAGTATGAAAATACCGAGAAAGAATGTGTTTTGCTGAGTGTAATATATTCATTTTTGTTTTATTTATTTATACTATATAATAACATATTTGTGTTGTAAAATTCCTCTACAAGTTCGTTTTTCAGGAATTTTTTACTTTCTTTTGCTCTATATGGATATATAGTAAAGGAAAGTATTGTTTTCATGTCGATTTTTCGGAATCGAGTTTTCACAGGTTATACACGTTTTCCGGCCTCCTGAACCCAAAGAACATGTTTTTAGCGATTGGTGTGTTTGTTTGAAAACAAAATACCTCAAGAGCGGAAGATCGAATAAAGTTGAAACTTGATACTTAAGTTAGATACCACTAGAGGACCCGACACGAACATTTTCGTCAACCGGAAGGATAAAAGACATTCTTACTTTATTTGAATAAAGTAAGTTTGTGTTTTTATAGCTTAGTTTATTCGTGTAAATTTTCACTTTTTTGCGATTTTCTCAAAAACTGGTTTTACGGTTTTTTTTAAATCGCCTGATTTACTTAATTTTTTATGCTCTACAAGATAGGGTGGGTGCCATGTTTGCTGAAATTCTTGGTGAGGCTTTTTTGACGTAAAAAAATAGTTTTTTTATGATTGCGGCTTTAATATGCATTTTAGCGTAAAAATTTATAATTTTACCTATAATAAAAAATATAGATAATTAAAATCCTACAACTTTTATTTCAAACATTTTGTTGTAAAACGTTTTGTTTAGCGGTAATTAGCGATTTTCTGTTTTTTTTTCTCACGAAAACGTGAAAAAATGGATTTTTTAAAGTTTTCAACCTTAGTATGATGCATTTTATGACAAAAGTGTAGGCCTACATATTCAAATTTATAGGAAATTTAAAGATGTACAACTTTAATTAAAGAATTTTTGTCTACAGAGCCTAGTTTAGCGTGAAAGAGAGATTTTCCGTATTTTTAAGCCTAACTGAAGTTGATTTTCATTTTGCGTATTTCACTCATGATTAAAATTAGGTTATATGTTTATTGAGGTTAGTTTTTTGTTTATTGCTAATGTTTTATTACTAATGTTAGGTTATATAGTTCATTATTTGCATTGGCAAGAGAAAGTTGTATGAGTGTTTCAACCAGATTTTTTTATAATATTGTTTATATTACTAACAATGCGGTTTATAAGCTTAGAATCAAGATATATATAAAAGAAAGGTTTGTTAGGAAATGTACCTCGTTTCGTTGAATCTTACCAGTGAATTCAGTTAGATGATCTCTCTGTGTAACTGCTTAAAATCTATTCAGATAAAAGACCTGTGCTTAGCGTCTTTGTGCTTAAACCCTTCTGTTGCTGATGCCTCGGTCATTTGTACAACAAAAAAGACGAAAGACGGGCAACTGTTTCAATTACGACCACGTAACTTCCAGGTGATGTGTAATAAATTATTTACAAATTCGTTAACAAAATACAGAACACTTTTACCTAGCTGATTAACAAATTTATTTTTAGATTTGAAGTAATTTTGTGTTTGAATCGTATATTAGTAGTAGTAATCGTACTGGTCCGAAGGTTTCGGGTTCGAATTCATGACAAAATTAAGAAAAGTTTAGTGTTAAAGGGGAGACTGTACCTTGTATCCCGCCAGTGTTAAATTTCCTATTTTCAGGTACATTTTTCATGGGATTGGTAAAAGATAGGGAAATGAAACTTTATTTTGGAAAATTCGCATGGAGCGTTGTAGGGATAGAGAAGGAGTGTATATTGAAGGTGACAATAAGTAATTATGTATAAAATTAATATTAAATTTTTTTACAACGTCAGTCTCGTTATTTAATAGCCATACCTCGTATTGTTCATCGTTTACATTAGCAAGAGATAAGTCTTGTGTGTGTGTTTCACGCCAGATGTTTCTGAATTAATTTTTAATCAGTTACAACGAAATCTTTATGGATCTATTCTGTTCTTAATATAAATTGATCAATACGTATTTCCGTATTAAATAGTATTTGCATTTATATGAATACGTATTGCATTCCTTTAAATTCCGTACTGCATCTCAATAAACCTATTTTTAACCAGTTATTTATATTACAAAGTCCCAGCTGTACTGATACAATTTGACAGTACACCGGATTACTTAGAAGACAAGGAAACATCTGTTTAACATGTAAAATTGTATAAGCGAATTTGTAACGCTTTGTACATCCTGAGTTTATACAAATCTGTTTTATAGTTTTGTTTTTTTTTATTAAATGACATTATTTGCAATCAGTTTTAAAAAAAATAAACTATAAACAAATCTTTTGAATTTACAAATCACAAGTTGAGGCCTCATTACCCTGAGTACCTCTCATTATATCAATTATTCATATGTTAAAAGAGAAAATGACTATGACATTACAAAATGACTATTACATTTTACAATATGGAATACTTTTCAATATAATTTTATGTACATTTAAACTTTTTCAGACAAGTCCAAAACATGGTAACGTTTCAGGCGCCTAACTTCTTCTGCATTATTTAGAAGATTTATGGCTAATTAATTCGTTTTCGTGGCTTTCAAGTCTTGCCTGATATTTTCTATTAAAACGCCTGACCTCGTCCATTACATCAGGAAGGTTGCAATAATGTTGTATTTTTGCATTCCTTGCAAACCATGGTGCCCTTGTTATAGCCCGAAGAACCTTATTTTGCAACCTTTGAATTATCTCTATGTTACTTCTGCTGGTAGTTCCCCAAAGTTGAACGCCGTACAACCAAACTGGTTTTAGTAACATTTTGTAAAATTTATTGTATTTAACCTCACTTGTTTAGTTACTGCCGAGTACAAGACGCCGATTATTCATTTTAAAATATTTTATTAAATTTTGTGGATTACATTTTTTTTTTAACTTTATTTTATTGAAATTTCACAACTGCACAATTTGACAACTAGTGAAAATTATACAGGGTGATTTTTTAGTCCTGTTACCCAATTGTTTATCTAAGTTTACACTTCGATAAACAACCAATGAACAAAGTAATGACTTTGAAAGAGGTTCTATCAGAACTATTTATTTTCATAGAAAAGACATAGAACTGATATAAGAAAATACAGAGTGATTTTTTAGTCCTGTTACCCAATTGTTAATGTCTGGTAATTTTTTTCTAAGAAAGGGATATTTTGTTTTGTGACACAAAGTTGGCAGCCCTACTCAACCAGTATAGATACGACAGTTTGAGTTGATTCTCCTTGAGTTGCGTAAAACTTTGTGCTGTTTCCAGTTATGTTACGAACAGAATGTCTTTTACCCTAGAACAACGGGTTTTCATTCTTGGACAATATTTTGCTACAAAATCGTATGCGAGTGTAAAAGAATCATTTCAAATTAAATTTTTTGGTGTTCCTCCACTCTATTCTAGTCAATTTTTAGGCTAACTAACTGATTTTTAGAGCCAGGTATTGTTTGCAGCAGAAAACGTAGTGGTCGACCAACTCTCTTGACAGATGACGTTAAGAGAATGTGAAAACAAGATTGCTCAATTCTCCATGGAAAAGTTTACAGAAACTTTCCTCGCATGTTGATTTGTCATGTTCGAGTGCTCAGGAAGCTGCTAAAAAAATGAAATTGTATCCGTATCACATACGATTAGTTCTAGAGCTTCAGCCTCCAGATTTAAACAAGATATTGTTTTAGGATAAAAGACATTCTGTTCGTAGCACGACCGGAAATGGCACAAAATTTTACACAGCTCAAGGAGAATCAACTCACACGGCGATATCAATACTGGTTGAGTAGGGCTACCAACTAAGTGTCACAAAACAAAATTTATTTTTTTTAGAAAAATATTACCAGACATTAACAATTGGGTAACAGGACTAAAAAATCACCCTGTAAAATTGTGTTGTTTAGGTCTTCAGCCGAAAGGCTGGTTTGAACCTCTACAGGTTTTACTAAGTAGAACGAGGAGTGGATGTTTACCATTGCCTTCTTTACTGAATGGAAATATACGCTTATCAGCATGACGGGCCCTCTGGAAAGCACATATTTTCCACTCTGTAAATGACACCTTCACTTCATTCATCACAGGGTCTACCTGTATAATGAAATAAATTACTTTCAGAGGAGATAACTCTGATTAGTGTCACAGTACACCTCTACCTCTTCTGTTCTTAAATGATTCACTCATTTAATTGGCCGACCATTTGATAAGAAACATAACTATTTATTTTAGCCCTCCAACTTACAGATTGAGTGTAAATAATTTGACATCCATCTGTCTGTTATGAACAGAAATTTTAAATACAAAACATGAAAAGTAAAAATTATCTACATTTTCTGATGAATTTTCTGTTTAGTATTACTGTACATATTTTTACTTTCTCTTGCTTATATGAATATATGCAGTTCAGCCGTTGTTAGTTTGCTCCTACTGTCAACAAACAAAAGCCACCTACTACAGGGTGCACGCTAGAGTCTGCGACTTTACGGATGTCGTATTCCTATTAAGTTAACTATTTTTTATTTTCTCTTGCCTATATGAATATATAGGAAGGAAAGTATTGTTTTCATGTCGAATTTTAGAAATCGAGTTTTCACCGGATCTACACGTTTTCAGACCCCCTAAACACAAAAAACATGTTTTTAGCGATTGGTCTATGTGTGTGTGTGTTTGTGTGTGTACAAAATATCTCAAGAACGGATAATCGTACGAACTTGAAACTTGAAACATAAGTTCCATAACACTACCGGATCCGACACGAACATTTTCATCAATAACGGTCAACCGGAAGTAGTAGTTTATTCGTGTAATTTTCACTTTTTTGCGATTTTCTCAAAAACTGGTCCTAAAACTTTTTTTTAAATTGCCTGGTTTACTAAAATTTATGCTCTACATCTACAAGATAAAGTAGGCGCCATGTTTGCTGAAATTCTTGGTGAGGCTGTTTTCACGTAAAGAAATTGTTTTCTTAACATTACGGCTTTAATGTGCATTTTAGCGCAAAAATTTATATAATAAAAGTTGTAGAGAATTAAAAATCCTACAACTTTGATTTCAAACATTTTTTTGTGTAACGCTTAGTTTAGCGGTAATTAGCGATTTTCTGTTTTTTTTCTCACGAAAACGGTGTGAAAAATCGATTTTTTTAAGAATTCACCAATAGTATGCATTTTACGACAAAAATGTATATAATAAAATTTATAGGAAATTAAAAGATCTACGACTTTTATTTAGAGCATTTTTCTCTACAGAGCCTAGTTTAGTGTTTTAGCCAAGTTTTTCCGTATTTTAAAGCCAAACTGAGATTGATTTTCATTTTGCGTCTTTCATTCATGACTAAAATAAGGTTATGTTTTTTTAAGTTAGTTATTTGTTTAGTTTTTATGTTTCATTAACCTACTAATTTTAGGTTTATTGTTAATTATTAGCATTGGCAAGAGAAAGTTGTGTGAGTGTTTACACCAGATTTTTTTGTTTAGTATTACTGTACATATTTTTGGACGAATATGTATCGTAAGAAAACACGGGCTAGAGAGAAATTTGTACAGAATAAGGCGGGAGATATGGTTGAAATAAAATGATAAGGGGTGTGAGATTTTGCAAGAACAGCTGGGAATGCAATTTTCCGACACAGGATATTGCGGCTTACAAGGGACACCTTTACCAATTGGATTACCTACCCCTTCTATTGAAGGTGGATGGTGATGAGGGAAATCTACCCCCACCCTGTCCCACTATATTGCTATATAAATTTATATAGTACGTGTTATTATATATTTATATATATATATATATATATATATAATATTTAAACTGGGTGGTTCAAAATATTAGTCATTTTCATTTTGGTTTTGATATGTTGGAAATTCTGCCCATAACAGACAGGTGGAGTGTCAAGTTATTTACACTCAATCTGTTCGTTGCAGGGCTAAAATAAATAGTTCTGTTTCTTATCACATGGTCAGCCAATTAAATGACTGAATTGTTTAAGAACAGAAGAGGTAGAGGTGTAAAAGACAGTATTCAGAGTTATCTTCTCTGAAAGTAATGAATTTCACTATACAGCCAGACCCTGTGGTGAATGAAGTGAAGTTGTCATTTGCAGAGTGGAAAATATGTGCTTTTCAGAGGGCCCGGCATGCTTATAAGCGTACTTTTCAACTCAGTGAGGAAGGCAATGGTAAACCACCTCACTCCTCGTTTTACTTAGTAAAACCTCTACAGGTTCAAACCAGCCTTTCGGCTGTTGACCTAAACAACAACAACAACAACATGTTGGAAATACATTTTCCCGGCGTAACTGTGCGACTATTATTTGCACTACGGTTAGAGGAATAGATCTGGTAGTAAATTGATCAGAAGTCGAATTTCAATTGACAATTGTGTTTCATGAACACCACAAATCAAAAAGTGTTGTATTACTTTCTGTTGCCTATATAAATATACGAGGTGTGGCTATTAAGTAATGAGACTGACGTTGTAAAAACATTTATTTTAATTTTATTCATAATCAATTATTGTCAACTTCAATATACACTCCTTCTCTATCCCTACAACGCTCCATGCGGATTTTCCATTGTTGGAAACAGTGCTGGAAGTCATCTTCTGTCAGCTCCTTCAGGACACGTGCCACTCAAAAATGTTTGAAATGAAGATCGGAAAATGGTTTGTACTGACACTTTGTACGCGATTGAAAATTACCCAAATTTTTGGTAACGATAATAACATATGATAAAACGTGGTTTTTTACTTATGATCCGGAAACGAAGCGCCAATCCATGCACTGGAAGAGCCGAACCTCACCGAGAGCCAAAAAAGCTCGAATGAGCAAGTCAAAATTTAAAGCAATGATGATTGTTTTTTTTTATATCCATGAAATTGTGTACCTTCACTGGGTTCCTGAAGGTCAAACAACTAATCAATATTACTACCTTGAGGTACTTTCTAAACTACGTCAAAGAGTAAGGGAAAAACGCCCCGAAATGTGGAAGGACAAATCATGGGTTCTCGACCGAGACAATGCGCCAGCTCATTCCGCGTTTTCTGTCAAGAAGTTCCTAGCCAAGTACAGCGTCTCAGTGTTAGAACATCCACCTTATTCACCAGATATTGCACCATGTGACTTCTACTTGTTCCTTAAGGGAAATCTGCATTAAAAGGGACAAGTTTTGAGTACATGGAAGCTGTAAAAGAGAAAGTGGCACGTGTTCTGAAAAAGCTGACAGAAGGTGACTTCCAGCACTGTTTCCAGCTATTGAAAATTCGCATGGAGCGTTGTAGGGATGGAGAAGGAGTGTATATTGAAGATGACAATTAGTGATTATGTATAAAATGTAAAAAATAAATAATTTTTAGACAACTAGTGATTAGTCTATATATAAAATAAAAATAAAAATTTTACAACGTCAGTCTCGTTATTTAATAGCCACACCTGGTAGTATCTATATTGTTTTTAAGTAAGTACTGTATTTTTAATCGTTGGCAAAATAACTACGTAGTTAGAATATTTTTCCCTGATATTGTTTAGGTGATCAGCTGAAAGGCTGGTTTGACATTGTCTTCCTCTCTGAGTGGAAACGTATACTTATCAGCATGCCAAGCCATCTGAAAAGCATCTACTTTCCATTCTGGAAATGATACCTTCACTTCATTCACCACAGGGTCTGGCTGTATAATGAAATTCATTAGGTACTCTGAGAGGAGATAACTGAGACTAGTGTGTTTTACACCTCTACCTCTTGTTCCAAAAAGGCTTCAGTCATATAATTGGCTGGCTATGTGATAAGAGAGAGAAATATTTTTTGTAGCCGTCGAACTAGAACAGAGTGCAAATAATTTAACACTCCACTTGCCTGTTACGGGCAAAACATTTTGCAGTCTACTATTGGCATGTAATTGGCATAGTTATTTCGTATTTGCATGCGATTCACTGTTGTTGTTTAGGTCAACAGCCGAAATGCTGGTTTGACCCTCTAGAGCAGAGGTTCCCAAACTGTGTGCCGCGGCACACCGGTGTGCCGCGAGGCCGGCCAACTGAGCCGCGGAACTCAAGGAAAATAAATTTAAACGGTCCAACAAAATAATGCCTACCCGATGACTATAAGTAAGCATGTATAAGTATGATATAAGTACGTTCATATCAAGTACTTAAGTTTAATCAATGGCATAAAGTAATAGGTGTGCCGCGGCTATTGGCCGTTTTTATTTGTAGTGTGCTGCGAGAAAAAAAGTTTGGGAAACACTGCTCTAGAGGTTTTACTAAGTAAAAGCGAGGAGTAAGGTGGTTTACCATTGCCTTCCTCACTGAGTTGAAAGAGTATGCTTATCAGCATGCCAGGCCCTCACTTTCCACCCTGCAAATGACACCTTCACTTAATTCACCACAGGGGCTGGCTGCATAGTGAAATTCATTACTTTCAGAGGAAATAACTCTGACTAGTGTCTTGTACCAACATACGTTTACTTGGGCACAGTATTAAATGAGCGGTGGGACCATTCTCAGGAAATAAAGGCCAGGATTGAAAAAGCCAGATCAGCGTTCAACCAAATGTCAAAACTGTTCAAGACACACAACTTGAACCTTGAATTGAAAATTAGACTACTTCGATGCTATGAATTTTCCATCCTGCTATATGGAGTAGAATCTTGGACTCTTAGTGAAGCAGCAGCAAAGAAACTGGAGTCATTTGAGATGTGGACCTACAGAAGAATCCTGAGAATATCATGGACAGATAAAATATCCAATGAGAGAGTTCTTCAAAAACTAAATAAAAAGACGGAAATAATGTACACAGTCAAAAGAAGAAAATTGGAATACCTAGGACACATCATGAGAAATGACACTAAATACAAGCTGTTGAAATGCATAGTGCAGGGGAAAGTGCATGGCAGGAGAGGCGTTGGGCGAAGGCGAATATCCTGGCTGAAAAATTTAAGGACATGGTTTTCAGTATCCACCCCTGAATTGTTTAAAGCGGCTGTCAACAAAATCAGCATTGCCAGAATGATTGCCAACATTCGGTAACGGATAGGCACTGGAAGAAGAAGAAGAAGAAGTGTCTTTTACACCTCTACCTCTTCTGTTCTTAAATAGTTCAGTCATATAAGTGGCTGACTATGTGATAAGAAACAGAACTATTTTTTTTAGCCCTGGACCGAACAGATAGAGTGCAATTAAAATAACACTCCACCTGCCCGTTTTGGGCATTGCAATTCACTATTGACATATTAATATTATTTTTAACTAATTATTTTTAATCGTTTGCAAAATAACTTATTTAAATATTCTCGTCTATAAATAATAAAAGTCATTTTATTATGAGATATTTTTTTACCCGGTTAAAACCTGTCACATTTTACAACGGTGTTACAAATTTCAATAAAATCAAACCCTTGTATAACATTATAAACTAAGTTTAATTATAAACAGCAGTTAATTGTAAATCGTTAAATGGAATTTTCACTAGTTATGTGGTAAAGTTTATTTGTATAATATAAATATAGTCTATCAATTTGTTAATCAATTCTGTTTAATTCTTCATAATTTTCATCTAAAATAATTATATCATCGTTACTGTTTTATTAGATTATTTCTTTCTCTTGCTATTATATGAATACTAGCGGTAACCGGCGCGCGTTGCTACGCCCATGAAAAGAACTAATATTGCTATAAAAAAAATAGGGGTTGGTGGTAGAAGAGTGAAAATTTAGGATTGTATGTAATTATATTTTAATGCCACATTATAAAAAAATAAAAAAAAAATTTTGTCCAAAATATTATTTTTTTTTTTTGGGGGTGGACCACCCTTACACTTATAGGTATAAAAAATAGATAAAAACCTATTCTCAGACCTACCAAGTGTACATGTAAAATTTCATCAAAATCGGTTAAACCGTTTCGGAGGAATATGGCAACTAACACTGTGACACGAGAATTTTATATTAGATATAGGAGGAAAAGTGTTGTTTTCACGTTTATTTTTTGAAATCGAGTTTTCACCGAATATACACGTTTTCAGATCCCCTGAATCCAAAAAATATGTTTTCAGCGTTTGGTGTGTGTGTGTGTGTGTGCGCGCGCGCGTGTGTTTGTGTGTGTATGTGAACAGAATATCTTAAGAAACGAACATCGGACAGAATTGAATCTTGAAACTTAAGTTACATACCACTAGAGGACCCGACACGAACATTTTCATTAAAATCGGTCAGCCGAAAGTAGTAGTTTATTCGTGTCATTTTTCACTTCTCTGCGAATTTTTTAAAAAAACTGCTCCTCTGATTTTTTTTTAAATCGCCTCGTTTACTACATTTTTTATGTTCTACAATGTAGGGTAGGCGTCATTTCTGCTGAAATTCTTGGGGAGGCTGTGCTCTCGAAAAAAACTAATTTTTTAAGATTTCAGCCTTAGTATGCATTTTAGCGCAAAGTGTACGTAATAAAAATTGTAGAGAATGTAAAACTGTAATTCTAACATTTCTTTATATAACGCTTCGTTTCGCGGTAATTAGTGATTTTCTGTTTTTTTTTCACGAAAATCTGTATATAAAATCTATTTTTTAAGATTTCGGCCGTAGTACGCATTTTTTTTGACAAAAGTGTAAAATAAAACTTATAGGAAATTAAAGATGTATAACTTTTATTAAATAATTTTTTTCTACAGAGCCTAGTTCAGCGTGAAAAATTGATTTCTGTATTTATAAGCCAAATTAAGGTTAGTTTACATTTTGCATCTTTCACTCATGATTAAAGTAATGTTATGTTTTTGAGGTTAATTATTTTATTTCTGTTTTTTTACTATTGTTAGGTTATATCGTTTATAAATTGCATTGGCAAGAGGTAGTCGTGTGAATGTTTCACACGATTTTTTTTTTTTTATTTTGGCTAGATTATTCTGAGAATTTGTGCGTCATTTCTTTCTTGCATGTAAGAGGCCTACTGTACTACAATTTTTGAACTGAAACAGCGTTGCCATATTACCTACTACATCCTCTCATAAGAATAAAATTTATTCTTAGGTACATTTAATGTACCTAACTTATTCAATTTTACGCTAGATCGGGTCATTAGACGTGAAGTACGTTGTTCTTCATCTAGCTCTTTGGTGTATATCTTTTAGTTTTCCAGTTTGTCGTTTGACCTGAGACATTGAGTCTGTTCGTTTTTACTTTCTCTTGCCTTTATGAATATGTAAGAAGTATTGTTTTCATGTCGATTTTTCGAATAGTTAAAACCCTATTCTCAGACCTACCAAGTGTAGATACATGTAAAATCTTTCATCAAAATCGGTTAAGCCGTTTCGGAGGAGTATGGCAACTAACATTGTGACACGAGAATTTTTTTTATCAGATATAAGAAGAAAAGTATTGTTTTCATGTTTATTTTTCGATACAGAGTTTTCACCGGATATACACGTTTTCAGACCCCCTGAACCCATAAAACATGTTTTTAGCAATTGGTCTGTGTGTGATCAAAATATCTCAAGAACGGAACATCGTACGAAGTTGAAACTTAAAACTTAAGTTAGGTACTACTAGAGGATCCTACAGGAACATTTTCATCAAAATCGGTCAACCGGAAGTGGTAGTTTATTCGTTTAATTTTTTCATTTTTTGAGATTTTTTCAAAAACAACACGTATGATCTTTTTTAAAGTTGCCGCATTTACTAAATTTTTTGTGCTCTACTTGATAGGATAGGCCCCGTGTCGGCTGAAATTTTTGGGGATGCTGTGCATTCAATCGTGATTAAAATTAGGTCATGTTTTTCAAATTTTATTCTGTACCTATGATTAAACATAGTTTTTTTTCATTATTTAATTTTTCAAGACGGACAAATAGATATATTTTAAAATACTACTAGAGGATCCTACTCGAACATTTTCATAAAAATCGGTCAACCGGAAGTAGTAGTTTATTCGTGTCATTTTTTCAATTTTTTGCGATTTTTTAAAAAAAACGGCTCGTACGATTTTTTTTAAAGTCGCCACATTTACTAAATTTTTTGTGTTCTACTTGATAGGATAGACGCCATGTCTGCTGAAAATTTTGGGGATGCTGTGCATTCAATCATGATTAAAATTAGGTTATGTTTTTCAAATTATATTGTATACCTATGATTAAATATAGTTTATGTTTTGATTATTTAATTTTTCAACACGGACAATTTTTTTTTTTATTCCTAATTTGTGTACGTTGCAATCTGTTCCAATTCAGAACAATAAGCAACCCCATGACCGAATGAGATGAGGATGATGTGTATGACGTGTAAATGAGGTGTAGTCTTGTACAGACCCAGGCTGACCATTCCTGAGAGAGTATGGTTTATTAAACCCCAACCATCAAAGTATTATCGATTATTTGAACCAGGTGTCTGGTTCAAATCCTAGTAGGCTAAAGGTAGTTACTTTCATACGGATTTGAATGCTAGACAGTGGCTACCGGTGTACTTTGATGGTACACCGGTGATAGATTTACCGGTACTTTGATGGTACACCGGTAATATATTTTTAAATAGATGATAATTTTAAAACGACCTTTCTCATTTTTGTTTACGTACAGGCGGTTGTAAAATGATAAGGTAAATTTTGAATGATTTTTTTTCAGATTCCAGTATATTTTCCATATTGTACTAATGGGTGGAAGTAAAATTAAATCGATGAGAAAATGGGAGAAAGAAAAGTTAGTTATAAATGTACAAATTTTAATTATTTTCCTGATGGTGTTTTTAACAACAATAAAGTTTCTGAAAGTGTAGTGCTCTTAACGTCAAAAAGGTTGAAAACTGACATGATTCGTAACACCCTGCATTCATTCTATTTCATCTACTGTTTCCAATAAAAGACCGAGAGGATGGGTTTTCCAATCCCAATTCCCGCCTATTTTCCCTTTTCAGTTTATTCTCCTTGCAAATCTTCCCTTCCTACGTATACTGCTTTATACATCTTTTTGAAGTTAACCGGGTATAAATCTCTCAAATAATCGTATCGTGAGCAGAAGTTAGACGTTTTCACAGTTGCGATGTCGTTCATTTCGGATTCGTTTCGTACTTGTTTTACTCCGCTCTCTAAAGTTTTACTCTAACGAAATACATAAATTTTTCAAAAGTTCTTGTTTGGTTGAAAAGTTTATGTGGTTTATATCGTGTAGTGTTAACAACAGTTTTCTAGTTTATTTATACTTTCGTTAAGATTATTGTTACGTTTTTCTCTTCTAAAATTTGTGTTTTGAAATACTGTGTCTTATTTGCACCAAAAGAGTTAATAGTTAATAATTTTATGTATGATTTTCACTTTCTTTTGCCTTGTCGTTGTCGTTGTTGTTGTTGTTGTTTAGGTCATCAGCCGAAAGCCTGGTTTGAATCTCTAGAGGTTTTACTGAGTAAAACGAGGAGTGAGGTGGTTTACTTTGCCTTCCTTACTGAATGGAAAAGTACGCTTATCAGCATGCCGGGCCCTCTGAACAGCATATATTTTCCACTCTGCAAATGACACCTTTACTTCATTCACCACAGGGTCTGGCTGTACAATGAAATCCATTACTTTCGGAGGATATAACTCTGATTAGTGTCTTTTACACCTCTGAATCCTGAATCCTGGTTGAGAGGGCTGAGAAGCCCTATGATGGCGACATCGTGTTAAGGAACACCTGGTCGCTCGGGGAACAATTTTACCGAATAATTGCAACCTCATGAAATTTAGGGGGAATTTTATAGTTTAAAATTAGGAAATAGGATTCTGGCTCTTGCGGGATTGGGACTGGGACTTCAAAGGAGGTAATGTATTTTAAGAAGTTACTCGTGGATGAAAATTTATATTAAGGGACAAGTGGGTTTAAGAGCGGCTCTTTTCTTTTTTTTGTTTTTCAGTGGCCTTTTTCAGTTATGTGGGAGTTTTATTGTCTTGAGGAGGGGAAGGCACGCACCGTACTTAACGTGGACAAATGGTACAATTTTAGGTAGGGGTTAGTTTATGATTTTAGGGGAGACGGAAAGGGTAGAGTTTGGCATAATCACCGGCCTTTTATTTTCTAAGTGTTTAATAATTTAAAATGGCGGCTCTTTTCACCGTAGTGGAGTGATTATGCATAGGAACATGGGGACTACTACCAACTGGGGGGCGTGAGTCATACAAGTAGATGAAGGAGCATGGGTATATAAGAGGAATACAGGGCGGAATAAAAATGTGGCAACTCAAATTTTTGATAAGTGGGTCATACTGGAATTTAGATAAAGTCACCTCTACCTTTTCTGTTCTTAACCCTTACAAAGCCAGGAGAATATTGTGAGTTTGTAGCAACACTACGGTTGTACAATTTAAAAATAAAATAAATAGACACAATTTAGGTTTAAGACGTTTAATTAAATAAAAAAAATAAATTTAGTAATTATTAATACAACAAAATGATGACTCTATATCAAAATAATCTCAGGGTTTATTGATTTATAATTGTTTATTGTTTCTTCTAATAACTTACAAAGTACAACAATTGAAAATTTTAAATAAAACAAAAGAATATCGGTACTATTTAAATGTAAATGTAATACTGGTTTTATATTTAGAAATTTTGATAATTAATTAATTTTGACTTCTTTATAAAGTGATAAATAGAATTTTATATTGATATCAGTTAATAAAAATAAATATTTAGTTGACTTTTACCGGTTCCCGTTACAATTTCTTTGAATATGAATGAAGCGTTGTTTGATAGCGTCGGTCTACAAAACTGGAATCTTGCTATTTCATACTTGAAGTAATTCAATCTATTTTCTGAACTTCCATTGAAAATTTTATTATATAATATAGCTCACAACTCTGTCCACTCGTTGATATATTATTTGACATAGATTAGTATCTTTAACTATTATGATTTTTAATTTTTACTGGAGCGTTCACATAATGCGTTCGGTACGGATGATTGATGGCGTACCGCTCCCCGATTCATGATTCAAACGACTATATCTTCTTTGAATTTTGATTGAATATTTTAAAACTGTTCAGAAAAATCGGATCACTGTTTAAAAATATACACTGTATATTAATATAGTCATAAATGTTTTTAATTAAATATTTTATCTTAATTTCGATTTTTAATTTACTTTTTCCTAAATATGATTTAGTTGTTCATTTTGATAAAATAGTACTCATTTCTAATCTCGTTGTTCGTATGTTACAAATTATAAAATAAATGATTGAAAATTAACTGATATTCTATTAAATAAAAAAAAAACTGCTATTATTATTTACCAGTATCTATACATTATAAAGCTATTAATATTATTTAAAAGTTTTAACAAATTTATATACCAGGTATTACTAGATTTGATCTTTTCTACTTAAAAATTAAGTAGTGGTCAACCTGTCTGTTCGACCTTGTCCATCAAACAAAATGTAGGTCAAGTTCATTCTACAAGTTCCTACCGAAAAATTCCACCCTTTTTTGTGTGATTTGTAGCATTTTATATTATCTGTAAACTTAAGTTTCAAGTTCGTACAATGTTCCGTTCTTGAGATATTCTGTTCACACACACAGACACACAGACACACAGACACACAGACTGACACACACACACATACCAAACGCTAAAAACATGTTTTGGGATCAGGGGGGTCTGAAAACGTGTAGATTCGGTGAAAACTCGGTTTCGAAAAATTGACATGAAAACAATACTTTCCTTCCTATATATTCATATAGGCAAGAGAAAGTAAAAATCTACAAAAAATCCAAATATCGATGTATCGACCCCTAACAACTATTTTTCTTCCGACAAGAGGTCCTTTTTCGCTTTCCACCTCACGGAATGCGTTTTCACAGTTTACTTTAATATATTATATTGAAGTTTGAGGATATGAGAGTTTGAAGATGATGTTTAAAGTTTCAAAATTTCAACATTGAATGTTGGGATTTTAAATAATGAACTAACTTAATGATCACGGTTGAAGTACTGTCAATGGGCAGCGATCTCAACCTGTTAAAATTTGTCAATATTTGTCCATTGACAAATTTTGAGAAAATCGCAAAAAAGTGAAAAATTATACGAATAAACTACTACTTCCGGTTGACCGATTTTGATGAAAATGTTCGTGTCGGGTCCGGTAGTGGTATGTAACTTAAGTTTTAAGTTTCAAGTTTGTACGATGTTCCGTTCTTGAGATATTCTGCACACACACACACACACACACACACACACACACACACACACACACACACACACACACACACACCAATCGCTAAAAACATGTTTTTTGGGTTCAGGGGGATCTGAAAACGTATAGATCCGGTGAAAACTCGATTTCGAAAAATCGACATGAAAACAATAGGACTTTCCTTCCTATATATTCATATAGGCAAGAGAACGTAAAAAAATGATATTTTCATTTAATTTTTCAACGAAATCTTCACGGTATAGTATAGTTATCGTTAAGAGTTTACTTCATTGATAGGTTTTTTTATCAGTGTAGGTACAATTCTTTCTTTGTATTTATTTGATCCTCTCGTTTTTTCTTTCTGCTGTACCACTCGTTCTTTTGTGAACTCATTCGTCCATTTCACTGTACAATAATGATTCTACCATCTAGAAGTAGAAGTCTTTATTGTATGTTTTCATCTTTAAATTCTTTTTACGGAATCAAGAATCAGTACGGCTTTTTGTGAATTCATTGTATCTACTCAATTCCTGTTCAATAATCAAATACTATGATCCCATTCACCTTGATTTCTTAAAACAAAAGTCGAAGATATTTCTTTGTATTTTCTTTTCATATGAATTTTTTGTGCAGGTGTTTTAAAGTATGATACAAAATGAATATTATTTTACTTTTCCCTGCCTTTTTTTAGTTTATGGAACGGGCTTTTTAATAATATTAAGTGCTTTTTAGTTTCTCTTGCCTTGTATAAATATTTAGGGAAGGAAAATATTGTCTTCATGTCGATGTTTCCAAATTGAGTTTTCACCGGAAATACACGTTTTTAGGCCTTTGGAGCCATAAAAAAACCATATTTTTACTTTCCTTTACCAATGTGAATATATAGGAAGGAAAGTAGTAGGCTATATTGGTTTCATGACGATTTTTCGAAATCGAGTTTTCACCGGATCTACACGTTTTCAGAACCCCCGAATCCAAAAAATATGTTTTAGTCTGTGCGCGCGCGCGTATGTGTGTGTGTGTATATATGTGTGTGTGTGTGTGTACAAAATATCTCAAGAACGGAGATTGTACGAACTTGAAAATTCAAACTTAAGTTACATACCACTACCGAACCCAACATAATTTTTTATCAAAATCGGTCAACTGGAAGTAGTAGTTTATTCGTGTAATTTTTCACTTTCTTGCGATTTTCTCAAAAACTGGTCCTACGATTTTTTTAAAAATCGCCTGGTTTACTAAATTTTTTATGCTCTACAAGATAAGGTAGGCGCCGTGTATGCTGAAATTCTCGGAGAGGCTGTTTTCACGTAAAAAAATTGTTTTTTTTAAGATTGCGACTTTAATATGCATTTTAGCGCAAAAATATAGGTCTATAACAAAAATTGTAAAGAATTTAAAATCCTACAACTTTTAGTTGAAACACTTTTTTTGTAAAATGCTTAGTTATCGGTAATTAGCGATTTTCTGTTTTTTTTCTCACGAAATGGTGTAAAAAGTCGATTTTTTAAGATTTTAGCCTTATTATGCATTTTACGATAAAATTGTAGCCTATAATCAACTTTATAGGGAATTAAAAGATCTACAACTTTTAGTTATAGCATTTTTCTCTACAGAGCCTAGTTTAGCGTGAAAGAGTGATTTTCCGTATTTTTAAGCTAAACTGCGGTTTATTCTGATTTTGCGTCTTTCCCTCGTGATATAAAAAGGTTTTGTTTATTGAGGTTAGGTTTCTGTTTATTTCTAATGTTTTTATGACGAATGTTACGTTATATTGTTAATTATTTGCATTGGCAAGAGAAATTCGTGTATTTCACACCAGATTTAGGTATATAGGTAAGAGAAAGTAAAAAAAATTTTTTTTTTTGTAGTCTAGTAACTATAGTAGCAGATCGAGTGCCAATTATTTTTACACTCCACCAGCCTGTTTTGAGCAAATAATCATCGTTGAACATTGGAAATTATTAACATAATCTAATGAGATTACAGTATTTTCATGAAAACTCTTGTATTTACTGTTCAAGTTTGTGAATGAAATACAGAAATTACATTTCTGATTTTGTTTCCAATGTATTTATCGTTTTCCCGTAAAAGAGCGTATGCGATAAAACCGAACGTATTTCGTTCGGTTTTAAATTGATTTAAAGTTTTGAATCAAAAATACACACACACATGTAGCTACTTTATTTATTTGAATCAAGCGAACCGTAATTAAGTTTATTAATAATAAAAAACGGAAATTTAATATGTGCTTTATTATTAGCCGTACGTATTTGTAATTATTTCCGCTGGCTTTTAATAATTTTCATTCACCGCGTGGTGTTAGGGACTTTTCAACGCAACACATGTTATGGATATACTGTTGCGTTGAAAAGTTATAAGTTTAAATTTAATTAAACTTATAAACAACACTAACGTTCCAAACAATCCCACAGCTCCCTCCCTCTCTCTCTCTCTCCCTCTCACTCTCTCTCTGTCTCTGTCTCTCTCTCTCTCTCTCTCTCTCTCTCTCTGTCTCTCTCTCTCTAACTCTTTCACACTCTCACTCTCTCTCTTACCCTCTCTCTTTCTTTCTACCTTCACCCTCTCACTCACGCTCTCTCCCTCTCTCTCCCCCTTTTCCCCTTTTCACCCTATCCTCTTTTCCTGTCCTGACCATTCATTATATTCAATGCTCGTTCCATTCACAATGGGTTTCTCCTGGCCATTCCCGTTAGCTGCTACCAATTAGACTATATTTTAGTTGTTTGTAATATTAGCGCTTTATAATTCGTTAGCTGCTTTTTGTTGCATGTTGTTTTAAAACAACCGATATTAATTTTTTTAATTAATTTTCCGTATAGAAGAATATTAACAGTTGCGCCCGTATTGTGCGTGTGTTTCTTTTTAGTTCGTTGGATTTATTTATTTTTACTTTCTCTTGCCTATATGAATATATCGGAAGGAAAGTACCTAGTATTGTTTTCATGTCAGTTTTCGAAATCGAGTTTTCACCGGATCTACACGTTTTCAGACCTCCTGAACTCAAGAAACATGTTTATCGCGGTAGGTGTGTGTGTGTGTGCGTGCGTGTCTGTGAACAGAATATCTCAAGAACGGAACATCGTACAAACTTAAGTTACACACCACTACCGGGCCCGACACGAACATTTTTATCAAAATCGGTCAACCGGAAGTAGCAGTTTATTCGTGTAATTTTTCACTTTTTTGCGATTTTCTCAAAAATTTGGTCCTACGATTTTTTTTAAATCGCCTGGTTTACTTAATTTTTTATTCTCTACAAGATAGGGTAGGCGCCATGTTTGCTGAAATTCATGGTAAGGCTGTTTCCACGTAAAAATTTTGTTATTTTCAGATTACGGCTTTAATATGCATTTTAGCGCAAAAATTTATATAATAAAAAATGTAGAAAATTTAAAATCGTACAACTTTTATTTCAACCTTTCTTTTGTATAACGCTTAGTTTAGCGGTAATTAGCGATTTTCTGTTTTTTTCTCACGAAAACGTGTGAAAAATCCATTTTTTTAGAAATTTCAGCCTTAGTATGCAATTTAACAAAAAAAGTGTTGAATCAAATTTATAGTAAATTGATTTTTTTTTTTTTTTTGTTTAACGTCCGACTGTTTTGCAAATTGCTGCTAATGCAGACGGTGAAGGATGAAATGAATTTTTTGTAACGTATGAAAAAATGCCATGCCCGAGTGGGATTCGAACCCAAGACCGCGTGATGAGAGGCGAGCACGTTACCAACATCGCCAACGCGGCCGGCTATAGTAAATTGAAAGATCTACAACTTTTACTCTAAGAATTTTACTCTACAGAGCCTAGTTTAGCGTGAAAGAGTGATTTTCCTTATTTTTAAGCCAAACTGATGTTGATTTTAATTTTGCATCTTTCACTCATGGATTAAAATAAGGTTATGCATTGTGATGTTATTTTTTCGTTTATTTTAAATGTTTTATTAATAATGAATGTTAGTACCTATATATTGTGGATAATTTGGATTGGTAAGAGAAAGTTGTGTGAGTGTTTCACACCAGATTGTTTTTATTACAGTGTGAAAATATTTATGTATGAGGTTTTTTCAAACGATGTGATTTTCAAACAGTTTCGAAATCAACTATGGAATAAATGTCTTCATTTTATAATAAATTTTTTCAGTAATTTTAGTAGACGTATATAGTTTTGTTTTTATTGTACTTATTTACAATATTCCACTTTTTTAATCGTCTGTTTTTTTAAGTTCTTGAATAAACATAATCCGTCGTTTGTTATCATGTTCTCAGAGGTATATGTACTAGTACACCATAACGGCTGGTATTTTAAACTTGCCAACGAACACGATCTAGTTTCAAGTTTCAAACGCGCTTGTATCTAAACAACTTTTTTTTTAAGTTGAAGTAACAAAAGTTGTTTTCAACTATCATCTTAATTACAAAACTTGTTTACTCTTTCTATCTTACTTGCACGAGATTACATTATTAAACATACTAGTTAAGCAATTTCGTTAATTTTTATTTGTCCTTCAATTAATTTTTAAAGGTCTTGTTTATCGTTTTTTAATAACTTAAAAATCTAATATAAAACACTCACATAAATTTCTCGCATTTTTGCGGTAAAATGCATAGCCTATTAAAATTGCAATCTTAAAAACCTTTTTTTACGAAAAAACAACCTCCCCAAGAATTTCAGCAGACATGGCGCCTATCCTATCTTGTAGAGCATAAAAAATTTAGTATATAAGACGATTTTTAAAAAAATCGGTGGGAGTTGTTTTTGAGAAAATCATAAAAAAGTTAAAAATGACAAATAAACTACTTTTTCCGGTTGACCGATTTTGAGAAAAAGTTCGTGTCAGGTCCTCTAGTGGTATCTAACTTAAGTTTTAAGTTTCAAGTTCGTACAATGTTCCGTTCTTGAGATATTCTGTTAACAAACATACATACGCGCGCGCACACGCACACACACACACACACACACACACACAGACCGATCGCTAAAAACATGTATATCCTGTGTAAACTCGATTTTTTAAAATCTACATGAAAACAATACTTTCCTTCTTACCATATAGGTAAGAGAAAGTAATTTGTTTTTGTTTGTCAATTTCTAATATGTGCACGTTGCAATCTATTCAATTCAGAGCAATAAGCAACTCCATGACCCAATGAGATGAGGATGATGTGTATGACGTGTAAATGAGGTGTAGTCTTGTACAGACTCAGGCCGACCATTCCTAAGAGAGTATGGTTAATTGAACCCAAACCATCAAAGTACACCGGCAACCACTGTCTAGTATTCAAATCTGTATAAAAGTAATTACCTTTACTAGGATTTGAACCAGGAACCTTCGTCTCCGAAAATCAGCTGTTAAACAGTTGATTTTGGCGACGACTTTACCTCTAGACCAACCCGGTGGGTAGAGAAAGAAATAAAAGGGAAAATGTACGTATCCGTGATGTAGTGGATTTCGCGCTAGCCTTCTAAGCGGAAGTCCCGGATTCGATTCTCGGTTAAAGTAAGAAAATAATTACGTGCCAAAACCCATAATTACAGTTTCTTAACTCACCGTATTCGCTAATGATCAAGCTGGTGATGCGACTTCAAATAAACAAAAAACTAACCTCAAAAAACATAACCTTTTTTTTTCTTTTTTTTATTTATTTATTTAACGTCGCATCAACTGCTGTGGTCATTAGCGACGACGTTCGGGTGTAACTGTGTGAAATGAGGATGAAATGAATTTTTTGTAACGTATGAAAATATGCCGTGCCTGAGTGGGATTCGAACCCAGGACCGCACGATGAGAGGCGAGCACGTTACCAACTGCGCCAATGCGTTACCACCTATTTTTATTCATAAGTTAATGATGCAGAATGAATCAACCCAGTTTGGCTTAAAAATACGAAAAACCACTCTTTCACGCTAAACAGGGCTGTTTAGAAACAAATGCTTAAAATAGAAGGTTTTGTAATTTCCTACAAATTTGATTATTATATATATTTTTGTCTTAAAATTTATAAATAATACTAAGGTTGAAATCTTAAAAAATTCATTGTATATTTACAGATTTTCAAGAAAAAACCAGAAAATCACTAAATTACCGCTAAATTAAGCGTTGTATAAAGAAATGTTTGGGATAAAAGTTGTAGCTAGGTTATTAAATGTTCTATACCTTTGCTCTTAAACCCATATTAAGGCCACAATCTTAAAGAAACCATTTTTTCTACGAGAGAACAGCCTCCCAAGAATTTCAGCAGACATGGCGCTTACTTTATTATGTAGAGCATAAAAAATTTAGTAAATGAGGCGATTTTTATTAAATACGTAGTAGCCGTTTTAGAGAAAATTGCAAAAAATTTAAAAATAACATGAAAAAACTACTTCTTCCGGTTGACCGATTTTGATGTAAATGTTCGTGTCGGGTCCTCTAGTGGTATCTAACTTAAGTTTCAAGTCCGTACGTTGTTCCGTTCTTGAGATATTTTGTTCACAGACACATAGACCAATCGCTAAAAACATATTGAGACACTTTTCGCTAAGGTCCGTTTCGGGATCTAGGTAATTAAATAATCAATACAGTAAAGTTCACATTTACAAGTATTTATTACAACTAAAAGATTTACAAAATAAATAATAAACTGATTATAATGAAGTGTTGTTGTTTAGGTCATCAGCCAAAAGGTCGGTTTGAACCTGTAGAGGTTTTACTAAGTAAAACGAGGAGTGAGGTGGTTTACCATTGCCTTCCTCACCGAGTGGAAAAGTACGCTTATCAGCATGCCGGGCCCTCTGAAAAGCACATATTTTCCACTCTGCAAATGACACCTTCACTTCATTCACCACAGGGTCTGGCTGTATAATGAATTTCATTACTTTCAGAGGAGATAACTGTGATTAGTGTCACAGTACACCTCTACCTCTTCTGTTCTTAAATGATTCAGTCATTTAATTGGCTGACCATGTGATAAGAAACAGAACTATTTATTTTAGCCCTGCAATGAACAGATTGAGTGTAAATAATTTGACACTCTACCTGTCTGTTATGGGCAGACAATGAAGTAATACAATAAATAACTTAATAATTTACTTAATGCTACTTACACAACAATTATATAGAAAGCACATACAAAATGAAACTGAATACACAATGTACATACACAAAAACTGAATTTAATACACGTACACAATAATTTTACACAAAGCACACACACACAACGACAGTATAACAATAGTAAAGACAGTATAACGATGCCCGGAACGTCTCTGCACTACGCACCGATAGCCACTCGTCAAAGATCAACCGAATACCAACTCCCTGACTGCCTCGGAGGTCTCTTTATATAGTGGATCAAAAAGATAATTCCAGAGTGGCAGAGAAATTCCATGCAAATAATAAAGCACAAAAAACCCTTTTTACTGGAAAAGTCTTAACTATTGTGTGTTGTTTAGGTCATCAGCCGAAAGGCTGGTTTGAACCTGTAGAGATTTTACTAAGTAAAACAAGGAGTGAGGTGGTTTACCGGTGCCTTCCTCACTGAGTGGAAAAGTACGCTTATCAGCATGCCGGGCCCTCTGAAAAGCACATATTTTCCACTCTGCAAACGACACCTTCACTTCATTCACCACAGGGTCTGGCTGTATAATGAAATTCATTACTTTCAGAGGAGATAACTCTGATTAGTGTCTTTTGCACCTATACCTCTTCTGTTCTTAAATGATTCAGCCATTTAATTGGCTGACCATGTGATAAGAAACAGAACTATTTATTTTAGCCCTGCAACGAACAGATTGAGTGTAAATAATTTGACACTCCACCTGTCCGTCATGGGCAGACTATTGTAAACTATTGTTAACTATTGTAAACAAGTAAATAGATCTATTGTAAATAGAATAAAAGTTGTTACAGGTAATCAACCGACTCTTTCATAAAACAAAAGACCCTACCTTATCATACACAATTGCGCAGTCCTTTTAAATAACCTTTATGAATAGGTATCCTTTTATAACTAACCCTATTGTTACTTTTTCATTCTATTATCTGCTTTTTACCATTTTATGAATGAAGTACTAGAAATTTCTTAAACCTTATTCGTCTTCGATATTGTCACAATATTTTTTGGGTTCAGGGGTCTGAAAACGTGTAGATCCGATGAAAACTCGATTTCAAAAAATCGACATAAAAACAATTCTTTCCTTCTTTCTTTTCATTCATATAGGTAAGAGATAGTAGTAAAAAAAAAACAAAAGTAATAATATAACTTGTTTAATTTATAACAAGAATTTGAAAATAATACTTACGTAGTGTTAGTTGGGTGTACCCTTACTACAGATTATATTATCTTGATGTAGGACTCCACGGGTGAGAACTACGCTTCACTGATATTGCTATATTGTATTACAGATTTAATTTCACCTTTTCAATTTGTAATAATATAAATTAAAGTACAGTAGTAAAAATACACTCATGTAATTATAAGTCTTCTTTCTTATACAGAGTGACTCACAAGTAACCCGACTAAATTCTAAGGTGGTTTCCTCTCATCAAAATATTAAAAAACGTTTAGATAAACATGGGGTCCGGAAACGCTTCGTTAGCGAGTTTATATAAACGTACCAGTTTATATAAACGAACCCAGAAAATATCTGACGACCGGAACATTGAACGAAGTTAAAACTCGAAATTCAAGTTAGATACTACAGGGTGATTTTTTAGTCCTGTTACCCTATTGTAAGTGTGTGGTAATTTATTTCGAATAAAGGGAAATTTTGTTTTGTCGCACGAAGTTGGTAGCCCTACTCAATCGGTATACACACGGCAGTGCGAGTTGATTAACCTTGAGCTGTGTAACATTTTGTGTGGATTCCGGTCGTCTTATGAACAGAATGTCTTTTACCATAGAACAACGGGTTTTCATTATTGAACAATATTTTGCTACGAAATCGTACACGAGTGTAAAAGATGCATTTAAAATTAAATTTGTTGGTGTACCTCCGCCAGAAAAAATGTCAATTTCTAGGCTAGCAAACCGATTTCGAGAGACAGGTAGTGTTTACGACAGAAAACGTAGCGGTCGACCAACTGTCTTGACAGATGACGTTATAGAGAATGTGAAAACAAGATTACTCGATTCTCCACGGAAAAGTTTACGAAAACTTTCCTCGCAAGTTGGTTTATCATATTCGAGTGTTCAGAAAGCTGCTAAAAAATTGCATATGTATTCGTATCGCGTACGATTAGTCCAAGAGCTTCAACCTCCAGATTTAAACAAGCGATTGCAATATTGCCGTTGGTTTAGGTCATTCGTAAATGATAACGGAATCGAATCTTTGAACACAGTGTTCTTTGGTGATGAAGCTTGGATCCATCTAAGACGGTTATATGAACACTCAAAACACTCGAATTTAGGCGGCTGAAAATCCTCACGCCGTTCACGATAAATCTTTACATCCTGCAAAAATTGGTGTGTGGTGTGCGATATCTCGTCAGCGTATAGTCGGACCCATTTTCTTCAAACAGACTGTAAATGGTGAAGTGTACAGGAATATTGTGCACCAATTTGTGGCTCTACTGGAACCTCAAGAACGGTATTGCTGGTTTCAGCAAGACGGCGCTACCTGTCACACGTCTCGAGAAACCATGGAATTTCTGCAAGAGTTCTTTGGTGGTCGAATAATAAGCAAGGGTTTATGGCCTCCAAGGTCGCCAGACCTCACATCCCCTGATTACTTTTTGTGGGGCTACATTAAGTCCGAGGTCTTCAAAAACAATCTTCACAATATTGATGAACTTAAAGCCAATATTATAGACTTAATCACGAATGTTTCCAGTGCAACTCTCAAAAAGGTTTCTGCTAATATGGTGAAAAGAGTCAAAGCGTGTATAACCTCAAAGGGTGGACATTTTGAGCATATTCTTTAAAAATCTTTAGTAACTAAGAAATGTGAGTAATAAAATATTAAATTTCTTTTGTATATAACAACTATACATTTTTATTACAACTAAATTTCCGTTTTATAAATTACATTAAAAATTGGGTAACAGGACTAAAAAATCATCCTGTACTACCGGACCCAACACGAACTTTTTCATCAAAATCGGTCAACCGGAAGTAGTAGTTTATTCGTGTCATTTTTTAAATTTTTCGATTTTCTCATAAACGCCTCATACGATTATTTTTAAAATCGCCTCGTTTACTAAAATTTTTATACTCTACAAGATAAGGTAGGCGCCTTGTCTGCTAAAATTCCTGGGCAGGCTGTTTTCTCGTAAAAAAATTGTTTTTTTAACATTACGGCTTTAATATGCATTTAAGCGAAAAAATGTACGTAGTTGTAGAGAATTCAAAATCCTACAACTTTTATTTTAAACATTTTTTTGTAACACGCTTAGTTTAGCGTTATACAAAATAGTTTAGTTATATTGTTAATTATTTGCTTTGGCAAGAGAAAGTTGTGTGAGTGTTTCACACCAGATTTTTAATGTTATTTAAAAAACCCCATGTCAATATTCTACGACAAACACACCAGGGTGTTTTTGCTACCGCAAAGAATTTCATGCGTTTAGAAGCGTATAACTCAAGAAATGTTTGACCGACAAGTTTTAAATTTTAACACAACATAGCGAATTATATTCTTACATCGTGTAAGAAGTTTCAAATTCGTACGTTACATTAATTTTGATTGGTTACCAATATTCTGAACCCTTGCCATCTCGGTAACCGCTCAACCGTTCGGCATAAGCAAACTTTCGTTTTATTTAGTGTAAAAAAATTAGAACAAATGTATTAAT
Source organism: Catonia carolina (assembly GCA_035578175.1). Taxonomy (NCBI): domain Eukaryota; kingdom Metazoa; phylum Arthropoda; class Insecta; order Hemiptera; family Achilidae; genus Catonia; species Catonia carolina. Next base: position 5,440,489 of record JAQMRL010000020.1, on the reverse strand, counting down.
TATATGAAATATTGTTTGTCCAATGTTGTGGTAAAAATTTTTAAATTTTGTAAAAAGAGGTGGTTTACTCTTGCCTTCCTCACTAAGTGAAAAAGTATGCTTATCAGCATGGCAAGCCCTCCGAAAAGCACCCACTTTCCACCCTGCAAATGACATCTTCACTTCATTTACCACAGCGTCTGTCTGTATAGTGAAATTCACTATTCTCAGAGGAGATAACTCTGAATAGTCTCTTTTACACCTCTTCTGTTCTTAAATAGTTTAGTCGTATAATTGGCTGACTATGTGATAAGAAACCGAACTATTTTTTGTAGTCCTGGAACCAACAGATCGAGTTTAATTAATTTAACACTCCACCTGCCCGTTATGGGCATGTAAATTGAATATAAAATAAAAATGAAATAAGTATAAAAATAAAATAAGAATAAAAGTTATAAAATTGATATAGATTTTAAATTGTCTACAATTTTTATTTTAAGCGCTAAAATGCATATTTAAGTCGCAATCTTAAAAAAATAATTTTTTACGAGAGAACAGCCTCCCCAAGAATTTCAGCAGACTATCTTGTAGAGCATAAAAGATGTAGGAAGAGGTGATTTTAAAAAACATCGTAGTAGCTGGTTTTGAGAAAATTTCAAAAAAGTGAAAAATTACACGAATTAACTACTACTTCTGGTTGACCGATTTTGATGAAAATATTCACGTGGGGTTCTCTAGCAGTAGCTAACTTTTCCACTTCGTACGATGTTCCGTTCTTGAGATATTCTGTTCATACACAGACAAACACACGTACAGACCAATTTTATTTTGTTACTCCTAATTTGTGTACGTTGCAATCTGTTCAATTTAGAACAATAAACAACCCCATGACCCAATGAGATGAGGATGATGTGTATGACGTGTTAATGAGGTGTAGTCTTGTACAGACCCAGGCCGACCATTCCTGAGAGAGTATTCAATTAGTATAAAAGTAACTACCTTTACTAAGATTTGAACCAGGAACCTTCGTCTCCGAAAATCAGTTGTAGAACAGCTGACTCACGGCGACAACTTTACCTCTAGCTAGACCAACCCGGTGAGTTACAGACCAGTAAACATGTTTTTTGGGTTCAGGGGGTCTGAACCCCGTTGAATTTAAACTATTCCAGTAACCTCAGGTTACTGAGTAGCTTAAAATAGTGGTAGGTTTAAAGCTACAGTACGGTAGTTTTTAACAACAATAGTGGTTATTTCAAAATCTGATAAATTTACTGGTGAGAATTATAGAATGTGTCTGATTTAATCGGAAGATTACTTGTTGCATTTGTGGACATTGTATGTAAACCAGCTATGATCAAACTATTCGTTGATTTACTGTGTGTAGCAGTTGTGGTGCATTATGGGAATTCTATTAAAGTTCCATTAACCGAATACGAAGGTAATGTACGGTCATATAACCAATATTGTTGCTGCATTGCTTATATTATTATACTATTTTCATGCACAAATTGTAGAATGCCATTAAGTCCTTTATATTGATTGTCTGAAACATTTTGCTTATTTTAAGACATGAATAATTTATTTTAAATGTTTTACTTTTAACTACCATGTAAATAGCTTCTATTTAAATTCTTACTCATCGAGAACTTCTGCTAATTACTTTTAACAACAGATTTTTTCCATTTATTTATACTTGTGATATTTTTTTTTGTTACGTTTTACGCAATATTTAAATTATTTTACTTTAAAATAATTTAACATAAAAATAATTACACATGATTCGCTTGCGAAGCCGCGCGGGGTATGCTAGTTTCCTATAAATTTGATCAGTAGAAATAAATTTTTAATAAATTTAATTCTGAACAATTTGGTATAAAATAAGGCAAGAAACAACCAAATACAAACGGAAAATATTATGTTTTTAGTTTAAAACATAGGGTAACATATCAAAGCGTACTGAAAAATGATAAAAGAACATTTTCCGTCTGTATTTGATTGTTTCTTGCCGTATTTAATACAAATTTTTTCGGAATTAAATTTTTACAAGTTTTGTTTATAACCTTTCAATGCATTTATTAGTTATTCAACAAAGTTATCGTAGTTCAAATTGAAAATAAAACATTTTTTAGGCACTGTTTTTTTTCATGTCGAGTATTTTAAAAACCAAGAGATATATACAGTTGTGGGACCTGTTTTTTTTCGATTTTTCAGGTTAAAAACCATAAGAAAGAATTAAGTTTACATTGGAGAGAAAGTCGTGTGAGTGTTTAACACCATATCATCATAAAAACAATTTAGGTTTGGAAAAATTACCATGAAAACAATACTTTTCTTCCCAATATATTCATAAATGAGAAGTGAAAGTAAAAAAATTATAACATATTTTATAGTAATATTAAAAATAGGTGATTTTAAAAAGAGAAAACTACTAGTAGTTGTAATATAATTTTTTTTGGCTTGTGGAATTTATGAGTATTTTGGTATGTACAGTATATTGATTTTTTACGATACAGTACTTTACATTTTGTAAATACTACATTAAATACATGTTATTGTTTAGGTCAACAGCCGTAAGGCTGGTTTGAACCTCTAGAGGTTTTACTAAGTAAAACGAGGAGTGAGGTGGTTTACCATTGCCTTCCTCACTGAATAGAAAAGTATGCTTATCAGCATGCCGGGCCCTCAGAAAAGCACATATTTTCCACTCTGCAAATGACGCCTTCACTTCATTCACCACAGGGTCTGGCTGTATAATGAAATCCATTACTTTCAGAGGCGATAACTCTGATTAGTGTCTTTTACACCTCTACCTCTTCTGTTCTTAAATGATTCAGTCATTTAATTGGCTGACCATGTGATAAGAAACAGAACTATTTATTTTAGCCCTGCAACGAACAGACTGAGTGTAAATAATTTGACACTCCACCTGTCTATTATGGGCAGAGTCAGAAGTTATGAAGAGTATAAAAACAAGAAAACTAGAATAATTGGGTCACATAACCAGAGGAGAAAAATATGAGTTGCTGAGAATTATTATGCAGGGAAGGATCCGAGGAAGAAGAGGCGTAGGAAGATACGCATCTCCTGGCTGAGGAATCTTAGAGAATGGTTCAACTGTAGTTCATTGCAACTATTCAGAGCGGCAGCCAGCGAAGTGACCATAGCCATTATGATATCCAACCTCCGATAGGAGATGGAACTTTAAGAAGAAGATAATCTTAATTGTAGATTGTAATTTCCTTAAAAAAGGAGTGGTACTTTAACAAACAAACACTTTAAATCTGGTAAATTGTTAATTCGAATTTATCATTTAATTTATTTCTGATAAAGTTTTCTAAAAGTAACAGTTTTAAAGTTATTACTTTCTCTTGCCTACATGAATATATAGGAAGAAACGTATTGTTTTCATGTCGATTTTTCAAAATCGAGTTTTCACCGGATCTACACGTTTTCAGACCCCCTGAACCCAAAACACATGTTTTTAGCGATTGGTTTGTGTGGCTGTGTGTGTGTGTGTGTGTGCGTGCGCGCGCGCGCGTGCGTGTGTGTGTGCGCGCGCGCGCGTGTGTGTGTGTAAACAGAATATCTCAAGAACGGAACTTCGTTCGAACTTGAAACTTAAAATTAAAGTTAGATACTACAACCGGACCCGACACTAACATTTTCATCAAAATCGGTCTACTGGAAGTATGGAAGTAGTAGTTTATTCGTAAAAATTTTCACTTTTTTGCGATTTCCTCAAAAACTGGTCTTAGGAATTTTTTTTAAAAATCGCCACGTTTACTAAATTTTTTTATGCTTTACAAGATAGCGTAGGCAGAATGTCTGCTGATATTCTTGGGGAGACTGTTTTCTCGTAAAATAATCTTGTTTTTTTAAGACTGCGGCTTTATTATGCGTTTTAGCGCAAAACTGTATCAATAAAAGTTGTAAGCAATTTGAAATTCTACAACTTTATTTCAAACATTTTTTGTATAACGCTTATTTTGCGGTAATAAGCGATTTTCGGTTTTTTACTTTTTAAAACGTGTAAAAAATCGATTTTTTAAGATTTTAGTGTTAGCATGCATTTTACGACAAAAGTGTATATAATCAAATTTATAGGAAATTAAAAGATCTACTACTTTTATTAAGAGCATTTTTCTCTACAGAGCCTAGTTTAACGTCAAGGAGTGATTTTCAAGTGATTTTCCGTATTTTTAACCCAAACTGTGGTTGATATTAATTTTTCGTCTTTCACTCATGATTAAAATTTGATTATGTTTATTGAGGTTAGTTTTTCGTTTGTGTCTAGTATTTTATTAATAATGTTAGTTTATATTGTTTATTATTTGCATTGGCAAGAGAAAGTTTGTGAGTGTTTCACACCAGATTTTTTAAAAATTATTTTCATACCTCAACGTTTAAACGCAGTTAATCTTAGTTGTTATGTAAGGGATATTTATTTTTCCTGTGTTGGCACTACTGGAAGACGACCGCGTTTATGTCTCATCTCTGCTAGTCAGTTGCGTTAAGTTTCTTCAATGTGGTTTAGTGTTTTGGTGCGTTTATGCTCGCGCGCGTATGTGTGTGTGTGTGTGTTTATAGTTCCGTTAATGTGTGCTATTAAACAGTGCGGTATTGTATTTTAATCTTACAAAAACGTCACATATTACTTTGTTTTTTCTCGATAGTTGTTTTATTTTTTAACGTCGGCTGTAGTTGTCAGGTTATAATTTATTGTTGAAATATTTTTAAGTGTCACTCACGTGTTGTGATTTAATTAAATTGATTAATTATTGTTTATCTTTTAATTACAATAAGGTATTTTTATTTACTTTATTACATATACGTGTTTATAATACTAAATTTATTACCGTACTAATACAACATATATATTTACGTCATTTATATTTTTGGCTTGTAGTAATTGGGGCTGGTATATTTTTATCTACTTACATAATTTAAAACAATAAGTGAGGCTGTTAAATCAGTATAAGTATTGTAACACTTATCTCTAAGGTACGTTTCGGGATCTGGGTAAAATAAATCTTTAACACATTAAAGTTTAAAATTACAAGTATTTATTACAACTTAAAATCTGATGTGATACACTCACACGACTTTCTCTTGCCAATGCAAATAATTAACAATATAACCTATCATTTCTAATAAAACCTTAGAACTAAACAAAAAACTAACCTCAAAAAACGTAACGTAATTTTAATCATGATCGAAAAAAATGAGTAAAAAAATGCTTAAAATAAATATGTATAATTTGTATTTGTAATATATATAAATTTTATTATATCCAGTTTTGTTGTAAAATAAATGCTAAAGTCGAAATCTTAAAAAAAATTTACAGATTTTCATGAAAAAAAAACATACAGAAAATTACTAATTACCGCTAAACTAAGCGTTATAAAAAAATGTTTGAAATAAAAGTTGTATTTTTTGCGCTAAAGTACATACCTATGAAAGCCGCAATCTTGAAAAAAAAAATTATTTCTATGAATTGCACAGCGGACATAGCGCCTACCCTATCTTGAGAATATAAAAAATATAGTTAATGAGGAGATTTAAAAAAAAAATTTAGGAGCCTTACGTGAGAAAATCGCAAATTTTGAGATATTTTGTTCGCGCGCGCGCACACGCACACGCGCGCACACACACACGCACGCACACACAACACTTACAGAACAATCGCTAAAATCATGTTTTTTTTTTGGTACAGGGGGTTTGAATACGTGTAGATGCGGTGAAAACTCGACTTGAAACAATTTTTTCCTTCCTACATAATCATATAGGCAAGAAAAAGTAAAAATTACAATTAATAAAACGACTAAAATCTACAAGTAAATTACTTATAATACATAGCAAACTAATAATAATAGATAATAACCTGGGATCGAATCCCACTCAGGCACGGCATATTTTCGTACGTTACAAAAGTGTGTGTGTGTGTGTATACAGAATATATCAAGAACGGAACATCGTACGAACTTGAAACTTGAAACCTAAGTTAGGTACCACTAGAGGACCCGACACGAACATTTTCATCAAAATCGGTCAACCGGAAGTAGTAATTCGTATAATTTTTCACTTTTTTGCGAGTTTCTCAAAAACGGCTCCTATTTTTTTTTTTTAAATGCCGGGTTATAATGTCTTATGCTCTACAAGGTACGGTAGGCTGTTTTCACGTAAACAATTTTTTTTTATAATTACGGCTTTAATATGCATTTTAGCGCAAAAATTTAACAATAAAATTTGTAGAGAATTTAAAATCCTACAACTTTTATTTTTAACATTTTTTTGTATGACGCTTAGTTTACCGGTAATTAGCGATTTTCTGTTTTTTTCTCACGAAAACGTGTGAAAAATTGATTTTTTTAAAGATTTCGGCCTTAGTATGTATTTTACGACAAAAATGTATATAATCAAATTTATAGGAAAATAAAAGATCTACAACGTTTGTTTAAAGCATTTTTTCTACAGAGCCTAGTTTAGCGTGAAAGAGTGATTTTCCGTATTTTTAGGCCAAACTAAGGGTGATTTCCATTCTACATCATTAACTCATGATTATAATTAGTTAATCTATTTTGAAGTTAGTTTTTTCTTTATTTCTAATATTTGATTACTAATGTTAGGTTATATTGTTTATTCTTTACATTGGCAAGAGAAAATCGCGTGAATGTTGGACACCAGATATTTCTTTTTGTTCTCGTTCTTAATAAATACGAATAAACTAAACGTGAGATGAAAATAAGGTAAAGGAAAATGTTTTAACCCGTATCTGACGGTAAAACGTTTTTTTGTTTTTCCTCAAGTCGGTGGTTTTGAATTATTATTTCTGCTTAGAATTGAAATATCATAAAACCGAGACAATATTAACTTTTACGAAATATTCATAGCGAAATTATTCTCTTGTTTGGAATATTGTTTAACTTTTATGAATAAAAATTTGGTACGCATTGCAGAGAAATATAATTTATACACGCGTTATATCTGTAACATATCCAACAGTTTAATTTCAGCTCTGTGGGGTACCCCTCCCCCGTAGGTCTTCATCGCTGAAACTTTCTCGGTGGGTATCTTTCAACCCTTCAAATTTAGTTCAACATTTCTGAATCGTGGTTATGTTCTTTTATTTCTAAAATTTCTTTATATCACATGTCTTGTGTATTGTTTAGGTCATCAGCTGGAAGGTTGGTTTGAACCTGTAGTGGTTTTACTAAGTAAAATGAGTTTGGTGGTTTACCATTGCCACAACTCACTGAATGCAAAGTATGCTTATCAGCATGCCGGGCCCTCTGAAATGCACATATTTTCCACTCTGCAACACATATCAGAGTGCGTTTACACCACAGGGTCTGGCTGTATTATGAAATTCATTACTTTCAGAGGAGATAACTTTTATTAGTGTCTTTTACACCTCTACCTGTTCTGTTCTAAAATGATTCAGTCATTTCATTGTTTCAGTATATGAAAAGAAACAGGACTATTTATTTTAGCCCTGCAATGAACAGATTGAGTGTAAATAATTTGACACTACACCTGTCTGTTATGGGCAAATATATCACATATAGTATTCATAAGATCCGGTATTTAGTTATTGAAATATTCGGGCAATAAAAGACTCTTGTGTTGTTGTAGATGGAGTCTTGTACAGACTCAGGCCAACCATCCGTGAGAGAGTATGGTTAAGGTTAATTGAACCCTAACCATCGGAGCACCGGTAATCAGTCTAATATTCAGTCCGTATAAACGTAATTACCTTTACTAGGATTTCACCCAGGAACAGTCGTCTCCGTAAATCAACTGTTTAAACAGCTGATTTTGGCGACGACTTCAACTCTAGACCAACCCGGTTGCCTTCCTTAATATTTTTGTATTTTATTCCTAATTTGTGTACGTTGCAATCTGTTCAATAGAGAACAATAAGCAACCCCATGACCCAATGAGATGAGGATGATGTGTAGTACGTGTAAATGAGGTGTAGTCTTGTACAGACCCAGGCCGACCATTCCTGAGAGAGTATGGTTAATTAAAGTACACCGGTAACTACTGTCTAGTATTCAGTTCCATATAAAAGTAACTACCTTTACTAGGTTTGAACCAGGAACCTTCGTCTCCGATAATCAGCTGTTAAACAGCTGATTTTGGCGACGACTTTACCTCGACCAACCCGGTGGGTTGTTAACTTTACCTCTAGACCAACCCGGTGGGTTGGTCTAGAGGTAAAGTTTAGTCTTCCTTAATGAGTGAAAAAGTATGGTTATCACCATGTCAGGCCCTCTAAAAAGGCTTCGATGTACTTTCCACCCTATAAATGACACCTTGGTAATTCCCGAGGTAGATCATGAAATTACAGCTAACTTTAAAGAAATAATGAGTAATAGAACCGGTTTGTGTTTGTTTTATTTCATTCAAGAATAATTTATTTAATGATCGTTTAATTGATACCTATTCAATTGTCATTTTTAATTTAATCAATTCATTTCGTTCCACGATATATTATTAATTTAATTGTAGTGTAAACCTCAACAGCAATTTCTGGTGTGAAACACTAACACGACTTTCTCTTGCCAATGCAAATAATGAACAAATAACCTAAAATTAGTAAAAAAATATTACAAATAAACAAAAAAAAAACTAACCTCAAGAAACATAACCTAATTTTGTTATTTAATAATTTTAATCCTGACCGGGAATCGAACCCGGGACCCCAGCGTTCGTAGAAGCCACTTGCGCTAACCACTACGAAAACGGTCCGGCCAGTGATATTTTGTTTTGAAGAATAACATGAAAATTATTTGTGAAATATTTTGCCCCTATTCGGACTTTTGGGACACCCAGTGTAGTTTGGGGTAAGAAAAAGTAAAAATGATAAAATCCTCAATTTGCAATGTATTGTTAAAACGATGCTTCAAAAGAATCAGGAAAAAATTACTGTTCAAACAAGCACTTGAATTTTTATTTGCATAGATAAAAGAGCGGTATGTTATGCGAGATATGTTTTTTTTAGAGAAATGATGGATAAAGAGTTATTTATTTCATTTCCGTTAAACATTTTTTATCAAAAGTTATTTCCCTTATAAAAGTTTATATTACCGAGAAATGTAAAAATTCTTGTATCGGTTAGGTTAGGTTAGAATAACCCATTTCACGTTATTGCACATAATTTATCCCATCTACTTTCCCATAATTTCTGTCTGGAAACAGGAGCTTAATATTCTTCTTACTATGGAAAAAAAAATCTAACACAAATTTTTTGTTGCCAGTGTAAAAACTGAAAAACAACCTAATTTTAATCATGAGTGATTTACGCTTAGTAAAACATCTGGTGTGAATTATCACTCGACTTTCTCTTGCCAGTGCAAATAATGAACAATATAACCTAATTTAGTAATAAAACATTAGAAATAAACAAAAAAACTAACCTCAAAAACCATAACCTTATTTTAATCATGAGTGAAAGAAGCAAAATGAAAATAAACCTCAGTTTGGCTTAAGAATACAGAAAAAAATCACTCTTTCACGCTAAACTAGGCTCTGTAGAGAAAAATGCTCTAAATAAAAGTTATAGATCTTTCAATTTTCTATAAATATGATTATATACACTTTTGTCGTAAAATGCACACTAACGCTGAAATCTTATAAAAATCGATTTTTTATGCGGTTTCGTGAGAAAAAACCATGATATCGCTAATTACCGCTAAACTAAGCGTTATACAACAAAATGTTACAAATAAAAGTTGTAGGTTTTTAAATTCTCTACAACCTTTTTTCATATAAAAAGCGCTAAAATGGATATTTAAGTCGCAATCTTTAAAAAACAATTTTTTTTACGAGAAAACAACCTCACCAAGAATTTCAGCAGATATGGCGCCTACCCTATTTTGTAGAGCATAAAAATTTTAGTAAACGAGGCGATTTAAAAAAAACGTAGGACCAGTTAATGAGCAAATCGCAAAAAAGTGAAAAATTACACGAACAAACTACTACTTCCGGTTGACCGATTTTAATAAAAAAATTCTAGTCGGGTCCTCTAGTGGTATGTAACTTAAGTTTCAATTTTGTACGATGTTCCGTTCTTGAGATATTCTGTTCACGCACAAACGCACACCCACACACAAGACCATTCGCGTAAAACATGTTTTTTGGGTTCAGAGTGTCTGAAAACGTGTAGATCCGGTGAAAACTGGATTTCGAAAAATCGACATGAAAACAATACTTTTCTTCCTATTCACATAGGGCAAGAGAGAGTAAAAATATTACAAAACTGTGACTATAATAAAATTGAAACAGGGGTGGGGTTTGAAGTTCCGTTTTTGACCGGAAGTGAAGAAATCAAAGTTGGAATTCGGAAACAAAAATAGTGTTATTCGATTCGTGTTAAATAGTTGTCACAAAAATCACTAAAGGCTTTTGTCATAGGTCAAAGCTTTATGAAAATTCGTACGTAAGCTTATCAAAATTAGTCCAGTTTTACAATGTCAAGAAAAAGTCGAATGGAGTATTTTACATCACATTTAAAAATAATTATTGTACAGTTTTAGGGGTTTTCGTATTCATAATTAAAATCACAAACATTGTTAGATACTTTCCGCTAAACTTTGATATTTTCATTTGTAGAAAAGCACTTTTAAATAATTAACAATTCTGAACACGTAACCGACATTATACTTTTTTCATATTTTATAAAAAAGTTTTATGATTGTCGTTTAGTATTTTTTTTAATTTATTTTACTTTACAACCGATTATTGTCGTCATAAATCGGACGTTTTGATGCAATTCGTCTTCATTAATTATTAAAAAAAATAAAAAACAGACGACATTTTTATTTGTACTACTCTTTATTAAATAAACAGTTTTAACTTCAGTTATTCTTTCATTTCGCTCGATTGCTTGCTTATTGTTTGTTTCCTTTTACTTTCTCTTGCCCTATATGATTAGCCTATAAGGACGAAAGTATTGTTTTCATGTCGATTTTTTCCAAATCGAGTTTTCACCGGATATACAAATTTTCAGATTCTCTGAACCCCCAAAAAATACGTTTTTAGCGATTGGTGCGTGCGTGCGTGTGTATGTGTATTTGTGTGTGTGTGTGTGTGTGTGTGTGTGTGTGTGTGTGTGTGTGTGTGTGTGTGTGTGTGTGTGCGCGTGCGTGTGTGTGTGTGTGTGTATGTGTATGTGTGAACAAAATACCTTTACCACTACAGGACCCGACACGAATATTTCCATCAAAATCGGTCAACCGGAAGTAGTAGTTTATTTGTAAATTTTTTTCACTTTTTACGATTTTCTCAAAAACGGCACACTTACTACATTTTTTATGCTCTAAAGGAAAGAGTGGCTGTCATATCTGCTGAAATTCTTGGGGGCTGTTCTCTCGCTAAAATTTTTTTTTTTTTTAAGATTGCGGTTGCGGACTTAATATACATTTTACCGCAAAGGTGTAGGCCCTATATAATAAAAGTTGTAGAAAAATTTCTTTTTTTATGAGGTGTAGTCTTCTACAGTCACACTCACTGAGTATGGTTACCATCTAACTACACCCACAACCACTTTACACTATTTAACTCTGAATACAAGTAACTACCTTTACTAGGATTCGAACCAGTAACCTTCGTCTCCAAAAATCAGCTGGAAAGGTGCGGTTTCGTTTGTGCGGTCGTCGCATGCGATTACTGCATGCGTCACTGCCATTACTCCTCAAATGGATTTCTTAAGAAGTGGTTCCGTTTATGCGTCCGACGCAAGAGGTCGCATGCGTCGGCTGCATCGACTGCTTTGGCAACCAGTCACCTGCAGTAATCGCATGCGTCTGGAAGTTGAAAATGAGTTTTTCCAAAGACGATGACGCAAAACTCATTAAGTTAGCTGCAGAAAAACTACAATTATTTCATCCATTAAACTTGCTTTCATCGTTTAATAGATACAGTAAACTTCCGGTAATCCGAATAATTAGGTAAGCCGATTTCGGATAAGCCGGGTTTTTTAAATAACAAAAAATGGTGTTTTTTTTGTAAAAAAAATTACTGTGTCCTAAAACGTTTATTTGTACAAATTTGCTTAAACTTTTATTGCCAAATATTTTTCGTACGTTTTAATTCTTTTTTTCGCTTTTTATTTTCCATTCGTTTTTTTACCAAAATGTCCCGCCAACGTTTAACTAAAATTATATCAGTGGGCGTCGATTCGGTGGTTTTGATTACGCGTTTACATTCACACGACATTGTTAAATATCATTTCACTTCCACTACCAGTTACGTAACACTAATTAGCCACAAACCGAAATGAAAACTACATTAAGGCCAAGACACTACCGTACCCATTTAACCACAATACAGTACTAATTGACTGTTTGCAGCTAAGGTGATGTAGCCAAAATAAACAGTAGGCCTAGTACGTAGTAGGCTACCGCTCCAAGGAAAATACTCATGTTATCGGTAAAAATCCTGTCTGCAACCCTGAATGTCATTTAGGCATACTTTACGTGCTATAATTTACAGTTCAGCTTGCTTAAACAGTATTTTGGTACAGAAATACAATTTACAGTATTTATTATTTTTGTTGTTTTTTTGTACGGCCACAGGGGACCACTGTAAGTTCATTTATTGTTCCTTTTCACCCTTAACCTCGCGTGGTAGTTCTTCATTCGGTCAGATCTACTCTTCCTCTCCGCTTCGGATATCACCATTTTTTTCCTGTTGGTTTCCGTTCTCTTGAATTTTATCTTTCCGTCTCTCAGTAGGTTGTAATTTCCAGACTTCTCCTGCAAATCCTTTCTTTCTATATTTAGCTCCCTCATGTCGTCCACAACCATTCTGAGCCACTTGAGTTGGGTTTTCCTCTTCCAGTAAAATTCTCTTAGCCTTTTTAATAGTCTTGTCTCGGGAATTTTTAGGATGTGCCCCAGGAAAGATATCCTCCTCCTTACAGTTATTTGTAGAAAAATTGCATTTAAAATATTGAGTATTTTTTGATTTGACGTTTCGGATAACCTGGGTATCGGTTAACCTGAACGTGCAGTTGTTGGATCGCACGTTCCACTGCACAAACGAAACTACCCTACCTGTGCGTCAGTCGCATGCGATTACTGTAGCATGCAGTAATCGCATGCGACTGACGCACAGGTCAGACCAACCCGGTGGGTTTGATTTAATTTAGTTTGTGATTTGGTTTTGTTTAGGTTTCGCATTGCACCCTTGCTTTTCGAAATGCATGAACAAATTCTCCACCATTAGGCATCTTTCCTTATCTTTCTTCGAAACGGCAAAGAGTTTTACGTCTTAAATTTGTTGCACTACCTCCTTATAAGTGAGTTTGGTTGTAGATTCTTCAGTTGTCTGTTTTTATCACTGTATAGATAAATATTTAGTAATAGTGTCCGGAATAAAGAGTGTCCGGATTTAGGAATTTTTTAATAATACCTATTCCCTATCTCATGGGATTAGGAGTGTAAAATGTCCGCTCAATAGAGGGGCCCGTAAATTAGAAGTGTCCGGTAGGTAGAGGTTTTACTGTTATATATTCTACGATACAAGGAAGGAGTTTTAGCTTGTATTATTTCCGAGGTAGGAACATGCCTCAGGTATTTGTTCTTCAACCCTATGATTCTACTTGTTTAGTCTTGTTTTTTGTGATGTTAGAAATTTTCTATATTACTAACTAAAGGAATGTTACATGTCGTAAACATTAGAGGTAATTGGTAATGGAGTATTAAAAAAATCTGGTGTAAAACACTCGCACGACTTTCTCTTGTCATTGTAAATAATTAACAATATAACCTAACATTAGTAATAAAACATTAAAAATAAACAAAAACTAACCTCAAAAAACATAACCTTATTTTAATCACGAGTGAAAGACGCAAAATGAAAATCTACCTCAGTTCGTTATAGCCTACAAAAAAATGTATGAAATAAAAGTTATAGGATTTTAAATTCTCTACAACCTTTAACGTATACATTTTTACGCTAAAATGGAAAGTTAAGTCGCAATATTTAAAAAACAATTTTTTTTACAAGAAAACAACCTTTCCAAGAATTTCAGCAGACATGGCGCCTTCTCTATCCTGTAGGGCATAAACAATTAAGTAAATGAGGCGATTTAAAAAAAAATCGTAGGAGCCGTTTTTGAGAAAATCGCAAAAAAATGAAAATTGACACGAATAAACTACTACTTCCGGTTGACCGATTTTGATGAAAATGTTCGTGTCGGGTTCTCTAGTGGTATATAACTTCAGTTTCAAGTTCATCCGATGTTCCGTTCTTGAGGTATTCTGTTCACACACACACGCACGCACGCACGAACGCGCGCGCGCGCACACACACACACACACACACACACACACACACACAGACCAATCGTTAAAAACATGTTTTTTGGGTTCAGGGGGTCTGAAATCGTGTAGATCCGGTGAAAACTCGATTTCGAAAAATGGACATGAAAACTATACTTTGGTTGCTATATATTCATATACGCAGGAGAAAGTAAAAAAAATTATTTATAGCTTACCTATATTGGCAAATTTCGCTTTATTCGTATCTATTTCGTAAATACGAAAATTACGTACCACTAGTTGTAAGAAAAACTGTAATGTCCATGTGTTAAAATTTGTGTTCTTAAAATCTCTCTTACTTTATTTTAAGTAAGAGTAAAAGTAAGAATCAGTTTAACTTTATTCAATTTTCTGAAAGCTTTTAAGGGGTTTCTACCTGATAGGTACTCTTCTACTTAGAACACAATTTTCCCGACCTTTTAACGTTTTTCCACTTTTACTGATATATTTAAGGATGTATTTTGTTAAGTATTGATTCTTTTCAGTTTTAAAATTGTGTAAGATTTTTTTTCTGGCCCTATTTTTCTCGAGCCAATTTTAGATAGTTAAGTAAATGAAACCTTCAGCCTACATTTTCTTATACTTTTTACTTTCTGTTGCCTTTATAAATATATAGGAAAGAAAGTATTGTTTTCATCTCGATTTTTCGAAATCGAGTTTTCAGCGGATCTACACATTTTCAGACCCCCTGCACCCAAAAAAACATGTTGTTAGCGATTGGTGTGTGTGTGTGCGTGTGTGTGTATGTGTGTGTGTGAGAGAGAGAGCAAAATATCTCAAGAACGGAACATCGTACGAATTTGAAACTTAAGTTTTACCACTACCGGACGCGACACGAACATTTTCAATGAAATCGGTCAACCGGAAGTAGTAGTTTTTCTGCGTAATTTTTCATTTTTTTCCGATTTTCACAAAAACTTGTCCTACGATTTTTTTTTAAAACCCCTGGTTTACTAAATTTTTTATGCTTTACAAGATAGGGTAGGCGCCATGTTTTCCTGAAATTCTTAGTGAGGCTGTTTTTACGTCAAAAAAAAATATTCTTTTAAGATTACGGCTTTAATATGCATTTTAGCGCAAAAATTTATAAAGTCTAATAAAAGTTGTAGAGAATTTAAAATACTACATATTTTATTTTGAACATTTTTTTGTATAAACCTTAGTTTTGCGGTAAATAGAAATTTTCTGTTTTTTCTCACGAAAACGTGTGAAAAATCGATTTTGTTAAGATTTTTGCCTAGTTGAGCGTAAAGGAGTGATTTTCCGTATTTTTAAGCCAAACTGAGGTTGATTTTCATTTTGCGTCTTTTACTCATGATTAAAACAAGGTTATATTTTTTGAGGTTAGTTTTTTTGTTTATTTCTAATGTTTTATTACTAATGTCAGGTTATTTTGTGCATAATTTGCATTGGCAAGAGAAAGTCGTGTGAGTGTTTCACACCAGATCTTTTCCTTCAGTTCATTCTATGTGGTGTTCTATTTTTGCTTTTCTTCAAACCCCGTAAAATCCGTAATTAATTGTTTGAAGTTTGTACAATTTTCGTCTGCTTTTTACTTTCTCCCTCCTATATAAATATATAGGAAGGAAAGTATTGTTTTCACGTTGACTTTTCGAAATCGAGTTTTCACCGGATCTATACTTTTTCAGACCCCTTTAACTCAAAACACATGTTTTTTAGTAATTGGTGTGTGTGTGTGTGTGTGTGTGTGTGTGTGTACAGAATAAACGCGTGAAAAATCGATTTTGTTAAGAATTTTGCCTAGTTGAGCGTGAAGGAGTGATTTTCCGTATTTTTAAGCCAAACTGAGGTTGGTTTTCTTTTTGTATCTTTCACTCGTGATTAAAATTAGTGTATGTATTTTGAGGTTAGTTTTTTGTTTATTTCTAATGTTTTATTACTAATGTTAGGTATATTGTTCATTATATGCATTGGCAAGAGGAAGTCGTGTGAATGTTTCAACCAAATTTTTTCCTTTAGTTCGCTAATAAGTTAGTTTTTTTACACGTTTCAAAATTTTTATTCAATACCACTTAACGTAAAATCGATCAGCGGTAATTTTGATGTATCATTGATTAAAATACGTTTGGCCAATTTTGAGTCCGACTGTAGGTCTTCTGTCGTATTTGCTAAATTCTTCAGTAATAATTCTATTGAAGTTAAAGAGATACAAATAGCATTATTTGTAGCCCTTTAGGGGAAGACTGCACATTGTATCCCGCAAATGTTAAATTTGCTATTTTTATGTAGCCTACATTTTTCAATGGACTGGTAATATAATATATAGGGAAATGAAACTTTACACACTATAGGTGTCGGGTTTCTTCTCGAGCTACTGACATTTTTTGAATTTAATCTTTGGATCATATAATTTTTTTTGAAATTACGAAAACATAAAATTTTTACAAATTGTTTTTTACGTGTTTTGGGTATTACTGATTTTTGGAGCACCTGAGGAAGTAAAAAAAATTCAGTATATGTGGATATACAAGATAATTAAGTGGTAAAAATTTCAGCCTGGTAGGTTTATTGGTTTTTGAAAAAAATGTACCGTAATGTTAAAAATTTAAATTTACGGGAAAAGGTAAGAAACAAGAAAGCACAAATCAAAAGCAATATGTACACAAAAAGGTAAATTTCCCATCAACAGCTGTTTAGAAAGCTGAACCAACAGCTGAGGATATTAAAAACCGTGATGTAAATTTTTTTTTATTCCTAATTTGTGTACGTTGCAATCTGTTCAATTTAAAACAATAAGCAACCCCATGACCCAATGAGATGAGGATGATGTGTATGACGTGTAAATGAGGTGTATGACGTGTAAATGAGGTGTAGTCTGGTACAGACCGAGGCCGACCATTCCTGAGAGAGTATGGTTAATTAAACCCCAACCATCAAAGTACACCGTTAACCACTGTCTAGTATTCAAATCCGTATAAAGTAACTACTTTTATTAGGAGTTGAACCCGGAACTTTCGTCTCCGAAAAACAGCTGATTTCGGCGACGACTTTATCTCTACACCAACCCGGATATTTTAAAAATTAAAATTCTCTTAGCACTAAAACCAGCAGTATAAAATTTTTAAAAAATATTAGTTCTTCGTAACATGATAATTTTTCTGTGTAAACCTGACAAAAATTTCATTTTTTAATAATAAAAATATTTTTTTAACGTAATTTAATGTTTTTCTGGTAGATCTGGGTCTAAACTATTGAATAACATAAAAAACCAAAAATCGAAGTTTTGAGTTAAAACCATCGTGGAATCTACCCTTAAGGTGCCGGTCAAAAGCAATTTAACCCTTCACTTGGTTGTTTTCAGTACACAAATTACTATCTAAATCTATTTAACTTGCAATTTAGCTACTCTTCTTTGCCCTCCTGTAAGACCTGAAGACGTCTCCATAGAGATTGAGCTGGGACCTCTCCAATATTAATTCCTCAATTTATTTAATTAATTTTAGATTATGTTGGGAAATGTAAGACTGGTTATTTTCTCATTCCAGTACATTACCGTAATTCAAATTGAATATGGAAGCTAGGTAGTCTGAATGTGTTTAATATTTATATTTTTTACTTTCTCTTGCCTATATGAATATATAGGAAGGAAAGTATTGTTTCATGTTGATATTTCGAAATCGAGTTTTCACCGGATCTACACGATTTCAGACCCCCTGAATCCAAAAAACATGTTTTTAGCGATTGGTCTGTGTGTGTGCGTGCGTGTGTGTGTATGCGTGCGTGAACAGAATATCTCAAGAACGGAACATCGTACGAACTTGAAACTTAAGTTGCACGAACATTTTCATCAAAATCGGTCAACCGGAAGTAGTAGTTTATTCGTGTAATTTTTCACTTTATTGCGATTTTCTCAAAAATTGGTCTTACGATTTTTTTTAATATCGCCTGGTTTACTAAATATTTTATGGTCTACAAGATAGGGTAGGCGCCAGTCTGTTGAAATTCTTGGTGAGGCTGTTTTCTCGTAAAAAAATTGTTTTATTAAGATTACGACATTAATATGCATTTTAGCGCAAAATGTGTACAAAAAAAGTTACAGACAATTTAAAATCCTACAACTTCTATTTTATCATTTCTTTGTATAACGCTTAGTTCAGCGGTAATTAGCGATTTTCTGTTTTCTTCTCACGAATACGTGTGAAAAATCGATTTTTTTTAAGTTTCCGCCTTTATGCATTTTACGACAAAAGTGTATATAATCATATTTAGCCTATAGGAAATTAAAAGATCTACAACTTTTATTTAGAGCATTTTTCTCTACAGAGCCTAGTTTAGCGTGAAAGAGTGATTTTCCGTATTTTAAAGCCAAACTGAGATTGCTTTTCATTTTGCGTCTTTCACTCATGATTAAAATTAGGTTATGTTAATTGAGATTAGTTTTTTGTTTATTTCTAACGTTTTATTACTAATGGTGTATTTTAATTATTTGCATTGGCAAGAGAAAGTTGTGAGAGTGTTCCACACCAGTATTTTTTCTTTCTCTCGCGTATATGAACACACGAGGTGTGGCTATTAAATAACGAGACTGACGTTGTAAAAAAATTTATTTTAATTTTATACATAATCACTTATTGTCACCTTCAATATACACTCCTTCTCTATCTCTACAACTCTCCATGCGAATTATCCAGTTTTGGAAACAGTGCTGCATCTTCTGTCTATCTCGTAAATGAGGTGATTTTAAGAAAAATAAGTGGAGCTGTTTTTACAGAAATCGAGAAAAAGTGAAACATCGTACAAATAAACTATTACTTCCGTTTGAGAGATTTCCAGTTTCAGGTCACTTCCGGTCGAAACAGGAATTTGAAACTACGCCAAGTTGAGCTTTTTGTGTAGATTACGATTCAGAAAACCGTTTGTTGCTGTCACTTGTAGTGATTTGATTTTTTGTCATTTTGATTTCTTGTTTTCCAGTTTTGAGCTTTTCCGGTCGAAACCGCAATGAACTTAATCCAGACCCACTAACTTATTGTGTAGATTACGAATCCGGAAATAGTTTAGCGTCTTTTTCAGTTACTGACATCTGGGTGTGACAGATTTACGCTTAATAAAAAATCTGGTGTGAACTCTCACATGAATTTCTCTTGCCAATGCAAATAATTAATAATATAATCTAACATTCGTAATAAAACATTAGAAATAAACAAAAAAACTTACCTCAATGTACATAACGTAATTTTAATCATGAGTGAAAGACGCAAAATGAAAATCGACCTCAGTTTGGCTTAAAAATACGGAAAATCACTCTTTCATGCTAAACTAGGCTGTGTAGAGAAAAATGCTTTAAAAACAAGTTGTAGAACATTTTATTTAATTTTCTATAAATTTGATTATATACACACTTTTGTCGTTAAACGCATACTAAGGCTGAAATCTTAAAAAAATCGATTTTTCACACTTTTCCTGAGAAAAACAGAAAATTGCTAATTACCGCTAAACTAAGCATTATAAAAAAATGTTTGGGATAAAAGTTGTAAGATTTTAATTTCTCTACAACTAGTATTATATACATTTTTCGCCAAAATTCATATTTAAGTCGCAATCTGAAAAACACGTTTTTTTTTACGGAAAATACACCCTCGCTAAGAATTTCAGCAGAGATGGCGCCTACCATATCTTGTAGAGCATAAAAATTTTGGTAAATGAGGCAATTTAAAAAAAAAATCGTAGGAGCCGTTTTTGAGATAATCGCAAAAAAATAAAAAATGACACAAATAAACTATTACTTTCAGTTGACCGATTTTGATGAAAATGTTCGTGTCGGGTCCGTTAGTGGTATCTAACTTAAGTTTCAAGTTCGTACGATGTTCCGTTCTTGAGATATTTTGTACACACACACACACACACACACACACACACACACACAGACCAATCGCTAAAAACATTTTTTATGGGTTCAGGGGGTCTGAAAACGTGTAGATCCGGTGAAAACTCGATTTAGAAAAATGGACATGAAAACAATACAATCTTTTCAATATGTTTGTATATGCAAGAGAAAGTAATTACCACCAAAAATAACGATCTAAAACATACTGTATTGTTGTATGAAACATTGAATACATTCATTAAAAGAAAGTATGCGATAAATTACAAGTTGATATGATTACAAAATAAGGAAATGACATTTTTACAACTGGCCGTTGTAAAGTACAACGGTGTACTACACCTGTATTTTTGTTTATGTGCCTTGAAATATAAATACTGATTTGGCACAGTGATGAAGCCAACTCTCCTTTAATGATAAGAATAGTTTAGACATTGGAATGTTTACCCTTTCATGTGCATCTTACTTCTTCTCATTATCGTTTTGTCTTATAACATATGTATGCACTGGGTACTTCAGTTTGTGTACAAGCAATTAGCTATCCATGGAATTGTTTATGTTCTTCAAACAGTATTCACATTGTCGATGTCATTAACCAGGTTTCAAATAAATCATCCTAAACAAAGTAACAAATCTCGTGTGAAACACTCGCACAACTTTCTCTTGCCAATGCATATAATTAACAATATAACCTTAAAATTAGTAATAAAACGTTAGAAACAAACAAAAAACTAACCTCAATAAACATAACCTAATTTTAATCATAAGTAAAAGACGCATAATGAGAATCAACTTCAGTTTGACTAAAACATACGGAAAATCTCTCTTTCACGCTAAACTAGGCTCTGTAGAGAAAAATTCTCTAAATAAAAGTTGTAGATCTTTTAATTTCCTATAAATATGATCATATATACTTTTGCCGTAAAATGCATACTAAGGCCGAAATCTTAAAAAAAATCTATTTTTAACACGTTTCCGTGAGAAAAAAAAACAAAAAAATCGCTAATTACCGTTAAATTTAGCTTTCTTCAAAAAAATGTTTGAAATAAAAGTTTTAGGAATTTAAGTTCTCTACAAATTTTGTTATATACATTTTTGCGCTTAAATGCATATTAAAGTTGCAATCTTAAAAAAAAAAACAATTTTTTTACGAGAAAACGGTCTCTCCAAAAATTTCAGCAGATTTGGCGCCTACCCTATCATGTAGAGCATAAAAAATATAGTAAGGTGATTTAAAAAACATCGTAAGAGCAGTTTTTATGAAAATCACAAAAAAGTGAAAATGACACGAATAAACTAGGCCTACTACTACTTCTTGTTGACCGATTTTGATGAAAATTTTTGTGTCGGGCCGGTACCCTAGTAGCCTAGTATCTAACTTAAGTTTCAAGTTCGTCGGATGTTCCGTTCTTGAGATATTCTTGTCATACACACATATGCACGGACACACATACAAACACAGACCAATCGCTAGAAACATGTTTTTTGGGTTTAGGGGGTCTGAAAACGTTTAGATCCGGTGGAAACTGGATTTCTTAAAATCGACATGAAAACAATACTTTCCTTCCTATATATTCATATAGGCAAGAGAAAGTAAAAAGGTATAGATCTACCGGGTGTCCGACAGAATTTGAACCACAGGGAAATAGCATTGATTTTTATTAGTTTGTTAATATTTTATTCCCATTAATAAATTAACACTTGTTATAATCAGGAACTATTAAAAACTGTTAAGACCTTTTAAAAAATATCAATTTTGAGACATTGTAAGCTGTATTTCTTTCTCTTGCCTATATTAGACTAATAGGTAGCTATATAAAAAGGAAAGTATTATTTTCGTGTCGATTTTATGAAATCGAGTTTTTACCGGATGTACACGTTTTCAGACCCCATGAACCCATAAAACATGTTTTTTGGTCTGTGCGTGTGTGTGTGTGTCTGTGTGAAATGAATATCTCAAGAACGGAACATCGTACGAACTTGAAACTTGAAACTTAAAACTTAAGTTAGATACCACTACCGGACCCGACGCGAACATTTTCATCAAAATCGGTCGACCGGATGTAGTAGTTTATTCGTGTAATTTTTCTCTGTTTTGCGATTTTCTCAAAGACGGCTCCTACGATTGTTAAAATCGCTTCATTTACTAAATTTGTTATGCTCTACAAGATAGGGTAAGCACCATGTCTCCTGAAATTCTTGGTGAAGCTGTTTTCTCATAAAAAATTGTTTTTTTAAGATTGCGACTTTAATGTGCATTTTACCGCAAAATTTTTTCAAATAAAAGTTGTAGAGAATTTAAAATTCTACAACTTATATTCCAAATATTTTTTTCAATAACGCTTAATTTAGCGGTAATTAGCGATTTTCTGTTTTTTTTTCTCACGAAAACGTGTAAAAAGTCGATTTTTTTTACAATTTTAGGCTTAGTATGCATTTTACGACAAAAGTGTATATAATTAAATTTATAGGAAATTAAAAGATTTATTACTTTTATTTAGAGCGTTTTTCTCTACTGAGCCTAGTTTAGCGTGAATAATTAATTAATAATTTTATTATTTCTCATGAATAAAATTAAGTTATGTTTATTGAGGTTAGTTTTTTGTTTATTTCTAATGTTTTATTACTAATGTTAGGTTATATTGTTAGTTATTAGCATTGGCAAGAGAAAGTTTGTTGAGTGTTTCACACTAGATTATTTTAACTTAAAATACAGTAATATATAAATTCCACCAGAAAAAAAAACAATTGAGCAATACACGCATGCTTCTATTTGTGGTTAATTAATTTTTAACTAATTTTAATATAGGCCTACATGGTGATTCCCGTAGTTTTACGACGCTTTCTGAGTTCACTGTACTGGCCAAAAGAAAGAAAAAAACTTTACATGAATAAACATATATGTCCTAAAACGCTTTAGTAACGTATTACGGCGAGCGAAATATTTCGCCCCGAACTTGGTAGGTAGCTACCCTCGATAAAATGAAGACTTACTGAAATTCTGGAAAAGTAAATTAAGAGACGAATTCAGTTATTTCGTATAGTTTTTAACGTGAAAAGTCGAATAAAAAAGGTACCACAATTGTGCATCTCTTGGTTTTTAAGATATTTGACGTAAAACAGAAAAAAATATGCTTAAATACACGTTTTGTTAGGTTTGAACTACAATAATGTAGTTAAATTACTAATAAATACAAAAAAGTTTAAAAACAAAACTTGTAAAAAAATCTGGTGTGAAACACGCACACAACTCTTGCCAGTGCAAATAATTAACAATAAACCTAACATTAGTAATAAAACATAAGAAATACACAAAAACCTAACCTTAATAAACATAACCTAATTTTAATCCTGAGTAAAAGACGCAAAATGAAAATCAACCTCAGTTTGGCTTAGAAATACGGAAAATCACTTTCTCTCTAAACTAGGCTCTCTAAAGAAAAATGCTCTAAATAAAAGTTGTAGATCTTTTAATGCATATAATTAACAATATAACCTTAAAATTAGTAATAAAACGTTAGAAACAAACAAAAAACTAACCTCAATAAACATAACCTAATTTTAATCATAAGTAAAAGACGCATAATGAGAATCAACTTCAGTTTGACTAAAACATACGGAAAATCTCTCTTTCACGCTAAACTAGGCTCTGTAGAGAAAAATTCTCTAAATAAAAGTTGTAGATCTTTTAATTTTCTATAAATATGATCATATATACTTTTGCCGTAAAATGCATACTAAGGCCGAAATCTTTAAAAAAAACTATTTTTCTCACGTTTTCATGAGAAAAAAACCGAAAATCGCAAATTACCGCTAAACTAAGCGTTATACAAAAAAATGTTTGAAATAAAAGTTGTAGTTTTTTAAATTCTCTACAACTTTTATCATACAAATTTTTGCTCTAAATTGCATATTAAAGCCGTAATCTTAAAAAAAAACTATGTTTTTACGTGAAAACAGCCTCACCCAGAATTTCAGCAAACATGGCGCCTATCCTATCTTGCAAAGAATAAAAATTGAGTAAACCAGGCGATTTTTAAAAAAATCGTAGGAGCAGTTTTTGAGAAAATCGCAAAAAAGTGAAAAATTACACGAATAAACTACCACTTCCGGTTGACCGATTTTGATGAAAATGTTCGTGTCAGATCCGGTAGTGGTATGCAACTTAAGTTTCAAGTTTGAAGTTCGTACGGTGTTCCGTTCTTGAGATATTTAGTGCACACACACACACACACACACACACACACACGCACACACCACACACACACACACACACACACACACACACACACAGACCAATCGCTAAAAACATTTTTTTGGGTTCAGGGGGTCTGAAAACGTATAGATCAGGTGAAAACTCGATTTCGAAAAATCGACATGAAAACAATACTTTCCTTCCTATATATTCATATAGGCAAGAGAAAGTTAAAATTAATTCTGAAAGAATCGTTTTAAAATAAAACATAATATATGTTTTATTTTTAAGCGTTTGTTTTTACAGAGCTTAGTTTAACCGTGTTTTCAAGTTTCACTGAGGTTGATTTTCATTTTATGTCATTCACTCATGAATACACTTAGGATATTACATAGGTAATTATTGACATTGGGAAGATAAAGTCGTGTGAATGTTCTATACTAGATTTTTAGCTCTAGAATCAATTCCAGAGAGATTGCCATGGAGTTTAGAACCATCTGTGTAAGGAAGTAAAATAAATTTCCTCTAAAAATATCTCATTATCGTATTGCGAAAATGAAATAGTCTTAAATTGAAAATAGAAATACAAAATATTGTTTCCCTCTTTTTTACTTTCTCTTGCAAAATTTAACTCAATTTTCTTTTCCTATGTATTTACACAACATTTAAGTTATATATTACTTTCTCTTGCCTATATGAATATATAGAAAGGAAAGTATTGTTTTCATGTCGATTTTTCGAAATCGAGTTTTCACCGGATCTATACGTTTTCAGACCCCCTGAACCCAAAAAAAACATGTTTTTAGCGATTGGTCTGTGTGTGTGTGTGTGTGTGTGTGTGTGTGTGTGTGTGTGTGTGTGTACAAAATATCTCAAGAACGGAACATCGTACGAACTTGAAACTTAAAACTTAAGTTACATACCACTACCGGACCCGACACGAACATTTTCATCAAAATCGGTCAACCGGAAGTGGGAGTTTATTCGTATAATTTTTCACTTTTTTGTGATTTTCTCAAAAACTGGTCCTACGATTTTTTTAAAAATCGCCTCATTTACTTAATTTTTTATTCTCTAAAAGATAGGGTTGGCGTCATGTGTGCTGAAATTCTTGGTGAGGGCGTTTTCTCGTAAAAACGTTGTTTTTTTTAAGATTACGGCTTTAATATGCATTTTAGCGCAAAACGTTATATAATAAAAATTGTAGAGAATTTAAAATCCTACAACTTTTATTTCAAACATTTTTTTGTATAACGCTTAGTTTAGCGGTAATTTGCGATTTTCTGTTTTTTTCTAACGAAAACGTGAGAAAAATCTATTTTTTTAAGATTTCGGCCATAGTATGCATTTTACGATAAAAGTGTATATAATTGAATTTATAGAAAATTAAAAGATCTGCAACTTTTAATTGGAGCATTTTTCTCTACAGAGCTTAGTTTAGAGAGAAAGAATAATTATCCGTATTTTTAAGCCAAACTGAGGTCGATTTTAATTTTTTGAGGTTAGTTTTTGTATTTATTTCTAATATTTTATTACTATTGTTAGGTTTATTGTAAATTATTTGCATTGGCAAGAGGAAGTTGTGTGAGTATTTCACACCAGATTTTTAGTTACTAATCTAGTTCCTTCTCTAAAATTGAACTGTAAGAGGTTCCGCTCAGTCATTTTCCATGGCTGTTTCAATAAATTATTACGTTCGTATTAAAAATTTTTTTTAATTTGCTGTGACACACACGACTTTCTCTTGCCAATGTAAATTAATCGAAATAACCTATGTTTAATCCTCTAGTAAACAATGTAAATTGAAAAACATTACCTAATTTAATCCTTGAGTGAATGACGCAAAATGAAAATCAACGTCTGTTCGACTTAAACATACGGGAAATCATTAATTGACGCTAAAGTAAGCTCTGTAGAAAAAAATGTTTGCAATATATAGGCCCTAACCTATAGATTTTTAATTTCTCTCTCCTATATGAATATATAGGAGGAGGAGGGAAAGTGTTGTTTTTCATGTCGATTTTTTGAAATCGAGTTTTCACCGGATTACACGGTTTCGGACCCTCTGAACCCAAAAAACATGGTTTTAGCGATTGGTGTGTGTGTGCGCGCGCGCGAGTGTGTGTGTGTGTGTGTGTGTATGAACGGAACATCAAAAATAGGCCAACCGAAAGTAGTAGTTTATTCGTGTCACTTTCACTTTTTTGCGATTTTCTCAAAAACGGTCTCTACAATTTTTTTTAAAAATCGCCTCATTTACTAAATTTTTTATGCCCTGCAAGATAGGGTAGGCGCCATGTCTGCTGAAATTCTAGGAGAAACTGTTTTCACGTAAAAAAATTGTTTGTTTAAGATTGCGGCTTTATGCATTTTAGTGCAAAAATGTATATATTAAAAGTTGTAGAAAATTTAAATTCCTACAACTTTTATAGTAAACAATTTTTTGTATAACGCTTAGTTTAGCGGTAATTAGCGATTTAGTCTTTTTTCTCACGTAAACGTGTAAAAAATCGATTATTTTACGATTTCAGCCTTAGTGTGTGCATTTTACAGAAAAAGTGTATATAATCAAATTTATAGGAAATTAAAGATCTACTACTTTTATTTAGAGCATTTTTCTTTACAAAGCCTAGTTTAGCGTGAAAGAGTGATTTTCCGTATTTTTTAAGCCAAACTTAGGTTGATTTTCATTTTGCGTCTTTCACTCATTATTAAAATTAGGTTATGTTTATTGAAGTTTAGTATTTTGTTTATTTCTAATGTTTTATTACTTATTATGTTAGCCTTCGGGCCAGCCCAGTCAGTCAGCTGGTGGAAAGTCGCTATTTTTTGTTAAGTAACACCGGTTGGGCAAGTGACTTTGTATGGTGACTAGTTGATAGCCATTCATGAACAAACTCTACTGGGGATTCCTCTTCAATCCCATGTCTAATCCACGTCAAAAAAAAACCGCGATCAAATTGGGTAGTTGACAACAATGTGCAGTTCCCGATAACAAATAAAAGCTACAAAAAAAACTTATTATGTTAGGTTATATTGTTTATATTTTTGCATTGGCAAAAAAAGTCGTATGAATGTTTCACATCAGATTTTTTTATAAGTTATCAGGAATATAAAGAAAAACTTGATCTAGTTACCTTTTGGGTTGATTCTTATTTTTCTTTTATAATGTCTTGTTAGAGTAAAAACGTTGTTTATTAAATCTGTGGGAGTTCAGATCTTCAATGATCCAAGACACGTTCATATTATTACGTGTCTTTTCAAGGTTAGATACTTATTGTAAAATTCGTAGTCATATTAGCTGTAATTACACGAGGCGTTCTCTAAACAGATCATCCAAATATTTTATAAACTATTGTAATGTAATGTATATAACCAAGGTAAAGCAATTTCATTGTCTTCATTTTAACTCCCTATTCTTTCTTATAGGCTGAAATTATAACCTGTAATTGTAGGTCAAATATATTAAAATTAATACCTAAAGGGTGATTCAAAAAGAGCGCCGGTTTTCATATATCAAATTAAGAGATTTATTTTATTGAAAAACTGAAAATAAATACATCAAAAAGTTCATCTTTCCTTCCGATTTTATGTATGAAAAATGATGTCATGCATGTGTCCTCCTCTACTGCGCTGGCACGCATCAACTCTGTCCATGAAATTGGATATTACTGCACGACAAGTTTCGACTTCCATTTGCCCGATAACCCGTCGAATTTCCTCCTTCAAGTCATTGATGTTCTGTTTATTAACAAAACCGTTTAAGTGGAAGTGCGCCTCATCACTGAAAATGATTTTGTTTGCGAAGGTGTCATCATCCTGCCGTTTTCTCAATACCCAGTCAACAAACTGTCGTCTCTTCTGGTGGTCTGCCACTTTTAAATGTTGCGTCAACTGAATTTTATACGGGTGATATTGGAGATCGTACCGAAGAATTCTCCGTACAGAAGAACATCTTAAACCCAATTGTTGAGAACGGCGACGTATTGATTTTGCTGGGCTAACAGCCACACTGTCACGAACCAACGCAACGTTCTGCTCAGTTTGGCCAGAACGACGACGTCCAGAACTTTTAAAGTCGACTGTTGAACCCGTCTCAAAAAACTTTTTCATGAGCCTGCGAACTGTTGATTCATTCGGTGCTTCATTACGTCCTAGAGTACCGCGAAGTCGCCTGACAGTAGCCGCATAACTCTCTCCACTCTGGTAAAATGTTTTGACGATTAACACTCGTTGCGTAATAGTAATTTTCTCCATGGTTAGACACAGACTGCGAGAGTACTACACTGCGAACAAGAGAAACTACAACTGAATCGTCAATCGGAATGTTCTCCAAAATAGAAATGAGGTCAAACAATGTTGCCAACCGATAAACAAAAATTTACCAGCCGTTTAAAAACCGGCGCTCTTTTTGAATCATCCTTTATTTGTTTTATGTAGCCTACCAATGAAATTTGTTTTGTATTTTAAAAAATTTGGTGTGAAACACTCGTTCAACTTTCTCTTGCCGATGCAAATAATTAACAATATAACTTAACATTAGTAATAAAACATTAGAAATAAACAAAAAATATACCTACCTAATTTTAATCATGAGTGAAACACGCATAATGAAAACGAACCTCAGTTTGGCTTCAAAATACGGAAAATCACTCTTTTACGCTAAACTAGGCTCTGTAGAGAAAAATGCCCAAATAAAAAATGTAGATCTTTTAATTGCCAATAAATTTGATTATAGACACTTTTGTCGTTAAATGCATACTAAGGCCGAAATCTTAAAAAAATGGATTTTTCACACGTTTTTGTGAGAAAAAAAACAGAAAATCGCTAATAACCGCTAAATTAAGCGATACACTAAAAAATGTTTGGAATAAAAATTGTAGAATTTTAAATTGTCTACAACTTTTATTGTATACATTTTTGCGCTAAAATGCATATTAAAGCCGAAATCTTAAAAAAAAAACAATTTTTTTACGTGAAACCAGCCTCTTCAAGAATTTCAGCAGACATGCCGCCTACCTTATCTTGTACAGCTTAAAAAATTTAGTAATTAAGGCTTTTTTTTTAAATCGTAGGAGCCGTTTTTGAGAAAATCGCAAAAAACTTAATAATTACACGAAGATACTAGTATTTCCGGTTGACCGATTTTGATGAAAATGTTCGTGTCGGATCCCCTAGTGGTACCTGACTTAAGTTTTAAGGTCGTACGATGTTCCGTTCTTAAGATATTCTGTTTACACGCGCGCGCACACACACGCACACACACACAGGCCAATTGCTAAAAACATGTTTTTTGGGTTCGGGGGGTCTGAAAACGTATAGATCCGGTGGAAACTCGATTTCGACAAATTGACATTAAAACAATAGGCGTACTTTCCTTTTTAGTATATTCATATAGGCAAAAGAAATTAAAAATTTAATTGTTTTTACTTTCTCTTGCCTATATGAATATATAGGAAGGAAAGTATTCTTTTCATGTCGATTTTAAGAAATCGAGTTTTCACCGGATCTATACGTTTTCAGACCCCCTGAACCCAAAAAACATGTTTTTAGCGATTGGTTTGTGTGTGTGTGTGTGTGTGTGCGTGTGTGTGTGTGTGTGTGTGTGTGTGTGTGTGTGTGTGAGTGTGTACGAAATATCTCAAGAACGGAACATCGTACGAACTTGAAACTTGAAACTTAAGTTAAATACCACTACCGGACCCGACACGAACATTTTCATCCGAATTGGTCAACCGGAAGTAGTAGTTTATTCGTATAATTTTTCACTTTTTTGTGATTTTCTCAAAAACTGGTCCTACGATTTTTTTTAAAATCGCTTGATTTGCTTAATTTTTTATTCTCTACAAGATAGGGTAGGTGTAATGTTTGCTGAAATTCTGGGTGAGGCTGTTTTCACGTAAAAACAAAGTTTTTTTAAGATTACGGCTTTAATATGCAATTTAGCGAAAAAAATGTATATAATAAAAGTTGTACAGAATTTAAAAACCTATAACTTTTATTTCAAACATTTTTTTGTATAACGCTTAGTTTAGCAGTAATTAGCAATTTTCTGTTTTTTTCTCACGAAAACGTGAGAAAAATCGATTTTTTTAAGATTTCGGCCTTAGTATGCGTTATATAATAAAAGTGTATATAATCAAATTTATAGAAAATTAAAAGATCTACAACTTTTATTTAGAGCATTTTTCTCTACAGAGCCTAGTTTAGCGTGAAAGAGTGATTTTCTGTATTTTTAAGCCAAACTGAGGTTGATTTTCATTTTGCGTGTTTCACTCATGATTAAAATTAGGTTATGTTTATTGAGGTTAGTTTTTTGTTTATTTCTAATGTTTCATTACTAAGATTAGGTTTATTGTTAATTATTTGTATTGGGAAGAGAAAGTTGTGTGAGTGTTTCACACCAGATTTTTATTGTTGGTTGAGGGGGCCTTAAAACGTGTATATCTGGTGAAAACTCGATTTCAAAAAATTGATATGAATACAATACTTTTCTTCTTATATTAAATATTCTCATAGGGCAAGAGAAATTAAATATTTATAATTTTTTTATCAATAATGTAGGTATTTTATATTAATTTGCAAAATATTTGATACCGGCTGCAGTAGGCTACTATTTTTCTATAATGGTGTTAATTTTGAAATAAAATTGTGAATTATGTTGCTGAATAAATACTACTATATAATTTACTGATTATGTCAAAGTCGTACGAGCCGTTTTTTGAGGAAATCGCAAAAAGTGGAAAATTACGCGAATAAAGTACTACATCCGGTCGTACCGATTTTGATTAATTAGTTCGTTTTGGGTCATCTAGTGGTACGTAACTTGAGTTCCAAGTTTAAACTTTATACAATATGTCGTTCTTGAGATATTATATTCACACGCGAACGCGCGCGCACAGGCACACACACACATACGCACACAAATTAATCGCTAAAAACATTTTTTTTTGGTGGGTGAGGGGGCCTGAAAACGTGTATTGCCGGTGAAAACTCGATTTCGAAAAATTGACTTGAAATAATACTTTCCTTCTTATATTCATTTAGGGCAAGAGAAAGTAAACATTTTCGTATAACTTTTTTTTATCAATAATGTGTAGGTGTTTAAAATTAAGTTGCAAAATGTTTGGTACCGTCTTAAGTACAATTTTTACTTTCTCTTGCCTATATGAATATATGGAAGGAAAGTATTGTTTTCATGTCGATTTTTCGAAATCGAGTTTTCACCGGATCTATACGTTTTCAGACCCCCTGAACCCAAAAAACATGTTTTTAGCGATTGGTCTGTGTGTGAGTGTGTGTGTGTGTGTGTGTGTGTGTGTGTGTGTGTGTGTGTGTGTGTGTGTGTGTGTCTGTCTGTGTGTGAACAGAATATCTCAAGAACGGGACATCGTACGAACTTGAAACTTGAAACTTAAGTTACATACCACTACCGGACCCGACACGAACATTTTCATCAAAATCGGTCAACCGGAAGTAATAGTAACTTAGTTTATTCCTATAATTTTTCACTTTTTTACGATTTTCTCAAAAACTAGTCCTACGATTTTTTTTTAAATCGCCTGGTTTACTCAATTTTTTATTCTCTACAAGATAGGGTAGGCGCCATGTTTGCTGAAATTCTGCGTGAGGCTGTTTTTACGTAAAAACATTTTATTTTTAAGATTGCGGCTTTAATATGCATTTTAGCGCAAAACGTTATATAATATTAGTTGTAGAGAATTTAAAAACCTACAACTTTTATTTCAAACATTTTTTTGTATAACGCTTAGTTTAGCGGTAATTTGCGATTTTCTGGTTTTTTCTCGCGAAAACGTGAGAAAAATCGATTTTTTTAACATTTCGGCCATAGTATGTATGCATTTTACGACAAAAGTGTATATAATTAAATTTATAGAAAATTAAAAGATCTACAACTTTTATTTAGAGCATTTTTCTTTAGAGAGCCTAGTTTAGAGAGAAAGAGTGATTTTCCGTATTTCTAAGCCAAACTGAGGTTGATTTTCATTTTGCGTCTTTCACTCATGATTAAAATTAGGTTATGTTTGTTGAGGTTAGTTTTTTGTTTATTTCTTATGTTTTATTACTAATGTTAGGTTTATTGTTAATTATTTGCACTGGCAAGAGAAAGTTGTGTGAGTGTTTCACACCAGAGTTTTTCTGTTATGGTTTTCATTTTGAAAAAAAATTGTGAATAATGTTAATGAATAAATACTACTGTATTGTTATTATTATTTTCGATTGTATTCGCTCGGAATGCTCCTTCTTCCGTTCATCTGTCCATTTTTTTACCGGTTGTCGTGGTATTCTTTGCTGGAACTTTACATTTATGATTTTATTCCGGCATTCGGTGGGGTCTTCGAGATTTTCAATGTTGATCTGTTGTAGGTCCATCTCGACTTCTTTCAGCCATTCTTTACAGGTTTTACTTTTGGTTATAATGTTGAGTAGTTTCTTTACGATTCTGGAGTTTTCCATCCTGTAGATTTGTGTGTAAAACGTTGATGTGCGTTTCCTGATTTCTTCTGTAATTGTGTTGGTATTTTTGTAGAGCTCATTCTGAGGTCTCTTCATCCAAATGCTGTTTTTATTGATGGCCCCATAAATTTTCCTGAGTATTTTTCTTTCCAGCTTTTCCATTTCCCTAATTTTTGAATGGCCTTCAATTACCATTGTTTCGGCTGCGTAGATTGCTTCAGGAAGAATCACTGTTTTATAGTGCCTTAGTTTTGAGTCTGTTGAAATGCACTTCTTATTGTAGTGAGCCCACGTTAGCTTATAGGCCTTCTGGAGTTTGTTGATTCTCTGTTCATTGGCTATTCTGCTATATAATTTACAGATTATGTTTTATACATTTTTATCGGATTATTAATAAAATATAACGATGACAAAGTTAAATTTTATGTTTGTGATAAAACATAGTAATTGGACGTAAGTGTAAAGAAATTGAGAGTGGTCAGTGTTTTTCTTTAATTTTATTTGTGTTTCGGTGTGTGTTTTTATTGAATCGATCATCATGAGTGATAAAAGAATTTCAAGATTTTTACGTCGTGATTCCGGTGCTATGGCAATAGTGATAAGAAGAAGAACATCTTCGACGAGTACGAGCAACAGTAGCGGATGTACTCCTTTATCAGCGGGTGCTGAAGTTTCATATTTTTGGGCGACTTATCCGGACATGTATGTACTATTTTATCTTAGATTGGTTGGTTTGTACACAAGTATTAAATTGATGGAGTAAAACTAAAGGGTATAGACTGTAGAATAATGGGGCGGACGGTTTTTTCGTGGCACTTAAGGTAATCGCTCAGTGAATGCTGGTCGCTGGTCGCTTACAAGCGGGAGCCTGCTATAGTCCATGTAATTTCAATAGAAGCTTCCGTAATAAGTATTTTCACTCCCACACATGTGAAGTGGTTGCAGCAGTTTGTATAGTGTGCTGCAAAACGTACTACTACTGCCATACTCTTGATTATAAACAAATTAGTAATAAGCACAAATCACCATCTATTTTTAATTTTTACTTTTATTGATATATTACTTTAATGTCAAAAAAATACTTTATAAATCAGAATGTCAAATTCTTTTAGTTAATTAATTACAGATTGTATTATACTCTGCAGTGTTTGCTTTTATAACTGTCAACACAAAATGTAAGGCTGTTTCTATTTTAAAGACATGTACAAAAATGTACATAGTCTTGTATAAATGTATATGATTATATTATAGTTTAAATAAATTCACCAGTTCAGTTTGAGTTTCCGTTCAGTGCACATGAGATTTAAAGTGCACGCAGTACCGGTCAACGATGAGTGAGAAACGAGATTTACGAAGCCAATCTAAAAACTTTATTTACAGTGTTTATAATTACTTTAAAGAACTTCTGTTTGGTAATCCTGAAGCAACAATTCGTGAAATGTTTTCATCAACTCAGGAAGTGACTGCAACTGCTTGCTCATGTAGTCGCAGCACTGTGCAAAGAATATGTGCCGAAGCCCGTGAGAACATAAGCTGCATCAGCTGCCATCAATGAAATCTGTGGACCGATGAAGAACAACCCGTGTCGTTTACATCTCCTCATAAGAAGATACCTCACAAAAAATGGGTCACCGGTGTTGACAGTTTCGATAAGCAATGCATTCGCAGAACAATAACCGAGTTTTTTGAACTGGGGAGCACCCTACATGCGAAAAAGTTAGAAAAATTTTAGAAGAAAAAAATTGGGTACACAGGGTCCGTTAAGTCTACATGGAGAAAAATTAAAAATTTGGGGTACAGTTACAAGAAAGGTAATGACGGTAGAAGGTGCGGACATTGTGTCATCTCGGATAAAATTTCTTCGGAAGATGCAATCGATACTAAAATAGGATTATACAATTAAACACAATGAATTACTTTAAAAGAATTAAATTCATACGAAAATATTAAACACTGGTAACAATTTAGAGGCATACTTTTCTAACAACCAGTACATATGCTGACTACTCGGAATAAACGGAGGAGGCAAGTAGAGGGAACGTGTACAGTGCAAGCTTCTATTAAAATTACATGGAATATAGTAAGAATATGCCATTATATTTTAATCGGACGTCTTACAGTAAAAGCTGGTGGAGAAAGCAGTGCGCTGGTCATCTGCGCATTTCAGCTCACTGGTTTGTTTGCATAAACCTGCTTGCTGCTTGCTATAGTGAAAATATTCTGTTAGAGGAAAAAGTGACGTCACAGTGTGTTGGGCCAGTCTAAGCTGGTGGGAGTAGTCTATGGAAAATTCCATTTAATAAGGAGAGGGGCGTGCGTGAGTAGTGCAACTTGACAATTTTGTAGTTGAGTTCTAACCTTAGTGTATTGAGTGTATTGAAGCGATTAATTAGTTAGTTATTGAAGCGAAGTGTTATTCTACACAAATGCTATAATCTATCTTTGTTGTTCAATCTCATGTATTTATTTTTATCGTTTACTATATTGCTATTTATCGGATTTTAATTTCTAATGTAGTGTCTTATATTATTCAAAGCTGTTTACTTTTTCGTTGACTCGGTTCAGTTCTGATGTAGTGATCCGATGATTTATCAGATTTTAATTTCTAATGTAGTGTCTTATATTATTTAAAGCTGTTTACTTTTTCGTTGACTCGGTTCAGTTCTGATGTAGTGATCCGATGATTTATCGGATTTTAATTTCTAATGTAGTGTCTTATATTATTCAAAGCTGTTTACTTTATCGTTGACTCGGTTCAGTTCTGATGTAGTGGTCCGATGATTTATCGGATTTTAATTTCTAATGTAGTGTCTTATATTATTCAAAGCTGTTTACTTTTTCGTTGACTCGGTTCAGTTCTGATGCAGTGGTCCGATGATTTATCGGATTTTAATTTCTAATGTAGTATCTTATATTATTCAAAGCTGTTTACTTTTTCGTTGACTCGGTTCAGTTCTGATGTAGTGATTCGATGATTTATCGGATTTTATTTTCTAATGTAGTGTCTTATATTATTCAAAGCTGTTTACTTTTTCGTTGACTCGGTTCAGTTCTGAGTTCATATAAAATGAGTGAAAACAGGGGAAGAAAATAAAGTCGGCAAAAAAGGTCAAGTTTTGCATTGTCAAAGTCGTGAAATTATTAATAGTGTGAAAACGTTTCTTGAGCGGGAAGTGAAAGAGGGACCTGGTGTTTCATTGGTTTTAATTTCTTATAATAAGTTAGTAGCTAATAATATTAGGCAGAGTAGTAGCGTTGAAGCTGCCGTTGTTATGCGGTTCGGCTAGTATTACACGTGATGTGCAGTGGAAGGGGAATTCCTTTTTCACTTTCTCACGACTATAGCAGTTTGCTAAGTGTACTTGGCGTCGTATAATACGTATTAATAAATAATAGCATCTTGTTAATTAATTATAACATACATTTATAAAAATAACTTAAAAGATCATTAGGCTACTGGCCAAACAATGCTTTAAATATCGGTAGTCAAACTATTCAAAGTACGTATTTCAAAGTAATCACAAGTCTTCTTCCGGTAATATTGGTTGCCTGTGCCAGTTGCACCATTGTTTTTTAAAACGAGTTCTACTTTCTTCTTCTTCTTCTTGTGGTTCCTATCCGTTCCGGATGTTGGCAACCATTTTGGCTATGATGACTCTGTTGACTGCTGCCCTGAACAATTGAGCTGTATTCACGGAGAACAAAGTCCTTAGGTTCTGGATCCACGATATTCTCCTTCTTCCAGGACCTCTTCTGCCACATATCTTTCCTTGAATTATGAGCTGCAATATTTTATATCTGTTGTTATTTCTCATGATGTGTCCCAGGTATTGGAGTTTCCTTACTTTTATTGCATTGAGAATTTCTTTTTCTTTTCCTATTCTTCCCAGAATATAATATTAAACTCTAAAGTAGAACTCTTCTCTGGGAAGAGTTCTACTTTAGACAATATAAAATTAAACGTTTACAGAGTCGTTGTCATGCATTTAAAAAATCTGTTTTTTATCTTTTTTTTTAATTGGGGAAAAAGATGATTATGCCGAACTATTTTCTGTTCTTATTAATGTCACTAACGGTATCGTCTTTATAAGATAACAATTTTGTATTAACGTTTTCCATTAGGAATAATTCATCACTGCTGCTACTGGAACTCATGTTGAATAGGGACAACTGAATGAAGGTTAAGCGCGTAGTTAGATGCTCCCACTATGCGCATGCGCGTTCACCACCGTGAATCAGTACCTGCGACCAGCGTTCACTGTGCGCTCACCCTTAGGCCATATCCTACCTGCATCCGGGTTTTGCGGTACACGAAATGCGTTAGGCCGTCTTCTAGCTGCGTCCGGGCATTGCGGTGCGTTGAATGCGTTAATCGTTCAGGATAAACATGTAGGTTCAAGTGATGGTGTCCTAGCTGCCGGACGCAGCTAGGGCACGGCCTAACGCATTTCGTGCATTATGTTTTTTTATTAAGATTTTTTGTATAAATTATTTCATCTTTTTCCTAAAAAAAACCCGCTAACACTACAGCTTCCAGACTGGTTTTATTAAATTTTTCAGATGATTTTCCATATAAATCCACCATATTTGTCGCAAAAAGTAGCCCCCAAAAAATTCAGTATCACTGTGTTTCACCACAGGAACTGAAATCTGGATGTTTCACTAGCTGTAACTTGAGCCTAGTTTAGCGTGAAAGAGTGATTTTCCGTATTATTAAGCCAAACTGAGGGTTAGTTTCATTTTTTCATTTTGCATCTTTCACTCATGATTAAAATAATAATCATGATAATAATAATTTATATAATAATAATAAAGTTTTATCATTAATTTTAGGTTTTTAATTTTTAATAAGGTTTTTTAATTTTAGGTTATATTGTTCATTATTTTCATTGGAAAGAGAAAGTCGTGTGAGTGTTTCGCACCAGATTTTTATCAAAAGTAGGACGGTAGTTAAAAGTAACAGTTATTCTGTTATAAGAGGAATTTAAATTCAATTTGTCTTAAAGCGAAGAAGTAAAATCACAACTAATTTCTACTTAAATTCACTTAAGTTGCTGCTTTACAAAATGTTACTTAAACCTGTTTGGTTATACGGCGTTCAACTTTGGGGAACTACCAGCAGAAGTAACATAGAGGTAATCCAAAGGTTCCAGAATAAGGTTCTTCGGGCTATAACAAGGACATTATGGTTTGTAAGGAATGCAGAAATACACCATTATTGCAACCTTCCTGATGTAATGGACGAGGTCAGGCGTTTTAATAGAAAATATCAGGCAAGACTTGAAAGTCACGAAAACGAATTAGCCATAAATCTTGTAAACAATGCAAAAGAAGTTAGGCGCCTGAAACGTTACCATGTTTTGGACTTGTCTGAAAGAGATCATTTAAACTCTTTAAACCTCTACAAAAATTAGATTTAAACTCTACAAAAATTATAGTGAAAAGTATTCCATATTGTAAAATGTAAATATCTTTATACATAGTAATTTTCTCTTTTAACATATGAATAATTGAAATAATGAGAGGTACTCAGGGTGATGAGGCATCAACTTGTGATTTGTAAGTTCAAAAGATTTGTTTATAGTTTATTTTCAAAAAACTGATTGCAAATAATGTTATTTAATATAAAAGAAAATTCACTGATATAGGCTATTGTGAAATTTTGTAAGAGCTTATAACGTATATTTGAACAGAATTTTCTTTGTTTTGGTGAATTATTTAGTACATGTCTTCTCGACGCATGTAGCCTGTAAGGTGTGCGTGCCTTCTCTGAAACAGAACCGTTCTTTCACAGCACATGTAATGGAGAATGGCCGGAGAACCACTAATTTAATAGAAGATTATTGGGTATTACCTTTACAAAGAGGCTTATCAGTTGTATTCCTTGTGCTCTCTCATAAATTGGACACGTTATGAATTGATTGATTCTTCATGTAGTTATAATTCTTAGGTTACCGACTTTGTATAAGGTGGAAAAATCAATTTTCTATTAACCCCGAACAATCATTTAATTAATATTTTTTACCAACACAAGAAAATAAACCTGGTGTGAAACAGTCACACAACTTTCTCTTACCAATGCAAATAATGAACAATGTTATTACCTAACGTTAGTAATAAAACATTAGAAATAAAAAAAAACTAACCTCAAAAAATATAACCTGATTTTATTATGAGTGAATGATGCAAAATGAAAATCAATCTCAGTTTGGCTTAATAATGGAAAATCACTCTTTCACGCTTAACTAGGCTGTGTAGTGAAAAATGCTTAAAATAAAAGTTGTAAGTTAGATCTTTTTTAATTCCCAATAAATTTTATCATATACATTTTTGTCGTAAAATGCATACTACGGAAGAAATCTTAAAAAATCCATGTTGTACAGATTTTCATTGATAAAAAAAACAGAAAATCACTAATTACCGCTAAACTAAGCGTCATACAAAGAAAAAAGTTTGAGATTTTCAAATTGTCTACAATTTTTATTGTATAGTCTATATTTTTGCGCTAAATCGCATATTAAGGCCGCAATCTTAAAAACAATTTACGACAAAATAGCTTCCCCAAGAATTTCAGCAGACATGGCGCCTACCCTATCTTATAGAGCTTAAAATTTTGTAGTGAATGAGGTGATTTTAAAAAAAATCATAGTGTCGTTTTAGAGAAAATCGCAAAAAAGTGAAAAATGACACGAATAAACTACTATTACTTCTGGTTGACCGATTTTGCTGAAAATGTTCGTGTCGGGTCCTATAGTGGTACCTAACGTAAGTTTCAAGTTTTAACTTCGTACGTTGTTCCGTTTTTGAGATATTTACGAAAAAGTGTATGTAATCAAATGTATGGGAAATTAAATGATGTACAACTTTTATTTAGAGCATTTTTCTCTACAGAGTTTTTAGTTTAGCGTGAAAGAGTGATTTTCCATTTATTAAGTCAAACTAAGGTTGGTTTTCATTTTTCATCATTCACGATTTAAATTAGGTTATGTTGGTCATTATTTGCATTGGCAAGAGAAAGTCGTGTGAGTGTTTCACACCAGATATATTTTTTTTCACGTATAAAGGTTCTTACAGTAATTAAGTATGTTATATTTTTAAGTTATGTGCATTTAAGTTAAGAAAATTGTTAACCAGTCGCTGTCAAGTGAGAAAAGCTGGTGGCTAATTAGGAAATGTTAGTCAACAAGAGTGGTACACATTTTTCTTTAGCTAAATACTAATAGCTGTGTGTGTGTTTTTCTCTTCTCATAAATTATAATACTGTGTATAATCCTCTTGCGTTTCGTATACTTCTAAAGTATGGACTTAGTTAACACGAAAATACACTTAGTCTTTTCTCCCGAATCCCTTCTCGTTTTAACTTGTTCACTTCGTTTCATCCGTTAAACTTCTTTCCTGTCGAGAGTACGTCGTATGTCTCCTGATAATAAATAAAGGTTGCTCAACCGTATTTAACAACGAATTTAATGAGCCTTTCTCCATGTTTTCTCACCCTTTCAAATTTCTAAAATCACGTTCACCATTCTTCTTAATGTATTCCCGGTAAAGTTATAAAGTTGTAATTTTCTTTTACTTTCTCTTGCCTATATGAATATTGTGACATTTATCGCTAAGGTCCGTTTCGGGATCTAGGTAATTAAATAATTAATACACTAAAATTTACAATTACAAGTATTTATTACAACTAAAAGATTTACAAAATAAATAATAAACTAATTGTATTGAAGTAATACAATAAATAACTTAATAATTTACTTAATACTACTTACAAACAATTATATAGAATCCACATACACAATAAAACTAAGTACACAATGCACATAGGTATACGAGGTTTGTTCAAAAAATAACGGGAATTTTCGTTTTTTGAAAAAAATATTTATTTATTCATCTACATTAATATTGTCGCCTTCAAAGTAGTCCCCTTCGCATGCAATACACTTGTGCCAACGCATTTTCCAATCCTCGAAACACTTCTGAAAATCAATCTTTGTGATAGCTTTTAGCTCTTTCACCGATTCGCTTTTAATGTCATCTATGCTTGTAAAACGACGGCCTTATAATGTTCTCTTTATATTTTTTGGAAATAGAAAAAAGTCACATGGAGCCACGTCTGGCGAATATGGTGGCGGGGCATCGTTACAGTTTTGTTTTTGGCCAAAAATTCACGAAAAAGCAATGAAGTATGAGCAGGTGCATTATCGTGGTGCAAAAGCCATGAATTGTTTTGCCACAAATCCGGGCCTTTTTTCGGATTGCTTCACGCAAATGGCGTTGAACTTGTAGGTAGTACTCCTTATTGATCGTTTGACCTTGTGGCAAGAATTCATGATGCACTATGCCATTAAAATCGAAGAACACAGTGAGCAAGTAAATAACCTTCACATTCGACCGCACTTGTCGAACCTTTTTCGGTCTTGGCGATCCAGAATGCCTCCACTGGGACGATTGAGCCTTAGTTTCGACATCGTATCCGTAAACCCATGTTTCGTCACCTGTTATAACACGTTTGATCCACATCCGCATCGTTGTCGACTTCATTTAGTGACTCCTGAGCAACTTCCATTCGCCGCTGTTTTTGTTCGAAATCCAACAATTTTGGAACAAATTTTGCTGCCACACGTTTCATACCCAAAACATCCGAAGAAATTTCATGGCATGAGCCAATCGATATGCCAACATCATCACTGACTTCTCTGATTGTGATTCGGCGATCGTGCATAACCATTTCTTTCACTTTTTTCACGTTTTCATCGGTTGTTGATGTGCTTGGACGTCCGGGTCGTTCGTCATCTTCAACGTTTTCGCGGCCATCTTAGAAACGCTTATACCACTCGTAAATCCTTGTTTTACTCATAGCAGACTCACCATATGCCTTTGTTAACATTTTACACACTTTATTACACTTTATTTCATTTTTCACGCAAAATTTAATACAAATTCTTTGATCCATTTTTTTTAACAAACAAAAATATCCGTGCTCGAAAAACATGTCTAACCTTAGCGGCTTCCACTTAAGAACTAAGCAATGAATATTGTTGAAAATTTTATCGTACGTCGGGGCATGTGTACCAATTAAATAAAAAAATTTTTTACAATCGGACTATCCAAACCCGCGAAATTTAAAAATTCCCGTTACTTTTTGAACACACCTCGTACAATATGAATAACAATGTCTCAGAACCGTGACCTGTTCTACGCACCGATAGCACACTCAATAAACACTCGTCAAAGATCAAACGAATACTAACTCACTGACCGCGCTCGGGGGTCGCTTTATATAGGCGGTTCAAAGAGACTTCTCGAAAGACACAGAGATTCGATCAAAAAAATCCTTTTTTTTAGTACTGGAAAAATCTTAACTATTGTAAACAAGTCACAATACAATAAAAGGTGTTACAGGTAACCAACCGACTCTTTCACAAATAGTTGTACAACAAAGACCCTACCTTATATTATACACGGGCCCTTTTTAAATATCCTTTTATAACTAACCCTATTGTTACTTTGTCTCACTCTATTATTTACTATTTAACATTTTATGAATTAAGTACTAGAAACTTCTCAAACCATACTTCTCTTCGATATTGTCACAATATTTATTTATTTATTTATTTATTTCCCATTGCTTACAAAAAATAAATATCAATACATTACAAATGTTAGTATCCTTTAATTATACTTTGATAATCTAAAAACTATTTATTTTAATTCGTGGTGGGGAAATTAATTCACCCAATTATTCCCCATGTTCCCATATGTTCCATCCCCATGTTCCAATATATGTTCCCCATGTTCAAGGGTAGATCAAGGAAGGAATATAGGAAGGAAAGTATTGTTTTCTTGTCAATTTTAAGAAGTAGAGTTTCCACCAGATATTCACGTTTTCAGAAGACCCCTGCTCCCAAAAATCATGCTTTTAGCGATTGGTATCTGTCTCTGTCTCTGATTCTCTCTTTGCGCGTGCGCCCGTGTATGTGTATAAACAAAAATCTCAAGAACTGAATAACTTACTAAATTAAAACTTGAAACTTCAGTTACGTACTACTAAAGGACGCGCGACACGAATATTTTCAATAAAATCTGTCAACCGGAAGTTGTAGTTTATTCGTGTCATTTTTCACTTCTTAACGATTTTCTAGAAGTATATGGAAGCATCTTACCAAAAGAAGGGATAGGCTAGTGGGGCATATCCTAAGATATCCAGGTATTGGGCTATCAATAATGGAGGGTAATATTGAGGGAGTGAATTGTAGAGGGAGGCAAAGATTAAAATATATAAAGCAAATTACAAAAGATGTAGGGTACAGGTATGTAGATATGAAACGACTTGCGCAGGATAGAACAGGTTGGAGAACTGCATCAAACCAGTCGAGAGACTGATGACAAAAAAAAACGATTTTCTAAAAAAAAACGGCTCATACAATTTTTTTAAAAAATCGTCTCATTTTCTACATTTATTTATGCTCTACAAGATAGAGTAAAAGCTTCATGTTTACTGAAATTGTTGGGAGGCTGTGCTTTCATAGTAAAAAAATCTGGTATGAAACACTCTACATTTGAATATTGCTGACCATTTTTACTATTTTCTCTCTACCTATTTTGGCTATCCATTTTTTTAGTTCTCTATAAAATTTTAAATCGAAAAAATGAGGCTGGTAAAGAGAAATTTTTGCTCCCTCTCCGATAAGAGCAGATATCTGTTTCGCGATATGAACATATTGGTCTAAAATAATTACATACCTCTTTTTATCTTTACCGATGATTTAATAATTTTTTTTTATTATTTATTTAAGGTCGCATCGGCTACGAGGTCATTAGCGACCATGGTACTTATAAATACATGATACGTTATATAAAAAGTTAGTTAAGTTCAATTAAAATTTAGATAACAGAGAAATAAAAACTAAAATATAGAATGACACAATGAAAAAAAATCTGGTGTGAAACACTCACATAACTTTCTCTTGCCAATGCAAATAATAAACAATAAACCTAAAATTAGTAATAAAACATTAGAAATAAACAAAAAACTAACCTTAATAAACATAACCTAATTTTAATCATATATGAACGACGAAAAATGAAAATCGATCTCAGTTTGCTTTAAAAATACGGAAAATCACTCTTTCACGCTAAACTAGGCTCTGTAGAGAAAAATGCTCAAAATAAAAGTTGTAGATCTTTTAATTTCCTATAAAATTTATTATATACACTTTTGTCATAAAATGCATACCAAGGCCGAAATGTTTAAAAAATCGATTTTTCTCACGTTTTCGTGAGAAAAAAAAAGAAAATCGCTAATTACTGCTAAACTAAGCGTTATACAAAACAATGTTTGAAATAAAAGTTGTAGAATTTTAAATTCTCTACAATTTTTATTATATAAATTTTTGCGTTAAATTGCATATTAAAGCCGTAATCTTAAAAAAACAACGTTTTTACGTAAAAACAGCCTCACCGAGAATTTCAGCAAAACAGGCGCCTACCTTATCTTGTAGAGAATAAAAAACTGAGTAAACCATGCGATTTTAAAAAAAATCGTAGGACCAGTTTTTGAGAAAATCGCAAAAAGTGAAAAATTATACGAATAAACTAAGTTACTACTACTTCCGGTTGACCGATTTTGATGAAAATGTTCGTGTCGGG
Source organism: Catonia carolina (assembly GCA_035578175.1). Taxonomy (NCBI): domain Eukaryota; kingdom Metazoa; phylum Arthropoda; class Insecta; order Hemiptera; family Achilidae; genus Catonia; species Catonia carolina. The sequence goes on along the minus strand of JAQMRL010000020.1, from coordinate 5,396,016 downwards.
TCCGGTAGTGGTATGTAACTTAAGTTTCAAGTTTCAAGTTTGTACGGTGTTCCGTTCTTGAGATATTCTGTTCACACACACACACACACACACATACACATACACACACACAGACCGATCGCTAAAAACATGTTTTTTTGGGTTCAGGGGGTCTGAAAACGTATAGATCCGGTGAAAACTCGATTTTGAAAAATCGACATGAAAACAATACTTTCCTTCCTATATATTCATATAGGCAAGAGAAAGTAATAACGAATGCGATATTACAATTATATCAAATCTGAAATTTTGTTAAATTTTAAAAAATTTATTGTGTTTTGAACCGCTACTTTTTCCACTAAATTAAGTGCTAAAATTTTAATTTTGTATAGTGTTCGTGTGGATTGTGTAGTTTGGCAGTCTGTGATGATATGTTTGATTGTAAGTGGCGTATTGCAATGTGTACTATGTTGTGGTTCTTTCTTCAGTAAGTGTTTGTGCGTAAGCGCAGAGTGTCCAATACGTATTCGCGTAAGTAGAACTTGATGCCTTCGAAGCTCCAAGTGAGGCTTAGGGTTTTCAAAAATGTGTTTTCTGATGTGGTGAAGTTACGTTGAAGGATGTCGAGACCAGATATGGTTGCAGTGTTGTTTAGGTAATTTGGTTGTGCAAATGTTTCCTGAAATCTGTATGAGATTTAATAATTGTCTGTTTTGTTTTGTTCTGTTAACAGTTTTGATGTGGAAAATGGAGCTAGCCCAGGTCGTTCACCATTGGATGGAGCCGCCTCTCCATCCGCAGGACTCGTTCTGCAAAATCTTCCGCAGCGACGGGAAAGCTTCTTGTACAGATCTGATTCGGATTTTGAAATGTCACCAAAGTCGATGTCCAGGAATTCGTCTATCGCTAGCGAAAGGTAAGTAAATTTTGTAATTACGAAAATTTTCATTTAATTTAATAATATATGGTTTATTAATTCTTAGATCGTTTCATAAATCTATATTGATTCAGTAATATAAAATCTGCCCATAACAGACAGGTGGAGTGTCAAATTATTTACACTCAATCTGTTAGTTGTAGGGCTAAAATAAATAGTTCTGTTTCTTGTCACATGGTCAGCCAATTAAATGACTGAATCATTTAAGAACAGAAGAGGTAGAGGTGTAAGAGACACCAATCAGAGTTATCTCCTCTGAAAGTAATGAATTTCATTATACAGCCAGACCCTGTGGTGAATGAAGTGAAGGTGTCATTTGCAGAGTGGAAAATATGTGCTTTTCAGAGGGCCCGGCATGCTGATAAGTGTACTTTTCCATTCAGTGAGGAAGGCTATGGTAAACCACCTCACTCCTCGTTTTACTTAGTAAAACCTCTACAGGTTCAAACCAGCCTTTCGGCTGATGACCTAAACAACACCAATATAAAATCCTGTTGTCGCCGCGGTAGCTGTAACCATTGAACCATATTAAGTAAAAGTTTTCAATTTACTTTTAAGTAACTGACGCTCCCTTTTACGTTACTAATCACACATTGCACAACGATTTACGTGTTCCATACATTAATGACACATTTTATCTCATCTATTCTCGGTTCAAATGCAAACTTGATTATCATAAAAATCATCTCATTAGAACGCTGGCATCCCCAAACTTACCCGGAAATCCGCAACGCCGACTGAAACGACGATGGAGTAGAGATATGATAGCGCAGATGTAAATTCTATCAATTTATTGTTGTTTAGGTCATCAGCCAAAAAGCTGGTTTGAACCTGTCGAGGTTTTACTAAGTAAAACGAGGAGTGAGATGGTTTACCTTTGCCTTCCTCACCGAGTGGAAAATTACGCTTATCAGCATGCCGGGCCCTCTGAAAAGCACATATTTTCCACTCTGCAAATGACACCTTCACTTCATTCACCACAGGGTCTGGCTGTATTATGAAATTCATTACTTTCAGAGGAGATAACTCTGATTAGTGTCTTTTACACCTCTACCTCTTCTATTCTTAAATGATTCAGTCATTTAATTGGCTGACCATGTGATAAGAAACAAAACTATTTATTTTAGCCCATATCAATTATGGTGATATTGAATTATTATCATATAATTATGATAATATATAATATATAATTATATGAATTGATATTATTATCAATTTATTATCGAAGATTAATCCACCGTTGGAGTGACACTATTGAGTGGCGGTCTCCTTAATGTCAAACCGCCATTTTTGTTTTTGTTAATAACATCACATTCACTGGTTGTATTTTGTACAGTTGTGAATTAATAAACTAAGTTAAAAAAAAAATTACTTTTCCGATTTCCATCATGTATATTAATCGATGTTTTTCAATAATACCTTTAAATAACTTCTGTTGTAAAACTGTTATGATCCTAAAAAATAATTTCGATATTACAACGCCGGGTTACGGGTATATAAAATGTTTTTTTAAACGTCGGGATTGTCAAACTATCATGTGAAACCGCGTGAAATTTGTCGAGGATTAAGATAAAAGTCCATATTTTAACATACCTTAAACTGCATATTTTAGAAAACTTTATTACTGAAGTTAAAAATCTGGTGTGAAACACTCACACAACTTTCTCTTGCCAATGCAAATAATTAACAATAAACCTAACATTAGTAATAAAACATTAGAAATAAACAAAAAACTAACCTCAAAAAACATTAGTGAAATACGCAAAATTAAAATCGACCTCTGTTTGGCTTAAAAATACGGAAAATCGCTCATTCACGCACGCATACTAGGCACTGTACAAAAAAATGCTTAAAATAAAAGTTTTAGATCTCTTAATTTCCTATAAATTTTATTTCATACACTTTTGTCGTAAAATGCATTCTAAGGCCGAAATCTTAAAAAAATAGATTTTTCACACGTTTTCGTGAGAAAAAACAGAAAATTGCTAATTACAGCTAAACTAAGCGTTATACAAAAAAATGTTTGAAACAAAAGTTGTAGAATTTTACATTCTCTACAACTTTGATTATATAACGTTTTGCGCTAAAATGCATATTAAAGCCGTAATCTTAAAAAGAAAATGTTTTTACGTAAAAACAGCCTCACGCAGAATTTCAGCAAACATGGCGCCTACCCTATCTTGTAGAGCATAAAAAATGTAGTAAACCAGGCGATTTTAAAAAAAATCGTAGGACCAGTTTTTGAGAAAATCGCAAAAAAGTGAAAAATTATACGAATAAACTACTACTTCCGGTTGACCGATTTTGATGAAAATGTTCGTGTCGGGTCCGGTAGTGGTATGTAACTTAAGTTTTAAGTTTCCAGTTCGTACGATGTTCCGTTCTTGAGATATTCTGTTCACACACACGCACGCACACACACACACACACACACGTACGCACGCGCGCGCGCGCGCACACACACACACACACAGACCAATCGCTAAAACAATTTTTTTGGGTTCAGGGGGTCTGAAAACGTATAGATCCGGTGAAAACTCGATTTCGAAAAATCGACATGAAAACAATACTTTCCTTCCTATATATTCATATAGGCAAGAGAAAGTAAAAACAAGTTCATCTTCTTTGTTAATTTAACGTCGCATCATCTACAATGGTCCTTAACGACGACGTTCGGTTCTAACTGTGATGAATGAAATTATTTTTTTGTAACGTATGAAAATATGCCATGCCTGAGTGGGATTCGAACCCAAGACCGTATGATGAGAGGTGAGCACGTTACCAACTACGCCAATGCGGCCGCCAAAACAACTTTTAATTTGATATCTAGGACAAATTTCTGTGTTGTTGTTTAGGTCATCAGCCAAAAGGCTGGTTTGAACCTCTAGAGGTTTTACTAAGTAAAACGAGGAGTGAGGTGGTTTACCGTTGCCTTCCTCACTGAGTGGAAATATATGCTTATCAGCATGCCGAGCCCTCTGAAAAGCACATATTTTCCACTCTGCAAATGACACCTTCACTTCATTCACCACAGGGTCTGGCTGTATAATGAAATTCATTACTTTCAGATAAGATAACTCTGATTAGTGTCTTTTACACCTCTACCTCTTCTGTTCTTAAATGATTCTGTCATTTAATTGGCTGATCATATGATAAGAAACAGAACTATTTATTTTAGCCCTGCAACTAACAAATTTCTATGATCACTTATATTAAAAAGATATGGCTTTCTACCCATAACAGACTGGTGGGTTATCTGCCCATAACAGACAAGTGGAGTGTCAAATTATTTACACTCAATCTGTTCGTTGCAGGGCTAAAATAAATAGTTCTGTTTCTTAACACATGGTCAGCCAATTAAATGACTGAATCATTTAAGAACAGAAGAGGTAGAGGTGTAAAAGACACTAATCAGAGTTACCTTCTCTGAAAGTAATGAATTTCATTATACACCCAGACCCTGTGGTGAATAAAGTGAAGGTGTCATTTGCAGAGTGGAAAATATGTGCTTTTCAGAGGGCCCGGCATGCTGATAAGTGTACTTTTCCACTCAGTGAGGAAGGCAATGGTAAACCACCTCACTCCTTGTTTTATTTAGTAAAACCTCTAGAGGTTCAAACCAGCCTTTCGGCTGTTGACCTAAACAACAACAATGGCTTTCTAAACTCAGGTATTTTTTTTTCATTAGCCAGACTGCAGGAAGTAAAACCACTTTTGGTTTGTTTAGTAAAAAACTAATTTTAGATTGATCTAATTAAATTGCTCCTTACAGTTTGTTTTATCTCCTCTTACGCTAATAGTAAAATAAAATAATGTTTACATTTATTTTTTTAAACGTTTATGTTAACAGAAATAGATAATGATTCTATATCCATGTGTTCGTGTAAGATTAAATACGACGCGATATCAAAAGTTTATTTATTTATTTTTATCTGTTATTTTTACTTTCTCTTCCCTATATGGATATATAGAAAGGAAAGTGCCCATGACGGACAGGTGGAGTGTCAAATTATTTACACTCAATCTGTTCGTTGCAGGGCTAAAATAAATAGTTCTGTTTCTTAACACATGGTCAGCCAATTAAATGACTGAATCATTTAAGAACAGAAGAGGTAGAGGTGCAAAAGACACTAATCAGAGTTATCTCCTCTGAAAGTAATGAATTTCATTATACAGCCAGACCCTGTGGTGAATGAAGTGAAGGTGTCGTTTGCAGAGTGGAAAATATGTGCTTTTCAGAGGGCCCGGCATGCTGATAAGCGTACTTTTCCACTCAGTGAGGAAGGCAACGGTAAACCACCTCACTCCTCGTTTTATTTAGTAAAACCTCTAGAGGTTCAAACCAGCCTTTCGGCTGTTGACCTAAACAACAATGGCTTTCTAAACTCAGGTATTTTTTTTCATTAGCCAGACTGCAGGAAGTAAAACCACTTTTGTTTTGTTTAGTAAAGAACTAATTTTAGATTGATCTAATTAAATTGCTCCTTACAGTTTGTTTTATCTCCTCTTACGCTAATAGTAAAATAATATAATGTTTACATTTATTTTTCTAAACGTTTATGTTAACAGAAATAGATAATGATTCTATATTCAGGTGTTCGTGTAAGATTAAATATTACGCGATATCAAAAGTTTATTTATTTATTTTTATCTGTTATTTTTACCTTCTCTTTCCTATATGAATATATAGAAAGGAAAGAATTGTTTTCATGTCGATTTTAAGAAATCCAGTTTTCACCGGATCTACACGTTTTCAGACCCCCGGAACCCAAAATAACATGATTTTAGCGATTGGTATGTGTGTGTTCGCGCGCGCGCGTGTGTGTGTGTGTGAACAGAATATTTCAAAAACGGAACATCGTACAAACTTGAAACTAAAGTTAGATACTACTAGAGGACCCGACAGGAACATTTTCATCAAAATCGGTCAACCGGAAGTAGTAGTTTATTCGTGTAATTTTTCACTCCTTTGCGATTTTTTCAAAAAAGGTTCTTACGATTTTTGTTTTAAATCGCCTCAGTTATTAAATTTTTTATGCATTACAAGATAGGGTGAGCTCCATGTCTGCTGAAATTCTTGGGAAGGTTTGTTTTTTCGTAAAAAAATTTTTATTTTAAGATTGCGTCTTTAATATGAATTTTAGCGCAAAAATGTATATAATAAAAATTTTAGAGATTTTAAAAACCTACAACCTTTATTTCAAAGACTATTAAAATAATTAAAATATTAAACTATTATTTCCTATTCTGTATATTCGGATGTGGCAAGAGAAATAAAAAATATTTTTCTGTTCGTAGCTTTTCCTTATTCATAAAACACCATACGTGGTTTGCTCCTTGGTATCAAAATTCAATTTATGTTTTTGTAGAAAAACATTTTTAATTTTAAAAAATACATTATTAACAAAATTCGTAATAAGTTGTCAGTTAAAAAAAAACATTTTAATATTATTTAACATAAATAAACGTTCGCGTAGATAACAATTTTATACAACGTACTGTTTCTAGTTAAAATCTGTATTACCGATCGCAGTTCGTGGTTTCTCCGGTAGGTTGTAGGCATGTTCAATATTGAACAGATATACACCGTCCGCTGTTTTTGTTTTTTGTTTTTTAAGTAAACTATAATTATTTATTGTTTTTTTTTGTCATCAGTCTCTCGACTGGTTTGATGCAGTTCTCCAACCTGTTCTATCTTGCGCAAGTCGTTTCATATCTACATACCTGTAACACCCTACATCTTTTGTAATTTGCTTTATATATTCTAATCTTTGCCTCCCTCTACAATTTACTACCTCAATATTACCCTCCATTATTGATAGCCCAATTCCTGAATGTCTTAGAATATGCCCCACTAACCTATCCCTTCTTTTGATAAGATGCTTCCATATACTTCTTTTTTCATCCATTCGCCTAAGAACCTCTAAATTACTTATGTCCACCCACCTAATCTTTAACATTTTCCTATAACACCACATTTCAAAAGCTTTATTCTCTTCATTTCTACAGCCCCTGTCACCCACGTTTCACTTCCGTATAATGCTACACTCCAAACATAATGTTTTAAGAAATTTTTCCTAATCTGTAAATCAATGTTTGTAGTCAGTAAGCTGTTTTCCATTTCAAAGGCTTTTCTGGCTTGAGCAATTCTACTCTTGATATATTTATTGGTTTTTTTTTTAGGCCCTCATTGGAGCAAAATTAATCGATTTATAGAAGATCCCTAGTTATTCCTCTTATTTGCCCAGTAGTTCTTCATCCTTTGCGACACTCTCGCCCTATCCTCCACAGTCCAATGTCTGTTTGTCTGCCTTTTAGGTACTTCTGGAAATTTCGTGTTTGGATTTTTGATCTTATATCCTTCTTCTCTGTTCAAAATCTGTGTCTCTGAGATATCTAGGTCCTGCAGATCCTGTTGAACTTCCTCAAACCAGGCGTACTTGACTTTGGTTTTCAAAAAGAAATCCAGTACCTGTCTGGTAAATCTGGATTCTGGCAGTCTCCTAAGATGTCCAAAGAACCCAACTCTTCTCTTCCTCATTATCTCGGAAATTTCCTCATTTTCCCTGTATAGAACCGAATTTGGCAACAACCTATACTCATTGTCTACACTGTGCTTTTTGTTTATTATTGTTCTGAGGATTCTTCTCTCTGTCTTTCTAAGGTCCTCCATCTTCCCACAGTGCCTCAACCTGCCCAAAGTCTCACACGCATACATTACCACAGACTTCGTGACCGTATTGTAGTGCCTCAATATTTATTGTTTATTAACGTGTATTTTTATTTTATTTTACCCTATATGATTGTATAGGAAGGAACGTATTGTTTTCATGTCGACTTTTCCAAATTGAGTTTATACTATGTATATACGTTTTCAGACCCGTGAAATCATATTTTCAGCGATTGGTGTGTGCGTGCGTGTAAACATAGTACCTTAAGGGTAGCAGACCATTTTCATTATGCCTATACCTGCAATACTAACTTAGGTAGATTTTTTGTAGAAACCGTTAAAGCTTCAAAGCTGAGCTTTGGCACACCTATCTGCAGTACCTTTTTACAAATTTGTACCAGAGCTTTTTCATTTATCTTCATCCAATCTAAAAATGATTTTTATTCTCTAAAAAATGTTCAAATGTGCCCAAATTTTTTTATGAAAAACACACCAAAAAAAATAAAAACTCCAAAATTTTTGAAATACCTCTGGAGTAAATACACACCTCCTAAAATGGAGTGTGTGAAATTTCACACTCCTATGTGGAATGGTTCCTGAAATAAGTGTACCTAAAGTCAAAAAATCTGGTGTGAAACACTCACACAACTTTCTCTTGCCAATGCAAATAATTTACAATATAATTTAACATTGGTAATAAAATATTAGAAATAAACAAAAAACTAACCTCAATAAACATAACCTTATTTTAATCATGAGTGAAACACTCAAAATGAAAATCAACCTCAGTCTGGCTTAAAAATACGGAAAATCACTATTTCACGCTAAACTAGGCTCTGTAGAGAAAAATACGTTAAATAAAAGTTGTAGATCTTTAAATTTCCTATAAATTTGGTTATATACACTTTTGTCGTAAAATGCATACTAAGGCCAAAATCTTAAAAAATCGATTTTTCACACGTTTTCGTGAGAAAAAATCAGAAAATCGCTAATTACTGCTAAACTAAGCGTCATACAAAAAAATGTTTGAAACAGAAGTTGTGGGTTTTTAAATTCTCTACAACTTTTATTATATAAGTTTTTGCGCTAAAATTTATATTAAAGCCGTAATCTTAAAAAAACTTTGTTTTTACGTGAAAACAGCCTCACCCAGAATTTCAGCAAACATGGCGCCTACCCTATCTTGTAGAGAATAAAAAATTGAGTAAAATAGGCGATTTTAAAAAAAATCGTAGGACCAGTTTTTGAGAAAATCGCAAAAAACTGAAAAATTATACGAATAAACTACTACTTCCGGTTGACCGATTTTGATGAAAATGTTCGTGTCGCGTCCGGTAGTGGTATGTACCTTAAGTTTCAAGTTTCAAGTTCGTACGATGTTCCGTTCTTGAGATATTCTGTTCACACACACACACACACACACACACACACACACACACACACACACACACACACACACACACACACACACACGCACACACGCGCGCGCGCGCACACACCACACACGCGCGCGCGCGCGCGCGCACACACACGCACGCACACACGCACGCACGCACACACACACGCACATACACACACATACACACAAACACACACACATACACACACACACACACACACACACACACACTCACACACACACACACACACAAACACACACGCACACACACATACACATACACACACACACACACACACACAGACACACACACACACACCCGCACGCACGCACGCGCACACACACCCGCACGCACGCACGCACACGCACACACACACACACAGACACACACACACACACAGACCAATCGCTAAAAACATGTTTTTTGGGTTCAGGGGGGTCTGAAAACGTATAGATCCGGTGAAAACTCGATTTCGAAAAATCGACATGAAAACAATACTTTCCTTCCTATATATTCATATAGGCAAGAGAAAGTAAAAATACAATATGCGGAAAATGCGGATATAGTAAAAGCATAATACCGTAACAGAAACACCTATTGCCAATTGGAATTAACTTCCAAACAAAAACACACCAATATTTCCTCTACGGCTGATTCCTTTGCATTCTAGAAATTATCGTTTTTATGTAAACGCGATCTCCGTAATGTTAGAGCAAAACCATGATTATATTAATCTCAATTTACAAGAATTAAAAACGTGAAAAAATATCAAAATAAACACTATGTACCCCATCTACGTAAAAACATAATTTTTCTCAACAGAAAAAGCAACAAATGTCGTGTTATATATCAATTTAAGTAGAGGAAAACGATCGAGCAATATATGGTAAAATTGAAAAATGAATATTTTTTATTAAAATCAGTCTGCTCCCCTTAAATAACGGAACATCGTACGAAGTTTAAACTTGAAACTTATAATTTAGGTACTACTAGAGGACCCGACACGTACATTTTCTTAGAAATCTTTAAATAAAACCATAAAATAAATTTATGGTTCTTGGTGAAATGATCATTTTTCTGGATATGCCTGCTAAAAAACATAATTTTTTCATAAAGATAATTTTTTTTGGCGTAATTTTAATGTTTTTTCTGGTATATATAGGTCTAAACTATTGAAAAACATGAAAATTGAAATTTTCAGTCAAAACCATTATACGTTCTCACCTTAATTCAACCCCAACCATCAAATTACACCCCTAACCGATGTCCATTATTCAAATCCGTATAAAACTCAACTACAGGTTGATTTTTTAGTCCTGTACCCAATTGTTAATCTCTGGTAATTTTTTTCTAAGGAAGGGAAATTTTGTTTTGTGACACGAAGTTGGTAGCCCTACTCAACCGGTATAGATATGGTAGTGTGAGTTGATTCTCCTTGAGCTGTGTAAAATTTTGTACCGTTTTCGGTCGTGTTACGAACAGAATGTTTTTTTTATCCTAGAACGATCGCTTGTTTAAATCTGGAGATTGAAGCTCTAGGACTAATCGTACGCGATACGGATACAATTTGAATTTTTTAGCAGCTTTCTGAACACTCGAATATGACAAACCAAACTTGCGAGTTAAGTATTCGTAAACTTTTCCGTGGAAAATTGAGCAATCGTGTTTTCACATTCTCTAAATGTCATATGTCAAGGGAGTTGGTCGATCACTACGTTTTCTGTCGCAAACACTACCTATCTCTCAAAATCGGTTTGTTAGACTAGAAATTGACGTTTTTTTCTGGTGGAGGAACACAAACTAATTTAATTTGAGATGATTCTTTTACACTCGCGTACGATTTCGTAGCAAAATATTGTTCAAGAATGCAAACCCGTGCTTCTAGGGTAAAGGACATTCTGTTCGTAACACGACCGGAAACGGCACACAATTTTACACAGCTCAAAGAGAATCAACTCACACTGCCGTATCTATACCGGTTGAGTAGAGCTACCAACTTCGTGTCACAAAATAAAATTTCCCTCTCTTAGAAAAAAATTATCAGATATTAACAATTGGGTAACAGGACTAATAAATCACCCTGTACTTTTACCAGGATTTGAACCAGAAACTTCGTCTCCAAAAACCAGCTGTTTAACATTTGACTAGCGGCGACGACTTAAAAATTTTTCTTCTTCTTCTTCTTCAAAAAAAAAAAGATTTCTAAAATTCCTATTAAATTTATGTACGCCACTTCCGTAGCGTAGTGGTTAGCGCATTAGTCTGCCACGCAGAGGTCTCGGGTTTGATTACCGGCCAGGGTCTGGAAATGTTCACTTGTCAAATCCCACATACCCCACCGTAGTCGCTGATGACCAAACAGTTGATGCGACTTTTAAATAAATTAATTTAAAAAAGAAAAATCTGGTGTGAAACACTCACAAAACTATCTTTTGCCATTACAAATATTGAACAATATGACATAATATTAGTAATAAAATATCAGAAATAAAAAAAAACTAACCTCAAAAAACATAACCTAATTTTAATCATGAGTGAAAGACGCAAAATGAAAATTAATCTCAGTTTGTCTTAAAAATACGGAAAAACTTTCTTTCGCGCTAAACTAGGCTCTGTAAAGAAAAGTTGTCTAAACAAAAGTTGTAGATATTTCAATTTCTTATAAATTTGATTAGCTATATATTACACTTTTGTCGTAAAATGCATACTAAGGCCAAAGTCTTTAAGAAATAGAATTTTCTCACGTTTTCGTGCGAAAAAACCGAAAATCGCTAATTACCGCTAAACTAAGCGTTATACAAAAAAGTTTGAATAAAAGTTGTAGGATTTTAAATTGTCTACAACTTTTATTATATACATTATTGCGCTAAAATGCATATAAAGCCGCAATCTTAAAAAAACAATTTTTTTACGTGAAAACAGCCTCTCCTAAAATTTCGGCAGATATGACACCTACCCTATCTTGTAGAGCATAATTAATTTAGTAAACCAGGCGATTTTTTAAAAAATCTTAGGACCAGTTTTTGAGAAAATCGCAAAAAAGTGAAAAATGACACAAATAAACTACTACTTCCGGGTGACCGATTTTGATGAAAATGTTCGAGACGGGTCCGGTAGTGGTGTCTAACTTAAGTTTTAAGTTTCAAGTTCGTACGAGGTTCTGTTATTTTGATATTCTGTTCACGCGCGCGCGCGCGCTCGCACGCACACACACAGACCAATCCCTAAAAAAATGGTTTTTGGATTCAGTGGATCTGAAAACTTGTAGATCCGGTGAAAACTCGATTTAAAAAAATTTACATGAAAACAATACTTTTCTTTCCATATATTCTTATAGGCAAGAGAAAGTAAAAATTTACGTACGTAACCTTTTCCAATCTATTGTCAAATGTTCTATATTTTATTGATCATTTTTAATATTTTCAAATTATTTTCTAAATTGCTTTGAATTAAATAAGACGTGTTCGGTAACATTGGAAAAATTTGTTGTTGGTTAGATGATCAGCTTACTGGTTTGAACCTCTAGAGGTTTTACTAAGTAAAACGATGAGTGAGGTGGTTTAGAATTGTCTTCCTGACTGAGTGGAAAATTGTTCTTATCAGCATGCCAGGTCCTCTGAGAAGGATTTACTTACCACCCGGTAAATGACAACTTCACTTCATTCGCCACACTGGTTCTGGCTGTATAATGAAAGTCATTAGTCTCTGAGGAGATAACTGTTTGTATTGTCTTTTAGACATCTACCTCTTCTTTTGTTAATAATTTTGTTATATAATACTTTTGTTATATAATTGACTGACCATGTGATAAGAAACAGAACTATTTTTTGTACCCTGGAACCAGCAGATCGAGTGCAAATAATTTAACACTCCACCTGCCTGTTATAACAAAAATTTGAATTTTTACTTTCTCTTGTCTATATGAATTTATAGGAAGGAAAGTATTGTTTTCGTCAATTTTTCGAAATCGAAGTTGCACCGAATCTACACGTTTTGAGACCCCGTTAACCCAAAAATACATATTTTTAGCGATTGGTCCGTGTGTGTGTGTGTCTGTGCGTGCGTGCGTGCGTGCGTGCGTGCGTGCGTGTGTGTGTGTGTGTGTGTGTGTGTGTGTGTGTGTGTGTGTGTGCAGAATATCTCACGAACGGAACATCGTACGAACTTGAAACTTAAAACATACCTCTACCAAACTACCAAACCCTCTACCAAACCTACCTCTACCAAACTACCAAACCCTCTACCAAACCTACCTCTACCAAACCCGACACGAACATTTTCATCAAAATCGGTCAACCGGAAGTAGTAGTTTATTCATGTAATTTTTCACTTTTTTGCGATTTTCTCAAAAACTTGTCCTGCGATTTTTTTTAAAATCGCCTCGCTTACTAAATTTTTTATGCTCTACAAGATAGGGTAGGCGCCATGTTTGCTGAAATTCTTAGTGAGGGTGTTTTCACGTAAAAACTTTGTTTTTTTAAGATTACGGCTTTAATATACATTTTAGCCCATAACAGACAGGTGGAGTGTCAAATTATTTACACTCAATCTGTTCGTTGCAGGGCTAAAATAAATAGTTTTGTTTCTTATCACATGGTCAGCCAATTTTATGACTGAATCATTTAAGAACAGAAGAGGTAGAGGTGTAAAAGACACTAATCAGAGTTATCTCCTCTGAAAGTAATGAATTTCATTGTACAGCCAGACCCTGTGGTGAATGAAGTGAAGGTGTCATTTACAGAGTGGAAAATATGTGCTTTTCAGAGGGCCCGGCATGCTGATAAGTGTACTTTTCCACTCAGTGAGGAAGGCAATGATAAACCACCTCACTCCTCGTTTTACTTAGTAAAACCTATAGAGGTTCAAACCAGCTTTTCGGCTGTTGACCTAAACAACGACAACAATGCATTTTAGCGCAAAAATGTATTAATAAAAATTGTAGAAAATTTAAAATCCTGCAACTTTTAATCCAACAATTTTTTGTATGATGCTTAGTTTAGCGGAAATTAGCAATTTTCTGTTTTTCTCTCACGAAAACGCGTGAAAAATCTATTTTTTTTAAGATTTCGGCCTTTTTTAAGATTTTGTTAGGTTTATTGTTAAATATTTTCATCGGCAAGAGAAAGCTGTGTGAGTGTTTCACACCAGATTTATTCAATTTGTAATTATTATTGTAATTAGTTCTCCCTGTTTAGTAAACAGTTTACTGAACCATTTATATTGATTGAAAAAGCTAACTATTTATTTATATCTTAATAAAGGAAAGTTAAATTATTTCGTGTTGTTTTTCATGTAGCAGGAAGGCCTATAGTTTAGCCGTTGTTAGTTTGCTCCTACTGTCAACAAACCAAAACCAGCTACTACAGGGTGCACGCTAGAGTCCGTGACTTTATGGATGTATTTCTATTAAGATAACTATTTTTTTAATTATAAGTACTTAAAGTACTAAAAACATCAGTCGTGATATGATGTAGGCCTAACAATTTCATTTATAAAAATACTTTTAAAAGTATTTTGTATTTAAATACTTTTGAAAGTATTTTGTTGTTACTTTTGAATCAGCGTGTACACATTTTTACATAATGCGCATGCTCAGTGACGTCATTATTTGTTTACATTAGGAGCAAACTTAGAAAGGCTGGACTGTAAATAGTTTTGATTAAGTTGTATTTATATCGTGACTAAAGCCAGTTTTCTGTTAGTATTGATTTTATATTAGTTGCTAAATAAACTTGTAGATGACGTGAGTAGTTTGCAGGACGTTGTATTTTACTACGTATATTAAGAATTCAAAAATGAATCTTTTCATGTTTTACTTTCTCTTGCCTATATGAATATATAGAGAGGAAAGTATTGTTTTCACGTCGATTTAAGAGATCGACTTTACACCGAATCTACACGTTTTCAGACCCCCTGAATACAAAAAAAACATGTTTTTAGCGATTGGTTTGTGTGTGCGCGCGCGCGCGCGTGTGTGTGTGTGTGTGTTTGTGTGAACAGAATATCTCAAGAACGGAACGTCGTGTACGACATTGAAACTTACAACTTAAGTTACATACTTACCACTACCGGATTCGACCCGAACATTTTCATCAAAATCGGTCAACCGGAAAGATAAATTATTTCGGAAAGATAAATTATTAAAAATGTAGAAAATTAAAAATCCTACCACTTTTGTTTCAAACAATTTTTGTATAACGCTTAGTTTAGCAGTAATTAGCGATTTTCTGTTTTTTCTCACAAAAACGTGTGAAAAATCGATTTTTTAAGATTTCGGCTTTAGTATGCACTTTACGACAAAAGTGTATAAAATAAAACTTATAGAAAATTAAAATATCTAATATCATGTCTCATGATTAAAATTAGGTTATGTTTATCGAGGTTAGTTTTTTGTTTATTTTTAATGTTTTTTTTTAATTTTTTAATTTTATTTAACGTCGCATCAACATCAAGGTCATTAGCGACGACGTTGGGGTGTAACTATGTGTAATGAGGATGAAATGATTATATGTAACGTATGAAAATATGCCGTGCCTAAGTGGGATTCGAACCCAGGACCGCATGATGAGAGGCGAGCACGTTACCAACTGCGCCAATGCGGCCGGCTTTAATGTTTCATTACTAATGTTAGGTTATTATTGTTCAATATTTACATTGGCAAGTTTGAGTGTTTCACACCAGATTTTTTATCTTCGGTAAAAATAAAAATATTATAAAATCGTTACACTCAAAATATGTATTTTTTTAAATTTAATGTACGCCCCAATTGGAGCACTCCAGTCACTCATGGACATGCGTTCCTTGAGGAGTTAGTTGTGGCACCACACTGTTGTTTTCTTCGTTCCCACATCAGTTTCATATTCCTTGACCTGGTGGCTGTCAATCTCTCTGCTACAGCCGCATTCGGCTGTCTTCTCTCTCTGAAAGGCAGTTGGGTTATCTTCTTTTCCTTTAGGATGGTCTTCTCTTCTCGTCTCTGGATCATTTCTTCATTTATAATCAAGTTCCTCATGTCTGACATGACTTCCTGTATCCATTTGTTTTGGATCTTATTCTTCATTTGGTAGTCAAGGAGCTGTTTAATGAGTCTTGAGTCAGGCAGTCTGCTAAGGTGCCCAAAGAAAGCGACTCTCCTCTTCCTCATTGTGTCCAATATCGGCTCATTTTCCTTATAAACTATATTGTTGGGGACTATCCACCATTTTCCTTGGACTTGATGCTTGAAATTAATGGCTGTTCTTAATATTCTTCTGTCTATCTTTTGAAGTTTTTCCGTGGTTGATTGAGTGTTCAAGTTGAAAAGGGTCTCACAAGCATATGTAGCCTCTGGCTTGATTACAGAGTTATAATGCCTGATTTTTAAATTCAGAGTTATGTAAGCATAGAAGCTGACAAAATTTTCCTTAAATAATTGTGATGAAGTATAGGATTCTCTTGTGCCTTTAAATATCTTTAAATTGATGCAAAACCGCAAAACAATTGTTTAAATTTGAAAATAATGTTATTGCATACCATGATTTATGACATACTATGATTTTGGTAGGGAATAATTTTTTACTTTCTCTTGCCTATATGAATATATAGGAAGGAAAGTATTGTTTTCATGTCGATTTTTCGAAATCGAGTTTTCACCGGATCTATACGTTTTCAGACCTCCTGAACCCAAAAAACATGTTTCTAGCGATTGGTCTGTGTGTGTGTTGTGTGTGCGCGTGCGCGCGCGCGTGTGCGTGGGTGGGTGGGTGTGTGTGTGTGTGTATATATATATGTGTGTGTGTGTGTGTGTGTGTGTGTGTGTGTGTGTGTGTGTGTGTGTGTGTGTGTGTGTGTGTGTGTGTGTGTGTGTGTATACAAAATATCTCATGAACGGAACATCGTACGAACTTGAAACTTAAGTTACATACTACTACCGGACCCGACACGAACATTTTCATCAAAATCGGTCAACCGGAAGTAGTAGTTTATTCGTATAATTTTTTTGCGATTTTCTCAAAAACTGGTCCTACGATTTTCTTTAAAATCGCCTCATTTACTCAATTTCTAATTCTCTACAAGATAGGGTAGGCGCCATGTTTGCTGAAATTCTGGGTGAGGCTATTTTCACGTAAAAACATTTTCTTTTTAAGATTGCGGCTTTAATATGCATTTTAGCGCAAAACGTTACATAATAAAAGTTGTAGAGAATGTAAAATTCTACAATTTTTATTTCAAACATTTTTTTTATAACGCTTAGTTTAGCAGTAATTAGCGATTTTCTGATTTTTTCTCACGAAAACGTGTGAAAAATCGATTTTTTTAAGATTTCGGCCTTAGAATGCATTTTACGACAAAAATGTATATATTAAAATTTGTAGGAAATTAAAAGATCTACAACTTTTATTTAAAGCATTTTTCTCTACAGAGTCTAGTTGAGCGTGAAAGATTGATTTTCCGTATTTTTAGGCCAAACTGAGGTTGGTTTTTATTTTGCGTCTTTCACTCATGATTAAAATAAGGTTATGTTTTTAGAGGTTAGTTTTTTGTTTATTTCTAACGTTTACTAATATTAGTTTATTGATATTAGTTTATTAATATTACTAATATTAGGTTTATTGTTAATTATTTGCACTGGCAAGAGAAAGTCGTGTGAGTGTTTCACACCAGATTTTTTTTTTGTTCTTCCTTAATTGAATTTTAGCTTTATATGGTCTACCTATATCGCCGATGATCTAGTAGTATTACCCGAGACAAAGATCGAACTAGAGGATATCTTAAATGGATTGGATGAGATTATGAAAAAGGATTACTTCATGAAAATTAATAAGAACAAAACGAAAGTGTTGTGTAGCAGCAGCAAGCGTGGTTTAGAAGAGATGGGAAATTTAAAAGTAGGCAACGAAAACATACAGGATATTGGGGAATTCTGCTATCTAGGGAGTAAAATAACAAAGGATGGTAGAAGCACAAGTGATATCAAGAGTAGAATTGCTCAAGCCAGAAAAGCCTTTGAAATGAAAAACAGCTTACTGACTACAAACATTGATTTACAGATTAGGAAAAATTTCTTAAAACATTATGTTTGGAGTGTAGAATTATACGAGAGTGAATCGTGGTTGATAGGGGCTGTAGAAAAGAAGTGAATAGAAGCTTTTGAAATGTGGTGTTATTGGAAAATGTTAAAGATTAGGTGGGTGGACAAGACAAGTAATTTAGAGGTTGTTAGGCGAGTGGATGAAAAAAGAAGTATATGGAAGCATCTTACCAGAAGAAAAGATAGGCTAGTGGGGCATATGTTAAGACATCCAGGTACTGGGCTATCAATAATGGAGGGTAATATTGAGGGAGTGAATTGTAGGGGAAGACGAAGATTAGAATTTATAAAGCAAATTACAAAAGATGTAGGGTGTTACAGGTATGTAGATATGAAACGACTTGCGCAAGATAGAACAGCTTGAAGAACTGCATCAAACCACTCGAGAGACTGATGACAACAAAAAAGGTCCACCTTGAAATAAAAGTACCTAATTACAGAAATCTTCTGTAATATATTTGTTTATGTTTCAAAACCGAATTATTACAATTAATTTAAACATATATGAGGATACAAAACAAGAATTTATAAATGTCAATTTGAAATGTTTCACATTCAATTCCTCTTTAAACGTTTTAATATGTGGAATACTTCAGCATCTACAATGGGTTCATACGTTTGAAACGAAACTAATTGTTATACTGCACTTTGTTTTAAGTATTGTATATCTCAATCGTTGTATTTCAATTTGTCGTTTAATAATAGAATCAAATCCATAAAAATTATATTCAAAATTTAAAAACTTCCGACACAAAAAGTCTTTATAAAGTAAAAAGTCTGGTGTGAAACACTCGCTTAACTTTCTCTTGCCAATGCAAATAATTAACAATAAACTTAACATTAGTAATAAAACATTAGAAATTATTAAAAAACTAACCTCAATAAACATAACCTAATTTTAATCATGAGTGAAAGGAAGAAAATCAACCTCAGTTTGGCTTAAAAATACGGGAAATCACTCTTTCACAATAAACTACGCTCTGTAGAGAAAAGTTCTTACGACAAAAGTGTATGTATTATATACACTTCTGTCGTAAAATGCATACTAAGGCCGAAATCTTAAAAAAAAAGATTTTTCCACAAGTTTTCGTGAGAAAAAACAGAAAATCGCTAATTACCGCTAAACTAAGCGTTATAGCAAAAAATGTTAGAAATACAAGTTGTAGGGTTTTAAATTCTCTACAACTTTACTTGTATAAATTTTTCCGCTGAAATGCATTTTAAAGTCCTTATCCTAAAAAAACAATTTTTTTACGTGAAAATAGCCTCACCAAGACCTACCCTAACTTGTAGAGTATAAATTTAGTAAATCAGGCGATTTAAAAAAAAAATCGTGGGACTGATTTTGAGAAAATTGCAAAAAGTGAAAAATTACATGAATAAACTACTTTTTCCGGTTGACCGATTTTGATTAAAATATTCGTGTCAAGTCCGGTAGTGGTGTTTAACTTAAATTTCAAGTTTCAAGTTCGTACGATGGTTCCGTTCTTGAGATATTGTGTTCACACACGTACGCGCGCAGGCACACACACACCTACACACGCGCGCGCGCGCACACGCACACACGCACACACACACACACACACACACACACACACACAGACCAATTGCTAAAAACATGTTTTTTGGGTTCAGGGGGTCTGAAAACGTGTAGATCCGGTGAAAACTCGATTTTAAAAAATTGACAAAAACAATACTTTCCTTCCTATATATTCATATAGGCAAGAGAGAGTAATAATCTATGTTGGCCCTTTAGGTATGCCGTCGACGCTTTGATCAGAATATTACTACTGTACTAATTAATTTAAACTTTGTGTTTTTTTTTATATTTAATCGTTTGTTAAGAAATTTTTGTTAATTTTGTTACGTATATTATTCCCGGCATTTTTTTTTGTTTATTTAATTTCCGTACCTGCAGCGAAGCGCACAGGAACTTTTAGTTATACTGGGTGATTTTTAAGTATGAAACGAAAAATTTTTATATTGCGTATCTGAGACGCACTTGACGGAAGAAGCTTATGCAAATTTGCTTAGTTTTAAAAATCCAACTTTTTTGTGGTTTTGAAATTTTTTCCCCCCACACTGAATTCAATCGCATGTTTTTAAATGGGATGTCATGTGACACGTCATTTCAATGTGAAATTTCAAGAAAAAAACAATGGCGCAAACCGTGTTTCGATATATGCATTCCTTTGTGAGTTATAAGCATTCAAAGTTGTAATTTTGCGAAAATTGTGTTTGTAATAAAAAAGATAGAACGCACTACAACGCCATTTTATTGCATTTTTCAGTCATAAAGTATCTAATAACTAAATTTAAACGGTGTTAAGAGGTGATGATAATAATAAGAAATTCTAATAAATAAATCATACAACAAAATAAATGGCTGTTTCATTTTTGCAAACCACAATTCAGCTATAGTCCAGCCTTTCTTAGTTTGCTCCTAATGTAAACAAAAAATGATGTCACTGAGCATACGCATTATATAAAAATGAGTACACGCTGATTAAAAAGTAACAACAAATACTTTTAAAAGTATTTTTATAAATGAAATTGTTAGGCCTTCATCATATCATAGCTGATGTTTTAAGTACTTTAAGTACTTATAATTTAAAACATAGTTAACCTAATAAGAATACGATGTTCATAAAGTCGAGGACTCTAGCGTGCACCCTGTAGTAGCTGGCTTTGGTGTGTTGACAGTAGGACCAAACTAAGAACGGCTGAACTGTACAAGTGTTAATATCTACCAATAGGTATCATTAATCATTAAAAAGTTGGATTTTTAAACTACACAGATCCGCATAAATTTTTCCGCTAAGTACCTCTTAGTTGTTACTCAACATAAAGTTGTTCACCACACTTAAATATCAACCTGTGTATAAATTTAAACAACAGAACTTCTTAACGACTACTTTGGTTTCAGAAACGGTGGGTTTTAACTAGTAATAATTTTCAAGACCCTAACTGGGAATCGAATCCATGACATTTCGCTTTGCAGCATAGCACGCTAACCACTGCGCTACGGAGACGAGGAATTAAATTTTATTTCAAGCTGCGTAGTATTTACTTACATAATGATATAATGGAAAATTTGATTCGCATGTTTATATTAATTTTTATATTTTAGCTAATAGCCTATTTATTTTTAAGCTCATTTATTTTTTCAGGTAGAACTGCTGTAATTTATTTATTGTTAATATATAAATACGCTGTTATTTTAAGTTTCAAACCTTAGTGAATGAGAAACACACTCGGGTTGTACCCATGTTACTTTTTGGCGATTTTGTAGCATCCTTCCAATGTAAGACAACCACGGCCGTTTGTAGTAGTCGGTTCTTTCCAATAGCGAACAAATATTTACAACCCAACTCAAACAACTTGGCCTCTCAATGGTGGATGCGCAGTGGTGTAGTCTGACTGTCGCCCGCACTCCAACTACACTAAATTCATTTTAAGAACCAACTGCGAAGTAAACAAACAGTGAATGACGTCACAGCTCCATTACCGTACGCACCGAAAGTATTATGTGATTTTCATAGTAGGCGTATGCGAAACGACTCGTGCTTAATACTCTTATGTGTAGTTAATTCTTTAGATTAATAAAATTAAATACTTAAATGTTTTTTATAATTTTAAATGCTTACTTTATAAATAAACTTATTATTGTTTACTAATTTTACCAGCTGTTACTCCCAACCTAAATATTACAAATAAATAACTAAATAACTAAAATATTACTAACCTAAATAGGTTTATAATATTAACCAGGTTTATTAACCAACCTAAATAACTAAAATATTAGTTAATATTTTATGCAGTTAAGAATGTGGGTTTTATGTGCGTCTGTTTTGATTTTAAATAGCGAAATTTCAATATCTATTATGCATTTTTTCCTGAGTAATTCATATGAATGTTTTCAGAATTAAATTTTCTGCAAATTTATTTAAGAAAACATACACCTTTATTTACCATTTATGGAAGTAATCTTACGTTAAACACAAAAATGTGTTATGTTTTTGCACCAATTTTTGTGTTTTATGTAAAATATCTCTGAAAGTATTGCATTTACAGCTCTGAAACCAATTTTATTCAATTTTTCAGATTAAAAAAACATAAGAACCAATCGTATTTGTGTCTTTGTAACTACCTTTAACATTTTTATACGGCCTTACTTCACCGAGGGTACAGAGTTCTAGGTGAAATTTTTCGCTATCCGTAACTCGGTAACTAAGCGTTTTCAGGCATATGTTTATATGAACTTTTTTTCTTATTTTCAGCTATAGAATGAGATCCCAAGAGATCGCCGTATAGTTTTGAATCACCCTGTATATTCATATACAAATATACATACATGAGTAGATCAATGCGGCCCTCAATCCCACCCATAATAAAAATCTGGTGTGAAACACTCACACAACTTTCTCTTGCCAATGCTAATAATTAACAATAAACCTAACATTATTAATAAAATATTAGAAATAAACAAAAACTAACCTCAAAAACATAACCCTTTTTTAATCATGAGTGAATGATGCAAAATGAAAATCAACCTCAGTTTGGCTTAGAAATACGGGAAATCACTCTTTCTCTCTAAACTAGGCTCTGTAGAGAAAAATGCTCTAAATAAAAGTTGTAGATCTTTTAATTTCCTATAAATTAAATTCTATACACTTTTGTCGTAAAATGCATACTAAGGCCGAAATCTTAAAAAAATCAATTTTTCACACATTTTCGTGAGAGAAAAAAAACAGAAAATCGCAAATTACCGCTAAACTAAACGTTATACAAAAAAAGTGTTTGAAATAAAAGTTGTAGAATTTTTAGTTCTCTACAACTTTTATTATATAAAGTTTTGCGCTAAAATGCATATTAAAGCTGTAATCTTAAAAAAACAACGTTTTTACGTGAAAACAGCCTCACCCAGAATTTCAGCAAACATGACGCCTACCCTATCTTGTAGAGAATAAAAAATTGAGTAAACCAGGCGATTTTTAAAAAAATCGTAGGACCAGTTTTTGAGAAAATCGCAAAAAAGTGAAAAATTACACGAATAAACTACCACATCCGGTTGACCGATTTTGATGAAAATGTTCGTGTCGAGTCCGGTAGTGGTACGTAACTTAAGTTTCAAGTTTCAAGTTCGTACGATGTTCCGTTCTTGAGATATTCTGTTCACACACACACACACACGCACGCACGCACGCACGCACGCGCACACACACACACACACACACACGACATACACACAGACCAATCGCTAAAAACATGTTTTTTGGGTTCAGGGGGTCTGAAAACGTATAGATCCGGTGAAAACTCGATTTCGAAAAATCGACATGAAAACAATACTTTCCTTCTTATATATTCATACAGGCAAGAGAAAGTAAAAATTTGGCCCTTTATTAAGATAAGGTTGAAGAACACTGCTCTACAGGTTAAACTAGCCTTTCGGCTGATAACGAATTAATTTTTGAAATAGTATAATGTGTTTTTCACTTGTTAAGGTTTGAAACGATGGTATTTTATTATGTAGCTTTTAATTATTATTTAAAAATATTTTCTACATTTATTTAAATATAATTTCAGGCTTAAAGAGGCAGAACCTGCGATTATCGAAAGAGCGTATGTAGTTTTTTTAAGTTAAAAGTTTTAGCTGTTTACATTAGTTTGTTTACGTTACTTCGTAGAATCAGTAGCATGTTGTAGCCTACTAGTTGCACTCAACCTATATTTGATTTTGTTTGTTTTTTTTTAATTTTTAATATATTTTAATTGTTTTTGATAATTACACAATTCAGTAGTTAGTTGCTTAGTATTAACCCTCACTTGATAATTGTTCCACAATTTGACTGGAGCATGGCAGTTTATTATTTGAAAGCTGTATGACCACGTTTGTTGTTTACATTCGAATAATTAACTTTTAAATTTGATGTTTACATTGATATTTTTCGCCTGATTATCTTTGTTGTTTTGACTCGACAGATATTTTTTTTGTAGATGAATGGTTTTTATATACCACCATACTTGGGGGTGACCGAAAAATAACCGGAGTGAGAGCGCGCTTAGTAGAGAGAGTGGTGGTTTATTTAGCTCGGAAAAAAAGGTGTGGATTGTCTGAGGGGTTGCTAAAATGTACTCTAGGGGTTTAAAAAATCGGTTTAGGGCTCTGGTTTGTCTTGGTCGGAATAGTGTGCTCTGTTGCTTTTTTTTAGGGGGTGCTAAAAATTTACGCTATTGGTTTAGAAAAGCCTTTAAGGTGGTTCCTTTTGGACAGAAAAGAGTTCTGGATTGTTAAGAGGTGTCAGAGGGGCTAGAGAGAGAGAGAGAGAAAAAAAAGAAAGAGATGGAGAGGGGATAGGGAGCGAGAGTGGGAGAAGTAGGTAGGTAGGTAGAGGGACGAGATGTAGAAAAAGAGGGGATGATAGAGGTGGAGAGGAGGGAGGACAGTGAGAGAGGGGTAGAGGGAAGAGATGTAGTGGTGAGGGGGAGGGGTAGAGAGATAGGTAGAGGTGTATGAGAGAAGGGTCGGGAGGGCGACGGGGTAGTGAGAGATGGGCAGAAGAGAGAGAGGTAGAGGGGGAGCGGGAGAGTGTGATGGAGAGGAGTTATAGAGAGGATGAGGGGAGAGAGAGAGCGGGTGGCAGTGAGGGGGAGGGAGACAGACAAATCGCTAAAAACATGTTTTTTGGGTTCAAGGGGTTTGAGAACATGTACATCCAGTGAAAACTCAATTTCGGAAAATAGACATGAAAACAATACCTAATATCTGTTTCATAATTATAGACACCCGAGTTTGAACTTAAAGATTATTAAGATTAAAGATTAATTAAAGATATAAGACTATTATAGGTCAACGTAGAATAAAATGAGCTAAATTTTGATGTAAAATATATGTTGAAATCCGACTCATCGTTTTGGAGATGCAAGTATTCAAACTCGGGTGTCTATGATTGTGAAACCGACAGTAGTTTCCTTCCTATATATTGTGACACTTATCCGTTTTGGGATCTAATAGGTAAATTAAATAATTAATACACTAAAGTTTAAAATTACAAGTATTTATTACAACTACAAAATAAATAGAGTTACAAAATAAATAATAAACTAATTATAATGAAGTAATACAATAAATAACTTAAATAATATACTTAGCACTACTTACAAACAATTATACGAAATGCACACACACAAAAATTATACACAATGCACATACACAATAAGACAGAATAACAATAGTTGGCCAATGCCCGAACACGTCGACCTTTTCTAATGTACCGATAGCACACGCAATAAACACTCATCAAAGTCAAACGAATACTAACTCTCTGACCGCACTTGGGGCTCTCTTTATATAAAAACCAAGATGGAAGGTGGATCAGAGATATTTCTGGAAAGACAGAGAGATTCGATCCAATAATAAAATACAAAAATCCTTTTTATGGCTCTGGAAAAATCTTAACTAGTGTAAACAAGCCATAATTGAATAACAGGTAACCAACTGACTTCACAAATAGTTGTACAACAAAGACCCTACGTTATTATACACGGCCCTTTTTAAATATTCTTTCGTAACTAACTAACTTTATTGTTACTTTGTCACTCTATTATTTACTGTTCAACATTTTATGAATCTCTCGCTCCCCCCCCCCCCCTAGAAACCTCTCGAACACACATTCCTTTACGATATTGTCACAATATCTATATAGGCAAGCGAAAGTAAAAATCAATGTTTCACTGGTAAATCTAGGTATTATTGACAAACATAAATACCGAAATTTTCGGTCAAAACCATCATACTGTCTCACCGTATATAGCGATCTGCATGGAAATATCACATAAACCTTCTGTGCTAAGTCACTAAACAGAGATAATCCAGGTATTAAATATCAAGTTTCTCGAGGTAAGCAAACAATTTTTCATTAAAGCCACCGGGCGTACAATGTTCTGAATTTTGAAAATAGTTGTAGTAAAACCGCATTTTTAACATGCTACGCTATTTTTTGTTTTAATATATTTTGATAATTTTTTTGAATTGTATTGTTAACAGCAAATAGATTTTTTTTTTGTTTAATGATTGTTATTACGTAAGTATGTTGTACTTTTTTAATCCAATTGTAGCTTAATTTTTTTGGACCTTTGTGCTATTGTAAAATTTACGTTTTAGTCATGAACTTCAAAGTAAACAAAATGATATATTTAGTAATAAAAATTAAGTTCATGAGACGACGCGTCTCATCGCTGGTGGAAATTTTTCCGGTTTTAGGCCAATTACGGTCGAAACCGGATTTTCAAACCCATTGATGTTTTGTATCTACTCTTTAAAAGGAATTTTTGTTTCCAAATTCCGACAAGTTCCGATTTCTTGACTTCCAGTTTTGGGTCATTTCCGGTTGAAACTGGCAGAAACCATTAAAGACTTCTTTATCTACTCATTAAGAGGAATCAAATAACACTATTTTCGCTTTCAAATTCCGACTTTAGTGTCTTGACTTCCGGTTTTGTGCCATTTCCGGTTGAAACTGAAAAAAACCATTAGTGACTTCTTTATCTACTCTAAGAGGAATCAAATGACAATATTTTTGTTTCCAAATTCCGACTTTGATGACTTGACCTCCGGTTTAAGGCCAATTACGGTCGAACCGGATCTTCAAACCCATTAATTTTTTGTGTCTACTCTTTAAGATATTTTTGTTTCCAAATTCCGACAAGTTCCGATTTCTTGACTTTTAGTTTTGGGTTTTTTCCGGTTGAAACTATTAAAAACCTCTTTATCTACTCATTAAGAGGAATCGAATAACACTATTTTTGGTTTCAAATTCCGACTTTGATCTCTTGACTTCCGGTTTTGGGTCATTTCCAGTTGAAACTGGCAGAAACCATTATTAGTAATTTCTCCATCTACTCATTAAGAGGAATCGAATAACACTATTTTTGGTTTCAAATTCCGACTTTCATCTCTTGACTTCCGGTTTTGGGTCATTTTCAGTTGAAACTGGCAGAAACTATTAGTGATTTTTGTATTTACTTTAAGAGAAATTTTTAAGAGAGAAAAATTTAAGAGAAATGATGACATTTTTTTTTTTGGTTTCAAATTCTTACTTTAATTTCCGGTTTTGGGCCACTTCCGGTCGAAATCGGAAATTTAAACCGAATCCAGACCCATCTAACTTTTTGTATAGGTCACGAATTCAAAAACCGTTTCTTACTGTCTCTAGTAGTTTCTGATAACTCGATGTGACTGACAGACGAACGGACAGACAAATAAAAATAAAAATTTGAAAAATTGCCACCAGCAATCAAATGACTCATTGCAATAATAATAATATTGTATGCGAGTCAGTGATTTGATATTTTTTTTTTTTTTTTATTTATTTATTTATTTAACGTCGCATCAACTGCTGTGGTCATTAGCGACGACGTTGGGGTGTAACTGTATGAAATGAAGATGAAATGAATTTTTGTAACGTATGAAAATATGCCGTGCCTGAGTGGGATTCGAACCCAGGACCGCATGATGAGAGGCGAGCACGTTACCAACTGCGCCAATGCGGCCGGCGATTTGATATTTTGTTAAACAAATTTTTGTTTTAATTTTTACAAAATGTTTAACTAATCTTGCCTGAGGTTGTTGTGTTTTTGGTTTGATAAAGAAAGTTTTGTTTTACAAATAACCGTGTGAAATTTATTCTTAACATTTTGTCGTTTTATAAATAAATAATAATAACATGAATTGTTTACAACATAGATGATAATGTTATTTTTTGATTCATTTCATGTATTTTAGGTTTCTATTTCAAAATATGTTTATTGTAAAACAGGTGATGTGGTCGTTACGAAATTTTGTTCATTATTTTCCCACACCTCTGTGTTTAATAGGTATTAAGTGAGATGAGATTTTGTCCTTAACAGGTAGGTGGAGTTTTACATTATTTGTACTCAATTTGCTAGTTTCAGAGGTACAAAAAATAGTTTTGTTTCTTATCACATGTCACCCAACATTTTTTTTTATCATCAGTCTCGACTGGTTTGATGCAGTTCTCCGAGCTGTTCTATCTTGCGCAAGTCGTTTCATATCTACATACCTGTAACACCCTACACCTTTTGTAATTTGCTTTATATATTCTAATCTTTGTCTCCCCCTACCATTCACTCCCTCAATATTACCCTCCATTATTGATAGCCCAGTACCTGGATGTCTTAACATATGCCCTACTAGCCTATCTTTTCTTCTGGTAAGATGCTTCCATATACTTCTTTTTTCATCCACTCGCCTAACAACCTCTAAATTACTTATTTTGTCTACCCACCTAATCTTTAACATTTTCCTATAACACCACATTTCAAAAGCTTCTATTCTCTTACTTTTTCCAGCCCCTATCACCCACGATTCACTCCCGTATAACGCTACACTCCAACATAATTTTTTAAGAAATGTTTTGTTAATCTGTAAATCAATGTTTGTAGTCAGTAAGCTGTTTTTTATTTCAATGGGTTTTCTAGCTTCAGCAGTTCTGCTTTTGATATCACTTGTGCTTGTGCTTCTACCATCCTTTGTTATTTTACTCCCTAGATAGCGGAATTCCCCAACTTTCTGTATGTTTTCGTTGCCTACTTTTAAATTTCCCATCTCTTTTAAACCACTCTTGCTGCTGCACAACACTTTTGTTTTGTTCTTATTAATTTTTGTGAAGTATTTTTTTCTCATGATCTCATCCATTCCATTTAAGGCATCCTCTAGTTCTTTCTTTGTCTCGGCTAATACTACTATATCATCGGCGAATCTCAGCATTTATATTGTTTCTCCTTGAATTTTTATTCCTGCGTCAAATTTCTCCTTCACTTCATTTGTA
This sequence comes from Catonia carolina, assembly GCA_035578175.1. Classification (NCBI taxonomy): domain Eukaryota; kingdom Metazoa; phylum Arthropoda; class Insecta; order Hemiptera; family Achilidae; genus Catonia; species Catonia carolina. The sequence continues at coordinate 5,367,110 of JAQMRL010000020.1, read as the reverse complement.
GCCTCATATATATACAAGTCAAAATGTAGTGGTGTCAATGAACAACCTTGTCGTACACCTTTTCTTACAGCAGCCTCTTTTTCGTACCCCTCAATTCTCAAAACAGCCGTTTGATTCTTATACATACCGTTGATAACTTTCCTTTCTTTGTATTTAATTCCTAATTTTTTCAAAATTTTAAACATTTTACTCCAGTCCAGATTGTCAAATGTTTTCTCTAAATCTACAAACGCTATATAAGTAGTTTTATTTTTCTTAATCCTTTTCACAATAATCAATCTCAGAGCCAATATTGCATCTCCCATTCTCCTTTCCATTCTCCGTCTGCGTCCGGATTGGACATCGTCTAACACTTCTTCTACTCGGTGTTCTATTCTCCTGTAAATAATTCTTGTCAGTATCTTGGATGCATGTCATGTTAGGCTAATGGTTCTGTAATGTTCAAACTTCTCCGCTCCTGACTTTTTTGGTATAATATTATACGTTAAGAGTATTATATGACAGGCATTTAAGAACAGAAGAAGTAGAGGTGTAAAAGACACTAATCACAGTTATCTCCTCTGATAGTAATGAATTTCATTATACAGCCAGACCCTGTAGTGAATGAAGTAAAAGTGTCATTTGTAGGGTGGAAAGTAGAGGTTTTTTAGTGAGTCTTGCATGCTGATAAGCATATTTTTTCACTCATTGAGGAAGACAATGTTAAACCATTTCAATCTTCGTTTTACTTAGTGAAACCTCTAGAGGTTTAAACCAGCCTTTCGGATGATGACCCAAATACCAAAGTGAGATGGTCTTTCAACTAAACCCGAGGATTTTTTTAAACAAGAAGTGGTTACCAATGAAGTTGTAGAATATTTTGTTTTGTTTTGAATAACAGATTATTTTCAAATAAATGTGGTACGTTATAATTTTTATTTCCCAATTGTCCTATATTAATATATAGGAAAGGAAAGTATTGGTTTCATGTCAATTTTTTTGAAATCGGATTTTCACCGGAAATACACGTTTTAAGGCCCACTGAAGCCCCTCCCCAAAATATATTGTATGTGTGATAATGACCACATAATAGAAGTAAAATATCATGATTTTCTCATTAAAAATTTAAAAAAATATTGCGACAAACGTGTATTATGATGTGAATTATAGGAAATTTAAAAGCTTACAACTTTCTTTTTAAGCATATGTCTCTACAGAGCCTAGTTTAGTGGCAATTATTGAGTTTACGTAATTTTAAGTTCTACAGCGGTTGATTTTCATTTGGTATCATTCATTCTTGATTAAAATTGGGTTGTATGGTTCATTATTACTAAAGTGCATTGGCAAGAAAAAGTCGTGAGTGTTTCACACCATTTTTTTTTTTTTTGTTTATTTATTTAATTTAAAGTTATTTCAGCAGCTTGATAATTGGGACAAATGTGAGTTTTAGTAACTGTACCAATGAGTTTTAAACGTTATAAAATTATTGACACTAGTTTGGAATCGAACCAGGGAGCTCTCGCTTTTTAAGCTAGCGCGTTAGTAACTACGCCACAAAGGCGGCCAGCTTTTTTAAATATGAATGTTGGGACATTTATTACTTTCTCTTGCGTATATGAATATATAGGAAGGAAAGTATTGTTTTCATGTCGATTTTTTTAAATCGAGTTTTCACCGGATCTATACGTTTTCAGACCCCCTGAACCCAAAAACCATGTTTTTAGCGATTGGTCTGTGTGTGTGTGTGTGTGTGTGTCTGCGTGTGTACAGAATATCTCAAGAACGGAACATCGTACGAACTTGAAACTTAAGTTACATACCACTACCGGACCCGACACGAACATTTTCATCAAAATCGGTCAACCGGAAGTAGTAGTATATTCATATAATTTTTCACTTTTTTGCAATTTTCTCAAAAACTGCTTCTACGATTTTTTTAAAAATCGCCTGGTTTACTTAATTTTTTATTCTCTACAAGGTAGGGTAGGCGCCATGTTTGCTGAAATTCTGCGTGAGGCTGTTTTTACGTAAAACCATTTTCTTTTTAAGATTGCGGCTTTAATATGCATTTTAGCGCAAAACGTTTTATAATAAAAGTTGTAGAGAATGTAAAATTCTACAACTTTTATTTTAAACACTTTTTTGTATAATGCTTAGTTTAGCGGTAATTAGCAATTTTCTGTTTTTTTCTCACGAAAACGTGTGAAAAATCTATTTTTTTAAGATTTCGGCCTTAGAATGCATTTTACGACAAAAGTGTATAAATAAAATTTATAGGAAATTAAGAGATCTACAACTTTTATTTTAAGCATTTTTTTGTACAGTGCCTAGTTTAGCGTTAATGAGCGATTTTCCGAATTTTTAAGCTAAACTGAGGTTGATTTTAATTTTGCGTATTTCACTAATGTTTTTTGCGGTTAGTTTCTTGTTCATTTTTAATATTTTAATACTAATGTTAGGTTTATTGTTAATTATTTGCATTAGCAAGAGAAAGTTGTGTGAGTGTTTCACGCCAGATTTTTTTTCTTTTGAGACCGCAGTGGATCACTTTGTGTCAATTTCTGGGTACTCTCTTATTTTCTTTAATTTTCCTCCAGTATTCTATCTTTCTGGTAGATCTTCTTTCCCATATTACGCTTATGAAAATATCACTTTCCTGCTTTCTCTTTTATCTATTTTTCTTTGGAATCTAATATTTTTATAGTTCCAGTTGTAATTTTAATTTACATCTTTTAATTTCATAGTTGGAACATTTATTGTAGATTAGTTAAATTTTTTAAACAAAAATTAACTTCCTGAATACAGTATAAAAAATTCGTTCATTAGACGACGTGTCTCGTTGCAGGTGGCAATTTTCAAAAGGCTTACCTTTGACCTATGGCAAAAACCATTTGCGATTTATCGATCTACTCTTAAAGAGGATATTACACTATTTTTCCTTTCTCTTGCCTAAATGAATATAATATATGAAGGAAATTATTGTTTTCATGTACATTTTTCGAAATCGAGTTTTCACCGGATCTACAAGTTTTCAGACCCCCTAAACCCAAAAAACATGGTTTTAGCGATTGGTTTGTGTGTGTGTGTGTGTGCGTGCGTGTGTGTGTGTGTGTGGGTGTGGGTGTGTGAACAGAAAATATCTCAAGAACGGAACATTGTACGAAATTGAAACTTGAAACGTAAGTTACATACCACTACCGGACCCGACACAAACATTTTCATCAAAATCGGTCAACCGGAAGTAGTAGTTTATTCGTGTAATTTTCCCCTTTTTTGTGATTTTCTCTAAAACTGGTCCTACGATTTTTTTTTTTTAAATCGCCTCATTTACTTAATTTTTTATGCTCTATAAGATAGGGTAGGCGCCATGTTTGCTGAAATTCTTAGTGAGGCTGTTTTTATGTAAAAAATTGTTTTCTTAAGATTGCGGCTTTCTTATGCATTTCACCGCAAAAATGTATATAATTAAAGTTGTAAAGAATTTAAAATTCTATAATTTTTATTTTGAACATTTTTTTGTATAACGCTTAGTTTATTGCGGTAATTAGCGATTTTTCTGTTTTTTTTTCTCACGAAAACGTGTGAAAAATCGATTTTTTTTATGATTTCGGCCTTAGTAGCCTATGCATTTTACGACAAAAGTGTATACAATAAAATTTATAGGAAATTAAAAGATCTACCACTTTTATGTAAAGCTTTTTTTGTACAGTGCCTAGTTTAGCGTGGCGGTTTTCCATATTTTTAAGCCAAACTGAGGTTGATTTTCTATTTGCGTCTTTCACTCATGATTAAAATTAGGTTATGTTTATTGACGTTAGTTTTTTGTTTATTTCTAATGTTTTATTACTAATGTTAGGATTATTGTTAATTATTTGCATTGGCAAGAGAAAGTTGTGTGAGTGTTTCACACCAGATTTTTTTTAACAAATTCTGACTTTGATTTCTTTACTTCCAGTTTTTGGCCACGTCCGTTTGAAATCGGAACTTCAAATATAATTCAAACCCACTACCTTTTTGTGTATATTACAAATCCGAAAACCATTTTTTGTTATCCCTTTTAGTTTCTGACTTTAGTTTTTGACTTCCGGTTTTGGGCCACTTCCGGTCGAAACCGTTAAAACTTCAACCGCAATTTCGACTTACCATTGTTTTGTGTAGATTACGAATCCGAAAACCGTTTGTGACTATCTCTTGTAGTTTCTGACATCTGGATGCGACGGACGGACAAAAGCCACGTGTGAAAAAATGGCGGACGGACGGAGAAAAATTGTGTCATTTACTTTGAACTTTGTAACAAAAGAAACTGACGGACAGACAAAAGTATTAGATGACAATTTGAAAAAATCTGGTGTGAAACACTCACACAACTTTCTCTTGCCAATGCAAATAATGACAAATATAACCTAACATTAGTAATAAAACATTAGAAATAAACAAAAAACTAATCTCAAAAACATAACGTTATTTTAATCATGAGTGAAAGACGCAAAATGAAAATCAACCTCAGTTTGACCTAAACATACGGAAAATCAATCTTTCACGCTCAACTAGGCTCTATGGAGAAAAATGCTTTAAATAAAAGTTGTAGGTTTTTTAATTTCCTATAAATTTTATTATATACACTTTTATCGTAAAATGCATTCTAAGGCCGAAATCTTTAAAAAATCGATTTTTCACACGTTTTCGTGAGAAAAAAACAGAAAATTGCTAATTACCGCTAAACTAAGCGTTATACAAAAAAATGTTTGAAATAAAAGTTGTAGGTTTTTTAATTCTCTACAACTTTTATTATATACATTTTTGCTCTAAATTGCAAATTAAAGCCGTAATCTTAAAAAAAACTATGTTTTTACGTAAAAACAGCCTCACCCAGAATTTCAGCAAACATGGCGCCTATTCTATCTTGTAGAAAATAAAAAATTCAGTAAACCAGGCGATTTTTTAAAAAAATCGTAGGACCAGTTTTTGAGAAAATCGCAAAAAAGTGAAAAATTACACGAATAAACTACTACTTCCGGTTGACCAATTTTGATGAAAATGTTCGTGTCGGGACCGGTAGTGGTATGTAACTTAAGTTTCAAGTTTCAAGTTCGTACAATGTTCCGTTCTTGAGATATTCTGTTCACACACACACACACACACACACACACACACACACACACACACACACACACACACACACACACACACACACACACACACACACACACACACACACACGCACGCACATGCACACACACACGACACACACACAGACCAAACGCTAAAAACATGTTTTTTGGGTTCAGGGGGTCTGAAAACGTATAGATTCGGTGAAAACTCGATTTCGAAAAATCGACATGAAAACAATACTTTCCTTCCATATATTCATATAGGCAAGGGAAAGTAAAATAGTTACCAATAAAAAAATTAATCCAGAAAATTTATTTGACGAAAATAATTTAACTTTTTACTCAGTATTAATTATCGTTTCTGTTGGCCTTCATTAATGGTTATATTATATTAGTAAAACTTTTCCCCTTTCAATTTTCATAATCTTGCATCAAATTTAAATTGCGTTATTTCAGTCTGTATAAGCTTAAACTTAAAGTTTAAAATTAAATTTTAAATTATTTTGAATAAATCTAATTTCAATTGGACGCTTTCTCTTCATCGCTAATTAATAAAAGGAATTTTAGAATTCTGAATTGAACAGGTTGTGAATGAATGAATCCTTTTTAGTATATACACATACCAAAGGTATAATGGACCTTTCATATTTGGAATAACTCAATTTCCATTTTCTAACCACAAATCTCCTCTCTGATTTCAGTCCCTTAAATCCGAACTGCTCATTGACTAAGGATTTCAAATTTAGGTAGTTTATATCGGGAGTTTTAAACTACGGATTGCCTTACGACATACCAGATGTTCATTTACAAGGAAAAGATTTTACCCGATTGATCAACAAAAGCAAACGTATAGTTGAGCCGCTCTAAGTTTGCTCCTACTGTCAACAAACCAAAACCAGCTACTACAGGGTGCACGCTAGAGTCCGTGACTTTATGGATGTCGTATTCCTATTAAGATAACTATTTTTTAAATTATAAGTACTTAAAGTACTAAAAACATCAGTCGTGATATGATGTAGGCCTAACAATTTCATTTATAAAAATACTTTTAAAAGTATTTGTTGTTACTTTTTAATCAGCGTGTACACATTTTTACATAATGCGCATGCTCAGTGACGTCATTTTTTGTTTACATTAGGAGCAAACTTAGTGAGGGTGGACTGTATATAAATTTGAAGCATTCATTCGATTTGTAAGACAAAGTTCCAAAAGATTAAAATTATAACTTTCTCTTTCCCCATATAAATACGTAAGGTATATAATATGTCCGTTTTTTTTTTAAATCGAGTTTCACCCGAAATACACGTTTTCAGGTTCCCTCAACAATTAAAACATTTTTTAGCGATATCGTAAGAAGTTGAAACTTGAAAATTAAGTTAGGTTCTAGAAAGGAAGTAGCCTAGTAGTTTTTCGTGAGATTTTTCACTTTTTTGGAATGTTCTCGAAAACGGTTTTTATTTTTACTTTCTTTTGCGTATATGAATATATAGGAAGGAAAGTATTGTTTTCATGTTAATTTTCCAAAATTGAATTTTCAAAGGATCTACACGTTTTCAGATCCCTTGAACCCAAAAAACATGTTTTTAGCGATTGGTCTGTGTGTGTGTGTGTGTGTGCGCGCGCGCGCGTGCGCGTGCGTGTGAACAGGATATCTCAAGAACGAAACAACTTACGAACTTGAAACTTGAAACTTGTTAGAACCGGAAGTAGTAGTTTATTCGTGTCATTTTTCACTTTTTTGCGATTTTCTCAAAAACGGCTCCTATGATTTTTTAAAAATTATCTTATTTACTACATGTTTTATTCTCTACAAGATAGGGTAGACGCCATGTTTGCTGAAATTCTAGGGGAGGCTGTTTTCTCGTAATAATATTGTTTAAGATTGCGATTATAATATGCATTTTAGCGCAAAAATGTATCTGATAAAAGTTGTAGAGAATTTAAAGTCCTACGACTTTTATTTCAAACATTGTTTTGTATAATGGTTAGTTAAGCGGTAATTAGCGATTTTCTATTTTTTTCTCACGAAAACGTGTAAAAAAATCGATTTTTTTATGATTTCAGCCTTTTACGACAAAATTGTTTATAATCATATGTATAGGAAATTAAAAGATGTAGTACTTTTATTTAAAGCATTTTTCGCTATAGAGCATAGTTTAGCGTGAAAGAGGGATTTTCCGTATTTTTACGAAAACTGAGGTCGATTTTCATTTTGCGTCCTAAACTCATGAATAAATTAGGTTATAGCTACTTATTGAGGTTAGTTTTGGTTTATTTCTAATTTTGTATTACTAGTATTAGGTTATATAATTAATTATTTGCATTGGCATGAGAAAGTTGTGTGAGTGTTTCACCCCAGATTTTTCATTTAACATTGTTTATTTTTGGTTAAATATAGGGTAGGTTATATGGAGTTTATTTACACAGGCAAGAGAAAGTCGTGTGAGTGTTCACACCAATTCATGAAAAATTTCATCAAAATTTTTTTTAAACCCTAATCTAAATCAACCCGATTGTTTTACTGAGAAAGTTCAGTCGTTATGAAAATTAATCGATAAAAATCTGGTGTGGAACACTCACACAACTTTCTCTTGCCAATGATAATAATTAACAATACCTATACATTAACAATAGTAATAAAAATTATAAATAAACGAACTAATTAACCCCAATAAATATAACCTAATCGTAATCATGAATGCAAAACGCAAAATGAAAATCAACCTCAGTTAGGCTTAAAAATACGGAAAATCTCTTTTTCACGCTAAACTAGGCTCTGTAGAGAAAATGCTCATAATAAAAGTTGTAAATCTTTTAATTTCCTATAAATTTTATTATAGACTATACATTTTTGTCGTAAAATGCATACTAAAATTGAAATCTTAAAAAAAATCGATTTTTTACACGTTCTCGTGAGGAAAAAACAGAAAATTGCTAATTACCGCTAAACTAAGCGTTATACAAAAAAATGTTTGATAGTAAAGTTGTAGGATTTTAAAATCTCTACTACTTTTATTGCATAGTATATTTTTGCGCTAAAATGCATATTAAAGCAGCAATCTTAAAAAACAATTTTTTTACTGTCACCGGATGGCGACATTAAGTGGCAACCTTATTAATTTGGTGGCCCTGAAAAGGGCCGTTTAAGCGGTGGTCGTCTGTTGTAGTCGTCGTGGCGGTCGTAGGCTGGGCGACACGGCGTGTCGTCGTCCAGCGGAGACGTCATCTTCTTCCCTCGCAGTAGTGCGTCGATGGCTGCTTCGTCGGGTCCGGTGGGCGTAAGGCTCGATCGAGGGACCGCTGTGGGCATCGCTCGCGTCAGGGGGCGATGACGGTCCGGTCGACGGCTTACGGTGACGGGACGGCGAGCGGAAGCATCATCTTCTCTCTTGCGGGGTCGTCGATTAGTTCTCACTGGAATCCGGCAGCCGTGTGCGGTGGTGGACGTCTCGTCGTCGTCTGGATCGAAGTGAAGGTCTCGGTGTCTTGATTGGAATTGATTGTACTCGGCTCAGTACAGCGCTCTTTATATAGCTGCCGAGAGCGCTGTTGTAGAGAGCGGCGACTGGCTTGGCCTTGATGACAAAGGGCTTTGCGGTGGGAGCCGAAAGCTTTGTCGCTATGCCGTCAAAGGCTGGAAGAACTATTGAAGCCGGCAACACAGTAAATGATTTACTAGAAGGGGTGGCGGTGACATTACGTTAAAACAGATTCTCTAAGAATTTCGTGGGAGCCGTTTTTGAGAAAATCGCAAAATAGTGAATAATGACACCAATATACTACTACTTCCGGTTGACCGATTTTGATGAAAATGTTCGTTTCGGGTCCGTTAATGGTACCTAACTTAAGTTTTAAGTTTCAAGTTCGTTCGATCTTCTGTTCTTTAGATATTCTGTTCACATACACACACACACAGACCAATCGCTAAATAAAACATGTTTTTTGGGTTCAGGGGGTCTGAAAACGTGTAGATCCGATGAAAACTTGATTTCTTAAAATCGACATGAAAACAATACTTTCCTTCCTATATATATTCATATAGGCAAGAGAAAGAAAAAAGGTGAAAAAATTTGCTACTGATAAACTTAAAAGTTTGTTCTTTTCAAATACTTTTGGCTGTGTGCGTGTAAATCACATTCACGGCAATAAACTGGATGTTGTGGTGAAATGCGATTTACAAATATCGATTCTCATTCCAGTAAAATTGTTCTTTCACACAACGCCTTGACACCTTTTGTACATGTCGATATCTCTTAACACCTTATGTTCTTTAAATAAATTGAACGGTAACTTCGTGATATATTTTATTTTCTCTTACCTAAATGAATATATAGGAAGGAAAGTATTGTTTTCATGTCGATTTTAAGAAATCAAGTTTTCATCGGATCTATACGTTTTCAGACCCCCTGAACCCAAAACAACATGTTTTTACCGATTGGTCTGTGTATGTGTGAACAGAATATCTCAAGATCGGAACATCGTACGAAGTTGAAGCTTGAAATTTATGTTAGATACTACTACCGGATTCGACACGAAAATTTTCATCAAAATCGGCCAATACACTACATCGGTCAATACTAGCCATACACAATTCTCCCACTCGTGCGTCTAACTGCGCCAATCTGACAAGCAATATTCCTGCGTAGTGTCAACTCCACTCCCATTTCACAGTTACTTACTACACAGACTGCTATGAATTTTGTAGAGTTACTTAATAGTATTCGGACGTAGGGAAATGCTGCAGAGTTCAATCAGGAAAAGAGGTTATTTCATATAGTCACGAGCCACGAGTTTGCCCTTGTTTGTAACCAGGGGAAAAGGGGGAAAGCACCAGTGCGCATGCGCGATTGCTTTAATTTCAGTACGACAAACATAACAACTTGTACTATACCCAGAGCATATACAGAGGATATATAGTATATCCTTTTAAAGGAACTTTTTGTACGTTAAATGTACGAATATAACTGTTTGTTACCGTAAAAACAAATGTCGGTTTCTCGAAAACGTGGTCGAACTATTCATAGTGCTGAACGCAATGTAATAAAATGTTGTGAAGTTGAAGCTAAACAAAAATGCCTATCCGTGCCTCTTAACAAAAGCCTTGAGCGAGCGACTAACTAACTGCTGTGATGTTTCTCTTTCCGCAATTCGGAAAATGAAGACGGAAATTAAGGTCGTGAAGAAGCTATTCTTTAACATTTTTGTTGACACCTGGCAAAAAAAAAACGATTAGGTAGATACTAGAGAGATTGATAATGAAAACCCCGGTGACAGCAATAGTAAGGAAGGCGACTCATTCGTAAATACAGTAAATCAAACATTTCTAGTCATTTAATTAAGCTATAGGCAATATTACACTTGATACTTACCCTGTTCGTTGCAGGGCTAAAATAAATAGTTCTGTTTCTTATCACATGGTCAGCCAATTAAATGACTGAATCATTTAAGAACAGAAGAGGTAGAGGTGTAAAAGACACTAATCAGAGTTATCTCCTCTGAAAGTAATGAATTTCATTATACAGCCAGACCCTGTGGTGAATGAAGTGAAGGTGTCATTTACAGAGTGGAAAATATGTGCTTTTCAGAGGGCCCGGTATGCTGATAAGCGTACTTTTCCACTCAGTGAGGAAGGCAATGGTAAACCACCTCACTCCTCGTTTTACTTAGTAAAACCTCTAGAGGTTCAAACCAGCCTTTCGGCTGTTGACCTAAACAACAACAACAGTGGCATACTGAAAACGGAAAAGATCCCAGAAAACTAGTAAATTGGCCCCATTTTTTACCGATACACTCTGATTTCGTTATTTTTCCGCAAAAAAAGATAATCAATAATTTCCACGGCGGATTCATGTCACGAATATTCAATATCTAATGTATTCGATTTTTCACGATCACAAAACTTTTTACTCCGTACCAAAAATAAGATATTTAAATTAATTATGTAATAGTACAGTATCGACAACCCTGTTAACATAAAATATAGGCCAATTTGTATTTTTGAAATAAAGTAGGGAAATTTTGTTCGTAAAAGGGAATTTAGTTAGTACATCACTGCATCGTTGGTCTTGAATTGGGCTTCTATCATTCAGTGTAAGCGCGTGGCTGGTCGGTACGTGATCCGTCCTTCGTGCTACGTCTAAATCATAATTTTATGTGTGTGTGTGTGTTCAGTTTATTCTGTGTGTGGTTATTCCGTTAATAAATTTATTTCTTACACGTTTAAATATTATATTATTATTCTCTAATTCTTTCACGTATATATCAATAAATTAGAAATGTTTTTATGTACAGTATATGTACATTATGTCGAATTTATTACTCTAACGTAAAAAATATATTTTAGTTTTTTTTGTAAAAAATTACAACAAATTATGTTAAAATTTAACATGAAATTTTTTTGAAATTCATGTAAAATAGTATTTAAATATAGGGGAGGTCATGTTTCGTGTAAAATGTCTCGTAAAAAAATACCTCAAGAAAAAAATCTGGTGTAAAACACTCGAAAAACTTTCTCTTGCCAATGCAAATAATTAACGATATAACCTAACATTAGTATAATAAAACATATTATTAGAAATAAATAAAAAACTAACTTCAATAAACATAACCTTATTTTAATCATGAGTGAAAGACGCAAAATTAAAAACAACATCGGTTTGGCTTAAAAATTCGGATAATCACTTTTTCACGCTTAACGAGGCTCTGTAAAGAAAAATGCTTTAAATAAAAGTTGTAGATCTTTTAATTTCCTATAAATTTGATTATATACACTTTTGTCGTTAAATGCATAACTAAGGGCGAAATTTTCATAAAATCGATTTTCACACGTTTTCGTGAAAAAAAAGCAAAAAATCGCTAATTACCGCTAAAATAAGTGTTAAACAAAAAAAATGTTTGAATTAAAAGTTGTCGGATTTTAAATTGTCTACAACTTTTATTATTAACATTTTTGTGCTAAAAAATGCATATTAAAGCCGCAATCTTAAAAAAAACAATTTTTTTACGTGAAAACAGCCTCTCCAAAAATTTCAGCAGACTTGACATTACCCTATCTTGTAGAGAATAGAACATTTAGTAAATCAGGCGATTTTTTAAAAAATCGTAAGAGTCGTTTTTGAGAAAATTGCAAAACATTGAAAAATTATAAGAATGAACTACTACTTTTGGTTGACCGATTTTGATGAAAATGTTCGTGTCGGGTCCTTCAGTGGTATTATAACTTAAGATTCAAGTTCGTACGATATTCCAATCTCACACACACACTCACACGCAAACCAATCGCTAAAAAAACAGGTTTTTTTTGGGTTCAGGGGATCTGAAACCGTGTAGATCCGGTGAAAACTGGATTTCGAAAAATCGACATTAAACAATACTTTCGTTCCTATATATTCATGTAGGCAGGAGAAAGTAAAAAAGGCTGGTCACCGTACAAATAAGCTTGCCCAACCGGTGTTACTTAACAAATATAGCGACCTTTTATATACCAGCTGACTGTTTGAGCTGGCTAGGAATGTAAAATGAAAAACAATATCGATTTGTAGCTTGTTTTAAATTGGCAGATTTTGACGTTTAATAAACGATAGGTCCTTAATTTGATTTTCGGCCAGGAAATTTTCACAAGTCAAATCTTACAGTTAGTCACTTAAATCCATCGTAGTCGCTAATAACCAACCAGTTGATGCGACTTTTATGTAAATAAATTTAAAAATCTGGTGTGAAACACTCACACAACTTTCTCTTGCCAATGCAAATAATGACCAACATAACCTAAAATTAGTAATAAAAAATTAGAAATAAACAAAAAACAAACCACAATAAACATAACCTAATTTTAATCATGAGTGAAAGACACAAAAAGAAAATCGACCTCAGTTTGCCTTAAAAATACGGAAAATCACTCTTTCACGCTAAACTAGGCTCTGTAGAGAAAAATGCGTTAAATAAAAGTTGTAAATCTTTTTATTTCCTATAAAATTTATATTATACACTTTTGTCCTAAAATGCATTCTAAGGCCGAAATCTTAAAAAAATCGATTTTTCACACGTTTTCGCGAGAAAAAAACAGAAAATTGCTAATTACTGCTAAACTAAGCGTTGCACAAAAAAATGTTTTAAATAAAAGTTGTAGGATTTTTAATTCTCTACAACTTTTATTATGTAAAGTTTTGCGCTAAATTGCATATTAAAGCCGTAATCTTTAAAAAACTATGGTTTTACGTGAAAACAGCCTCACCCAGAATTTCAGCAAACATGACGCCTACCCTATCTTGTAGAGAATAAAAAATTGAGTAAATGAGGTGATTTTAAAAAAAATCGTAGGACCAGTTTTTGAGAAAATCGCAAAAAAGTGAAAAATTATACGAATAAACTACTACTTCCGGTTGACCGATTTTGATGAAAATATTCGTGTCGGGTCCGGTAGTGGTATGTAACTTAAGTTTCAAGTTCGTACGATGTTCCGTTCTTGAGATATTCTGTTCACACACAGACACACACACACACACACACACACACACACACACACACGGACCAATCGCTAAAAACATGTTTTTTGGGTTCAGGGGGTCTGAAAACGTATAGATCCGGTGAAAACTCGATTTCTTAAAATCGACATGAAAACAATACTTTCCTTCCTATATATTCATATAGGCAAGAGAAAGTAAAAATTCGTCGTAAGTTATTTGTAAAAAAACAAATATTGGTGTGGAAGTGATCTGTTTAAAGTTTAAGAATTTATTTTTGTATTCGTATGGCAAATAGTATTCCCGTTTGGCTTCTTTCCAAATTTTAGCGCGCCAAAATCTCTCTACAAAGTTATGTTGTTGTTAATTCAATTTAGTCTGTTACAGTAAATAGAATAATATTTATTCATAATTTTTCGGAGTTCGTTTACGAATAAATAATTTCGGTCAATATGCTTTTCGATAATATTTTTACTTACTATTACCCTATATTACAATGTAAGGAGGGAAAGTATTGTTGTTTTTTATAGTTTTTTTTTAAATCGTGTTTTCACCGTATATAGGCCTACACGTTTTCAAACCCTCTGATTCAAAAAAAAACATGTTTTTAGTGATTGGTATGTGGGTTTATGTGTGAACAGAATATCTCAAGAACGGAACATCGTACAAAGTTGAAACTTGAAACTTAAGTTAGATACAAATAGAGCACCCGACACGAACATTTTCATCAAAATCGGTCAACCAAAAGTAGTAGTTTATTCATATAGTTTTTCACTTTAATTTGGATTTTCTCAAAAAAGGTTTCAACGATTTTTTTTGTATGCTCTACAAGGTAGGGTAGCCGCCATGTCTGCCTCCCCAAGAATTCTTGGGGAGGCTGTTCTCTCGTAGAAAAATATTTTTTTTTTAAGATTGCGGCCTTATTATGCATTTTAGGGCAAAAGAGTATATAATAAAAGTTGTAGACAATTTAAAAATCTATAAGTTTTATTTTTAACATTTGTTTGTACAATGGTTACTTTAGCGGTGGTTTGTGATTTTCTCTTTTTTTCATGAAAATCTGAAAAAAATCGATTTTTCAATATTTAAGTTTTAGTATGCATTTTACGACAAAAGTGTGTATACGTTTAATAAAATCGATGAAAAATTAAAAGATTATTAATTTTTTTAAAGCGGTTTTCACTACAGAGTCTAGTTTAGTGTGAAAGAGTGACTTTCCGTATTATTAAGCCAAACTAAAGTTGATTTTCATTTTGCATCATTCACTCATGATTACAATAAGGTTATGTTTTTTTGCGGTTGGTTTTTTTGTTTATTTGTACTTTAATGTACCGGGTGGTCCATATTTCGGTTTCCGCATGAGATGGGACAATTACGGGAATGAAAATTAAGGGAAAATGATTTACAAATGCTGTAGGAAGTAGTATTTACGGAACTTGTAAACAATACTTAAAAAAAAAGTATTGTTTTCATGTCGATTTTTCGAAATCAAGTTTTCACCGGATCTATACGTTTTCAGACCCCCTGAACCCAAAAAACATGTTTTAGCGATTGGTCTCTCTGTGTGTGTGTGTGTGTGTGTGCGCGCGCGCGCGCGTGCGTGTGTCTGTGTACGTGTGTGCATGTGTGTGTGTGTGTGTGTGTGTGTGTGTGTGAACAGAATATCTCAAGAACGGAACATCGTACGAACTTGAAACTTAAAACTTAGGTTACATACCACTACCGGAACCGACACGAACATTTTCATCAAAATCGGTCAACCGGAAGTAGTAGTTTATTCGTATAATTTTTCACTTTTTTGCCATTTTCTCGAAAACTGGTCCTACGATTTTTTTTAAAATCGCCTAGTTTACTGCTTATTTTATGTTGTACAAGATAGGGTAGGCGCCATGTTTGCTGAAAATCTGCGTGAGGCTGTTTTTACGTAAAAATATTTTCTTTTTAAGATTGCAGCTTTAATATGCATTTTAGCGCAAAACGTTATATAATAAAAGTTGTAGAGAATGTAAAATTCTACAACCTTTATTTTGAACATTTTTTTTTGTATAACGCTTAGTTTAGCGGTAATAAGCAATTTTCTGTTTTTTTCTCACGAAAAGTGTGAAAAATCTATTTCCTTAAGATTTCGGCCGTAGCATTTTACGACAAAAGTGTATATAATAAAATTTATAGAAAGTTAAGAGATCTACAACTTTTATTTAAAGCATGTTTTGTACAGTGTCTAGTTTAGCGTGAATGAGCGATTTTCCGTATTTTTAAGCCAAACTGAGGTCGATTTAAATTTTGTGTATTTCACTTATGTTTTTTGAGGTTAGTCTTTTATTTCTAAAGGATGTAAAATCTTACGACTTTTATTCCAAACTTTTATTTCTAATGTTTATTTCTAATGTTTTATTACTAATGTTAGGTTTATTGTTAATTATTGGCATTGGCAAGAGAAAGTTGTGTGAGTGTTTCACACCAGATTTTTAATCTTTAGGTTTATTATTCCATTAACCTTTCTTCCGATTTCCGTAAATATTAAGGAAACCGACATATGGGCCATTCTGTATTATTACTAATGTTAAGTTATATTGTTCATTATTTGCATTGGCACGAGAAAGTCATGTGTGTGTGTTTCATACCAGATTCTTTTTTATTATTTTCTTGTGTTATCATTGTATTGTTTTAACGACATTATGCACTAAGGAAAAATATGCAGGCGTGTACAATCGACTTCATAAATGCTTGACATTGAAAAGCTATTAATTGTGGTCTGTTAGTATTTGCTCAATAATAGTACTTTTTCTTCCTTGTGTGTGCAACTGTATTTTTAATTCCCGTTGAAATCTTTAACTACTTTGTTAATAATTGGTAGCAATTTTTACTTTCTCTTGCCTATAATATATAGGAAGGAAAAGTATTGTTTTATGTGAATTCTTGAAATCGAGTTTTCGCCGGATCTACACGTTTTCAGACCTCTTGAACCCAAAAAAACATGTTTTTAGCGATTGATTTGTGTGTGTGACCAGAATATCTCGAGAACGGAACAGCCTACGAACTTGAAACTTAAGTTAGATACCAATAGAGGACCCGACACGAACATCTTCATCAAAATCGGTCAACCGGAAGTAGAAGTTTATTCGTGTAATTTTTCACTTTTTTGCGATTTTCTCAGAAACGGCTTCTACGATTTTTTTAAAAAATCGTCTCATTTACATTTTTTGTGCTTTACTAGATAGGGTAGGCGGCATGTCTGCTGAAATTCTTGGGGAGGCTGTTTTCACTTGGGTAAAGATTTTTTTTTAAGATTGCCGCTTTAATATGCATTTTAGCGGAAAAATTGTATGTAATAAAAGTTATAAAGGATGTAAAATCTTACGACTTTTATTCCAAACTTTTTTTTTGTATAACGCTTAGTTTAGTGGTGATTAGCGATTTTTTGTTTATTTTTCTCAAGAAAACGTGTAAAAATCGATTTTGTAAGATTTCAGTCTTAAGTGTGTATTTTACGACAAAAGTGTGTATAATCAAATTTATAGGAAATTAAAAGATCTACTATTTTATTTATAGTATTTTTCTCTACAGTCTACTTTAGCGTGAAAGAGTGATTTTCCGTATTTTTAAGCCAAACTAAGGTTGATTTTCATTTTGCGTCTTTCACTCATTAAAATAAAATTATTTTTTTTGAGGTTAGTTTTTTCTGTTTATTTCTAATGTTTTATTCCTAATGTTAGGTTATATTGTTAGGTCACCAGGTTAGTCTAGAGCAGGGGTTCCCAAACTTCTATCTTTTACGCCCCCTTTTTCCAAAAAGAAACTTCTCACGCCCCCTTATACAATTTTATTGGGCAATGAAAAATCACGTATTACATTGAATAACCATAGAATACATTTATTTTTTTTATTTTTTGTAGCATTAGAAGTTGCAATTTAATTTTAACAAGAGACAAAATAAATCAGTGGATGGATGACCTCGCATTTTTTTTCTAAAAAAAGGTTGATTATTAGAAAGTGCACAACGTAAATCACTGATAAAACCAACATTGCACCGATGCTTTGTTTTTATTGTAACAAGTGCTGAAAACACTTTTTCGCACATATAGGTGCTTGATGAAGATAATTACAATTACTGCCGCTTGCTGTTAAATAGACTACTGGGGTAAACTTGGTAATACTTAACCCAAAGTGATGATTTGTCAATTTCATTAAAATCGTTTTTCGCAGCAGAACCATTTTTTATTTCTAAAACTTGTTTTTTAAGTAATTCGGGCAGGAAGTCTATGTTGACACTGAAAGGATCCGTTATGGAGGGTAAAGCTATCTCGAAGTCCCGCGCCCCCTTTGACGTGTCTTCACGCCTCCCTTGGGGGGCGCGCCCTCCACTTTGGGAACCGTTGGTCTAGAGGTAAAGTCGTCGCTGCGAGTCAGCTGTTTAACAGCTGATTTTCAGAGACGAAGGTTCCTGGTTGAAATCCTAGTAGAGGTTATTACTTTTATACGGATTTGAATACTAGACAGTGATAACCGGTGTACGTACGTGTTGGGGTTCAATTTACCATACTCTGACAGGAATAGTCGGCCTGGGTCTGTACAAGACTACACCTCATTTACACGTCGTACACATCATTCTCATCTCATTGGGTCATAGGATTGCTTATTGTTCTCAATTTAACAGATTGCAACTTACACATATAAGGGTTAAAAAACCCTTTTTTGCGATTATCTCAAAAACGGCTCCTAGGATTTTTTTAAAAATCGCCTCTATTACTAAGTTGTTTATGCTTTACAAGAAAAGGTAGGTGCCATGTCGGCTGAAATTCGTGGAGAGGCTGTTTTTACGTAAAAAAATTATCTGTTAAAGATTGCGGCTTTAATATGCATTTCAGCGCAAAAATGTATATAATAAAAGTTGTAGAGAATTTATAATCCAACAATTTTTATTGCAATTGTTTTTTTATATAACGCTTAGTTTAGCGGTAATTAGCGATTTTTTGTTTTTTCCCACGAAAACGTATAAAAAATCGATTTTTTTAATATTTCAGCCGTAGCAGAATGCATTTTACGACAAAAGTGTATATAATCAAATTAATAGATAATTAAGAGTTCTACAACTTTTATTTAGATCATTTTGCTCTACAGAACCTAGTTTACCGTGAAAGAGTAATTTTCCGTATTTTTAAGCCAAACTGTGGTTGATTATCATTTTGCGTCTTTCACTCATGATTAAAATTAGGTTATGTGTGTGTGTGTGTGTGTGTGTGTGCGCGCGCGTGCGTGTGTGCGTGTTTTTAAGATTGCGGCTTATACGCGTATATGCAATTTAGAGCAAAAATGTATTTAATAAAAGTTGTAGAGAATTTAAAAACCTACAACTTTTATTTTAAACATTTTTTTGTATAACGCTTAGTTTAGCAGTTATTAGCGATTTTCTGATTTTTTTCTCACGAAAACGTGAGAAAAATCGATTTTTTTAACATTTCGGCCTTAGTATGCATTTTATAATAAAAGTGTATATAATCAAATTTATAGAAAATTAAAAGATTTGCAACTTTCCTTTAAAACATTTTTCTCTACAGAGCCTAGTTTAATGTGAAAAAGTGATTTTCCGTATTTTTAAGCCAAACTGAGTTCGATTTTCATTTTGCGTCTTTCACTCATGATTAAAATAAGGTTATGTTTATTGAGGTTAGTTTTTTGTTTTTTTCTAATGTTTTATTACTAATATTATTAGGTTTATTGTTAATTATTTATATTGGCAAGAGAAAGTCGTGTGAGTGTTTCACACCAGATTTTTTGGATTATTTCTTTTGTTTTATTACTAATGTTATATTATATTGTTAATTATTTGCATTGGCAAGAGAAAGTAGTTTGAGTGTTTCATATCAGATTTTAATATTATAATCTATGGATTACTTTGTTATTTATTGAAAAAATTTAATATACAGTGCGTCCATTATAGCTACTTGTAATTAGAAGCAAACGTTGAAGTATATCAAATGTTTAGATAGAGTCAGGTATGTGTTTACATTAGAGTAATGATTAGTTGATAATAGCACGTGTTTATGTATGTACATGAACAGCTGCCTGCCGTCGCTTGTGTGAAATTATCTAAACGTACAAATAAAATATGAATATTACAATCGCGACGGATGTAAGCGTTGTGATATTTTCTTTATGATAACGAACGTACAGCCTTGTTTATGTTATCTACTTCTATTATAGTTTATCTAAAATTAATTGGCGGGTGACCATTATCAAATCCATACAAGACTAATTTTTACTTTCTCTCGCCTATATGAATATATTGGAAGGAAAGTTTTGTTTTCATGTCGATTTTTCGAAATCGAGTTTTCACCGGACCTACACGTTTTCAGACCCCCTGAACCCAAAAAAACATGTTTTTAGCGATTGGTCTGTGTGTGCGTTTGTTGAACTAGTACTTCCATTACATGGCATTTCAGTTTTCTGCTTCTTGAAGTAATCTTTTCAAAGTTTAAAATAATTTAGGGGAGGTTGAACACCTTTGTAACAGTTCTTTAATTATTTCAAATTAATTTTATAAAATATGACAGATAAGTAATCGAAGAAATTTTTAAATGCGCTGAAGAAAACAATCAATCAGTATCATAAATCAACGGCCAATTTAATTTGCGAGGTGTATAGTAGCTACTGAAGATAAGCATTTACATTTGACAACATATTTAAATTGAAAACTAGATAATGTCATCGTAATGTCATCTGCATTAATTAAACACATTGTGATAAATTAAATGTTACATTCTTGCACTAGATTGAAAAGCTCTCAAAAGCTACTGATCTGGTGAAGCCTTACAAAGAATTCAGATCTGTAAACCTTAATACTGGGTTTGTTTGAAAAAATGAAAAATCTGGTGTGAAACACTTACACGATTTTCATTAGCCAATGCAATTACTGAAAAATATTACCTAACATTAGTAATAAAACATTAGATAAACAAAAAAACATAACCTAATTTTAATCATGAGTTAATGATGCAGAATGAAAACCAATCTTATTTTGGCGTAATAATGCGGAAAATCATTGTCTCACACTAAACTCTTTAGAGAAAAACGCTTAAAATAAAGTTGTAGAACTTTTAATTTCCTACATAAAATGATAAATTATGTGTTACATTTTTGCACTAAATGAAAAAGCTCTCAAAAGCTACTGATCTGGTGAAGCCTTACAAAGAATTCAGATCTGTAAACCTTAATACTGGGTTTGTTTGAAAAAATGAAAAATCTGGTGTGAAACACTTACACGACTTTCATTAGCCAATGCAAATACTGAACAATATTACCTAACATTAGTAATAAAACATTAGATAAACAAAAAAACATAACCTAATTTTAATCATGAGTTAATGATGCAGAATGAAAACCAATCTTATTTTGGCGTAATAATGCGGAAAATCATTGTCTCACACTAAACTCTTTAGAGAGAAACGCTTAAAATAAAGTTGTAGAACTTTTAATTTCCTACATAAAATGATAAATTATGTGTTACTTTTTTGCACTAAATGAAAAAGCTCTCAAAAGCTACTGATCTGGTGAAGCCTTACAAAGAATTCAGATCTGTAAACCTTAATACTGGGTTTGTTTGAAAAAATGAAAAATCTGGTGTGAAACACTTACACGACTTTCATTAGCCAATGCAAATACTGAACAATATTACCTAACGTTAGTAATAAAACATTAGATAAACAATAAAATATAACCTGATTTTAATCATGTGTTAATGATGCAGAATGAAAACCAATCTTATTTTGGCGTAATAATGCGGAAAATCATTCTTTCACACTAAACTAAACTCTGCAGAGAAAAACGCCTTAAAATAAAGTTGTAGAACTTTTAATTTCCTACATAAAATGATAAATTATGTGTTACTTTTTTGCACTAAATGAAAAAGCTATCAAAAGCTAATGATCTGGTAGAATCCTTACAAAGATTCAGATCCATGTAAACCTTATACAAGATTGGTTTAAAAAAAATGTAATAATCTGGTTTGAAACACTCACACGACTTTTATTTGCCAATGCAAACATTAATAAACACCGTAAAAAAACGGAAAAAATGGCCGCTTCTGTGACGTACTGGATAACGCGCGAGCGTACTAAGTGGAGGTCCCGGGTTCGTTTTCCGCCCAGGGTCTGGAAATTATTACGTATCAAACTCATTATTACAGTTTCTTAACCCACCGAAGTCGCTAATGTTCAAGCGGTTTATGCGACTTCAAATAAACAAAACAAATAACCTCAAAAAACATAACCTAATTTTAATCATGAGTTAATGATGCAGAATGAAAACCAACCTTAGTTTGGCTTAATAGTACAGAAAATCGCTGTTTCACGCTAAACTAAGTATTTTTTATTTATTTTGTTTTTTTTTTGTTTAACGTCTGACTGTTTTGCAATTTCTGCTAATGCAGACGGTGAAAAGGGTGATAGATGAAAATGAGTGATGAAAACATGCCAGACCTGACCGGGAATCGAACTAGGCTCTGTACAGAAAAATGCTTAAATAATAAATGTAAATCTTTTAATTTCCTATAAATTTGATTTTACATTTTTGTCGTAAAATGCATACTAAGGCTGAAATCTTAAAAAATAGATTACACGTTTTCGTGAGAAAAAACTGATCTCTAATTACCGCTTAACATTATACAAAAAAATGTTTGAAATAAAAGTTAAAGGATTTCAAATTGTCTATAACTTTTATTAAATACATTTTTGCGCTAAAATTCATATTAAAGCCGTAATATTAAAAAAAAAAATTTTTAACGAGAAAATATCCTCCCGAAGAATTTCAGCTAACATGGCTCCTACCCTATCTTGTACAGCATAGAAAATGTAGTATATGAGGCGATTTAAAAAAAATGTAGGAGCCTTTTTGAGAAAATCGCAAAAAGAAAAAAATTACATGAATAAACTACTACTTCTGGTTGACCGATTTTGATGAAAATGTTCGTTTCGGGCCCTCTAGTGGTATCTAATTTAAGTTTCAAGTTCGTACGATTTTCCGTTCTTGAGATATTCTGTTACACCCACACAGACACATACACAGACCAATCGCTAAAAACATGTATTTCGGGTTCAGGGGGTCTGAAAACGTGTAGATCTGGTGAAAACTCGATTTCGAAAAATCGAAATGAACAGAATACTTTCCTTCCTATGTATTCATATAGGCAAGAGAAAGTAAAAATATTAAGTAATTTCTAAAAAGCATAACGGGTATTATAATATGATGAAAAGGTATGTTAATTATTCAGAAGGGAACAAGGAAAATAAAAACAATTATACAAAATACACGATAAGGAATTTTTTATGAATACAGAGAGAGACAATTTTTATAACGCTTAAAAATTTAAATGTTTGAATCCATTGGCCAATAAGATGAATGAATTTAGCCTATTTTATAATTTTACATAATTTATTCCGATTTGATTACTTTTTTGAATGAAATATTGTATTCTGAAAAACTTCTAAGGTTATTTCATGAATATAACATGAGTAGAAATAAATTTAATACCGTACAAAATATGCTCACTGAAAATAAAAATAAAATGGCGAGAGAAAATCGGTTTTATATATTTTCTGATGAAAGGAATATTAAAAAAGTATGAATAAAGTTAAAGTTGCTAATAAAAATATAGCTTATTTTGTATGTCCAAAGTATCTTATATGTATTGAAACATGTTCTTTTTCTTTTTGCTGGGATTTTATAGATTTCTCCGCTTTCCGAATCCGACTTCGTCTTTTGTCTTATCAACCATTTTCTCAAAGATTATTATTAGCTACCATAACTTCTTGTACACTACCTTTTTCAATTTTTTTCTGAGGAAAACCTCTTCTTCTTCTTCTTCTTCTTGTCTTTTCTGGATGGAAAAGTTATGACCTTTAGGTCTATCTGTTCGTTGTTCATGCCCGAAATAACGTTGTTGTTGTTTAGGTCAACAGCCGAAAGGCTGGTTTGAACCTCTAGAGGTTTTACTAAGTAAAACGAGGAGTGAGGTGGTTTACCATTGCCACAACTCACTGAGTAGAAAAGTACGCTTATCAGCATGCCGGGCCCTCTGAAAAGCACATATTTTCCACTCTGTAAATGACACCTTCACTTCATTCACCACAGGGTCTGGCTGTATAATGAAATCCATTACTTTCAGAGAAGATAACTCTGATTAGTGTCTTTTACACCTCTACCTCTTCATAGTTTTTCATAGTTTATTAAAGATTGCGGTCTCAATATGCATTCTAGAGCAGAAGTGTGCAACCAAAGTTGTAGGAAATTAGAAAACCTACAAATTTTGTTTCAAATATTTTTTGTTCAACGTTTAGCGACAATTAGTGATTTTTTGTTGTTGTTTTTCAAAATGGGTGAAAATGGGTTTTTTTAAGATTGCGGCCTTAGTACGTATTTTACTACAAAATTTTATAAAAATTAATTAAATTATTTGCACTCGACCTGCTGGTTTCAGGGCTACAAATAATTGTTCTGTTTCTTATCACATAGTCAGCCAATAATATGAATGAACTATTTAAGAACAGAAGAGGTAGAGGTGTAAAAGACACTAGTCAGAGTTATCTCCTCCGAGAGTAATGAATTTCACTATACACCGAGACCCTGTGGTGAATGAAGTGAAGGTGTCATTTACAGGGTGGTAAGTGGGTGCTTTTCAGAGGGCTTGGCATGCTGATAAAACTTTTACACTCAGTGAGGCAGGCAATGGTAAACCACCTCATTCCTCTTTTTTACTTAGTAAATCTCTAGAGGTTCTAACCAGCCCTTCGGCTGTTGACCTAAACAACACAGGAAAAAAAATTAACAACTTTTATTTTAAGCTAATTATTATTATTTTAAGCTACATATTTTCTCTACCCAGGTTAATATTCATTTTGCGTCATTCACTCATGATTAAAATTAGGTTATATTTTTTATTATGTACATATTTAAGAGAAAATTGTGTTACTATTTCACACCATACATTTTAAATTAAATTTATAAAGTTTTAAAGCTTTATTAAGAATTTGACCCAATAAAAATGTCTTTTAATGACAAGATTGTTTTACAAAATAATTGGAACACGTGTTGAAGAAATTAAATTGTCAGTTAACATGGACGCGATAAAATCCTGCTTATCTCACAAATGTTAACTTAAGACAATTAACTTCTTTAAAAAGAAATGATTCGTGAGTTAACTTAACTTAACCGACAGATTTAGTTTGACTTAACGTGACGGTTATAGAAAACATATTTTAGTGTTAAGAAACAATAATAATATTGTAATTCTTATTTAAAAGAAATATGTAAAGTTATTATACATTAAAATTTTACACATAATAAAATTTGTTATATTTTTAAGATAACAATTTTTCTATTATTACGGAGGCTTTAGAAAATGTCATATTTTTATTCCCAGTCTGACATCCTTGAAGTACACTTTTTATCACCTTACTATTGTCATGCTTATTTTGCGTTACACTTTGTAAAATTAATTGCTTAATAAAAATGATAGAGTTTTACACGTGTTTTCTATGTTTTCTTAAATATTACTAAAGTCACGAGATTATAATATATTATTTTCCCTGGCCGTTTCTTCTACTCGTGTTACTTAACATTTTTCACCTATTAAATTCGTCCAGTGTAACAGTTCAAAATGAAATTGAAAACATTTTTGTACGCCAATAAAAGAAATTATTTTTTTTTGTTTACTTTTTTGTTATTTGTTTTTAAAAAAATTGTATGAAATACTCGACGATTTTCTTTTGCAAATATAAGTAATGAAAAATATTACCTAAATTTAATCATGAGTGAATGACGCAAAATTAAAATCAACCTGTGTAAAACTTAAGAATACGAGAAATCACCAATTGACGTTAAACTAAGCTGTGTAAATAAATGCTTAAAATAAAATTAGTAGTTTTTTACCTCCTCTCTCTCTCTCTCTCTCTCTCTCTCTCTCTATAGGGATGGAAGCTAGGCTATTGTTTTCATGTCGATTTTTCGAAATCGAGTTTTCTTAGTATATACATGTTTTCAGACCCATTGAACCTGTTTGTAGATTAACTGTACGAATATAACTGTTTGTTACCGTAAACACAAATGTCGGTTTTTCGAAAATGTGGTCGAACTATTCACAGTGCTGAACGCAATGCAATAAAATGTTATGAAGATAAAGCTAGACAAAAATGCCTATCCGTGCTTCTTAACAAAAGCAGCGAGCGAGCGGCTAACTACTCTGATGTTTCTCTTTCCACAATTCGAAAAATAAAAAAGCAAATTAAGGACGTGAATAAGCTATTCTTTAACAGTTTTTTTGACACCTGGTAAAGAAAAGAAAACAGTTAGGTAGATACTAGAGGGACTGATAATGAAAACGCCGGTGAAGGCAATAGTAAAGAAGGCGATTCATTCGTAATTAGAGTAAATCAAACATTTCTAGTCATGTAATTAAGCTACTGGCAATACAGGTCACATTTATTTCTTATAAGGTTTATGAAGAAAACATTTTCTCGGAATAAATTACTGCTTACAAAATGTATCTATAGTTTAGCCGTTGTTAGTTTGCTCCTACTGTCAACAAACCAAAACCACCTACTACAGGGTGCACGCTACAGTCCGTGACTTTATGGATGTATTCCTATTAAGTTATCTATTTTTACTTTCTCTTGCCTATATGAATATATGTAATATGAGACACGTATACACACAAACACCCATACACACGTAAACTCACACAAAATCAAACACATTCACACACAAACGTAAACACACAACCCTTAACTTACACCTCAAAATAAACACATACATCAGATGATCTACCACCTACAGATGTGAGAATAAAAAGAAAAAGATAAAAAAAAAGAAAATTTAACTCAAATAATAAAAAGGGATTGTTGACCATTCAATTTTAAACCTTTTAAGAAACAAGACGTGTTTACAACTTTTAAATAAAAGGATTCAAATATATGAAATAATTTTTATCAAGAGATACTTTAACAATTTCAAGAAGTTTCAGTTTAAGAAGATTTCAACAACTTTAAATATTTTAAAAAATTTTAAAGGTTTTAACAATTTTAAAAATTTTTAGATTTGTTTTTTTTAAGAATTTTAAAATAAACCAACATTGAATTTTGAAACATTAAAACATTTGATTTTAATTATAAATATTGAGTACATATATAGGAAGGAAAGTATTGTTTTCATGTCGATTTTTCGAAATCGAGTTTTCACCGGATCTATACGTTTTCAGACCCCCTGAACCCAAAAAACATGTTTTTAGCGATTGGTCTGTGTGTGTGTGTGTGTGTGTGTGTCTGTGTGTGAACAGAATATCTCAAGAACGAAACATCGTACGAACTTGAAACTTTAAACTTAAGTTACATACCACTACCGGACCCGACACGAACATTTTCATCAAAATCGGTCAACCGGAAGTAGTAGTTTATTCGTGTAATTTTTCACTTTTTTGCGATTTTCTCAAAAACTGGTCCTACGATTTTTTTTAAAATCGCCTCATTTACTCAATTTTTTATTCTCTACAAGATAGGGTAGGCGCAATGTTTGCTAAAATTCTGGGTGAGGCTGTTTTCACGTAAAAACAAAGTTTTTTTAAGATTACGGCTTTAATATGCAATTAAGCGAAAAAATTTATATAATAAAAGTTGTAGAGAATTTAAAAACCTACAACTTTTATTTCAAACATTTTTTGGTATAACGCTTAGTTTAGCAGTAATTAGCAATTTTCTGTTTTTTTCTCACGAAAACGTGAGAAAAATCGATTTTTTTAAGATTTCGGCCTTATCATTTTATAATAAAAGTGTATATAATCAAATTTATAGAAAATTAAAAGATCTGCAACTTTTATTTAAAACATTTTTCTCTACAGAGCCTAGTTTAGCGTGAAAGAGTGATTTTCTGTATTTTGAAGCCAACTGAGGTTGATTTTCATTTTGCGTCTTTCACTCATGATTAAAATTAGGTTATGTTTATTAAGGTTAGTTTTTTTGTTTCTGTCTAATGTTTTATTACTAATATTAGGTTTATTGTTAATTATTTATATTGGCAAGAGAAAGTTGTGTGAGTGTTTCACACCAGATTTTTTAAATTATAAGTACTTAAAGTTCTAAAAACATCAGTCGTTATATGATGTAGGCCTAACAATTTAATTTAGAAAAATACTTTTAAAAGTATTATGTATTTAAATACTTTTGAAAGTATTTAGTTGTTACTTTTTAATCAGCGTGTACACATTTAGATATAATGCGCATGCTCAGTGACGTAATTATTTGTTTACATTAGGAGCAAACTTAGATAGGCTGGACTATAGGAACTGCACGGTACGAGTAGTGTCTCACCAGTTAATTTGGCAGCCCTGCAAATATTTCACTTCCCTTCCTCACAGCCCATACTTACAGAAAAGGCAATCTCGTGACTTCAGTACCTATAGGCTAAATTGTGTATTAGTCATCTGTTTAACAGCTGGTTAAAGGTTGACAAAGGTTCCTGGTTCAAATCCTATTAAAGGTAGTTACCTTTTTTGTTCTTAGTCCTAATTTGTGTACGTTGCAATCTGTTCAATTTAGAACAATAAGCAACCCCATGACCCAATGAGATGAGGATGATGTGTATGACGTGTAAATGAAGTGTAGTCTTGTACAGACCCAGGCCGATCATTCCTGAGAGAGTATGGTTAATTAAACCCCAACCATCAAAGTACACCGGTAACCACTGTCTAGTGTTTAAATCCGTATAAAAGTAACTACTTTTACTAGGATTTGAACCAGGAACCTTCGTCTCCGAAAATCAGCTGTTAAACAGCTGATTTTGGCGACGACCTTACCTCTACACCAACCCGGTGGGTTAGTTACTTTTATACGGATTTAAATACTAGACAATGGTTATTGGTGTGCTTTAATGGTTGGGGTTAAATTATGTACACTCTTTCAGGAATGGTCGGCCTGGGTCTGTACAAGATTTCACCTCATTCACGCTTTATGCACATATCACCAACCTCTCATTGGGTCATGGGGTTGCAAATTATTCTTAAATTTAACGGATTGTAATGTACATACAGAGCAAAAACAGAAAACCTAGGTTATGTGGTTAGTTATTTACATTTGGCAAGAGGAAGTCGAGTGAGTGTTTCACGCCAGATAATTTTACTTTCTCTTGCCTATATGAATATATAGGAAGGAAAGTATTGTTTTCATGTTGATTTTTGAAATGGAGTTTTCACCGGATCTACACGTTTTCAGACCCCCTGAACCCAAAAATTTCTTTTTCGCGATTGGTCTGTGTGTGTGTATACACAATATCTCAAGAACGGAACATTGTACGAACTTTAAACTTGAAACTTAAGTTACATATCACTACGGACCCGACACGAACATTTTCATCAAAATCGGCCAAACGGAAGTTTATTCTTGTACTTTTTCATTTTTTTGCGATTTTTTTTTTAAATCGACTATTTACTAAACTTTTTAGGCTCTACAAGATAGGGTAGGCCCCATGATTGCTAAAATTCTTCGTGAGGCTTTTTTCCCGTAAACAATTTGTTTTTTTTTAAGATTACGGCTTTAATATGCATTTAAGCGCAAAAATTTATATAATACAAAATCTAGAGAATTTAAAATTCTACAACTTTTATTTGGAACTTTTTTTTGTGTAACGCTTAGTTTAGCGGTGATTAGCGATTTTATGTTTTTTCTCACGAAAACGTGTAAAAAATCGAGTTTTTTATGATTTCGGCCTTAGTATGCATTTTACGACAAAAGTGTATAATAAATTTATAGGAAATTAAAAGAGCTTTCC
This sequence comes from Catonia carolina, assembly GCA_035578175.1. Lineage (NCBI taxonomy): Eukaryota > Metazoa > Arthropoda > Insecta > Hemiptera > Achilidae > Catonia > Catonia carolina. Next base: position 5,337,748 of record JAQMRL010000020.1, on the reverse strand, counting down.
AACTTTTACTTAAAGCATTTTTCTCTACAAAGCCTAGTTTAGGGTGAAAGAGTGATTTTCCGTATTCTTAAGGCAAACTTAGGTTGATGTTCATTTTGTGTCTTTCAATCATGATTAAAATAAGGAAGGTTACATTTTTTAAGGTTAACTTTTTTTGTGAATTTCTAATTTTATTACTAATGTTAGGTTCTTCCCATAACAGACCGGTGGATGTCAAATTATTTACACTCAATCTGTTTGTTGCAGGGCTAAAATAAATAGTTCTGTTTCTTATCACAAGGTCAGCCAATTAAATGACTGAATCATTGAAGAATAGAAGAGGAAGAGGTGTAAAAGACAGTAATCAGTGTTATCTCCTCTGAAAGTAATGAATTTTATTATACAGCCAGACCCAGTGGTGGAAAAAGTGAAAGTTTTATTTGCAGAGTGGAAAATATGTGCTTTTGAGATGGCCCGGCATGCTGATAAGCGCACTTTTTTACTCAGTGAGGAAGGCAATTGTAAAGTACCTCACTCCTCGTTTTACTTAGTAAAACCTCTACAGGTTCAAACCATCCTTTCGGCTGATGACCTAAACAATAATGTTAGTTTACATTGTTCATTATTTGCATTGGCAAGAGAATGTTGTGTGAGTGTTTCACAGCAGATTTTTTTTCAACATGTAAAATACGTTTTTGATGATTTTTCTGTTTTTAAATTGTGCCTACTTCATACAGAAATGCGTTAACGAATTGACATTTGATTTATGAAATGGGAGACCTTCAGTGTTCACTTAGCTGAATTTTAACATAATGTCCTGGTAAATAAACACGTAATACTAACACTGAAGTTGAATAACTTTTGTATATTTATACCTTGATTTGATGACGTCATAGATTAAACTAAATCTTGTATAATACTACTAATCTTTAATATTTTTAGTCAAAAATTAAATGTTGTATTTAGACGTCGTATTAAACTCCACAATATCTGGTATTGTCCTTCAGATTTTTTTTTATACTACAGTAAAACTAAATAACGTGCGTACGCACACATTTCTTGTTAGATAACCGTAATCTTGTTAAACAACCGTGAATGTTACCAAGGAAAGATGTCATCTCCTTTTAAAAGTTTAAAGAAACTTTTTATTTTTTCACTTGTGGAAGGTTTGATAAAAAAATCTGGTGTGAAACACTCGCACAACTTTCTGTTGGCAATGTAAATAATTAACAATATTACCTCACATTTGTTATAAAACATTAGAAATAAACAAAAAACTAACCTCAAAAGACGTAACGTAATTTTAATGATCAGTGAATGATACAAAAACAAAATCAACCTCATTGGCTTAAAAATACGGAAAATCACTCTTTCATGCTAACCTAAACTCTGTAGAGAAAAATGCTTTAAATAAAAGTTGTAGATATTTTTTGAAGATTGTGTCTTTAATATGAATTCTAGCGAAAAAATGTTTGTAATAAAAGTTGTAGAGAATTTAAAATCCTACAAATTTTATTTCGAACATTTATTTTGTATAACGCTCATTCAACACAGGGTTGGGTGTATAATGAAATTCATTACAATCAGAGAATTTTTTTATCGTCTGCATTAGCAGTTATTGCAGAACAGTCGGACGTTAAACCAAAATGACAAAAGACGATGTCGGATTCGGAAACATGAGAAATCTCCAAAATCCCAGCAAAAAGAAAAAGAATTACATGTTTCAATGCATATACATACAAAAAAATCTGTATTTTTATTAGGTACTTCAACTGTATTCATGCGCTTTTTACTTTCTCTAGCCTGTATGAATGTAGGAAAGAAAGTATCGTTTTCATGTCGATTTTTCGAAATCGAGTTTTCACCGGATCTACTCGTTTTAGGACCCCCTGAACCCAAAAAACATGTTTTTAGCGATTGGTCAGTGTGTGTGTGTGTGTGTGTGTGTGTGTGTGTGTGTGTGTGTGTGTGTGTGTGTGTGCGTGCGTGCGAGCGTGCGTGCGTGCGTGCGTGCGTGCGTGTGTGTGTGTGTGTGTGTGTGTGTGTGTGTGTGTGTGTGTGTGTGTGTGTGTGTGTGTGTGAACAGAATATCTCAAGAACGGAACATCGTACGACTTAGAAACTTAAGTTAGATACCACTACCGGAACCGACACGAACATTTTCACCAAAATCGGTCAGCCGGAAAGAGTAGTTTATTCGTGTAATTTTTCACTTTATTGCGATTTTCTCAAAAACTGTTTCTACGATTTTTTTAAAAATCGCCACGTTTACTAAATTTTTTATACAGTACAAGATAGGGTAGGCGTTATGTCTGCTGAAATTCTTGGTGAGGCTGTTTTCACGTAAAAAATAAGATTGCGGCTTTAATATTCATTTTAGCGCAAAAATGTGTATAATAAAAGTTGTAGGGAATTTAAAATCCTACAAATTATATTTCACAAAAATTTTTGTTTAACGCTTATTTTAGCGGTAATTAGCGATTCTCTGATTTTTTCTTACGAAAACGTGTGAAAATAGATATTTTTAAGATTTCGGCTTTAGTATGCATTTTAAGACAAAAGTGTATATGATAAAATTTATCGGAAATTAAAAGATCTACAACTTTTATAAATAAAGAATTTTTCTCTACAGAGACTAGTTTAGCGTGAAAGAATGATTTTCCTTACTTTTAAGCCAATCAGAGGTTGATTTTCATTTTGCGTTTTTCAATCATGATTAAAATAAGGTTATGTTTATGTGAGGTTAGTTTTTTGTTTATTTCTAATGTTTTATTACTAATGTTAGGTTATATTGTTAATTATTTGTATTGCCAAGAGAAAGTCGTGTGATTGTTTCACACCAGATTTTTTTAATATTCTATCTCATAAGAAAAATATTGTGTGAAACATACACGACTTTATCTTGCCAGTGTAATTAATTATCAATATAATTTATATATGTTTGATCATAACTACATTTTCTCAGAGGAGATAACTCTGATTAGTGTCTTATACACATTTTGCAGCTCTTCTGTTCCTAAATGATCCAGAAACAGAACTATTTTTTTGTAGCCCTGGAAACTGTGTTATCTATTGCATGAGATATTGACGTGTGAGGGTGTGTTATGTTTGTAGATATCATATTTAATTGTATCGGTTTTTAAATCTCGTCTCAAATTGTTTCTAAATTGAAACAAGTTGTAGATAAAATTAACTGGTTTCACTAGTTAATTAAGTGTATTACAGTCGTTTTTTTTTTTGGTAAATAGAACAATCTATTCAAGTTCAACAGCACAACACGTACATAATGACGTTGAATGTTTTTGTACGGAAATTTAATGTTTTTATATTATTAAAAACAATCAGTAATCATTTTCAGTACTTTGCAATTTAGTATTAAATCATATTTATGGTTATTAAAAAAAAATGCATTACATACGAGGTCTGTTCAAAAAATAACCGAACTTTTTGAATTACGCGCAAACAGGGATACTTAGCGACGTGCGGTTGGCAGCAGACTACTCTGTCTTTTTTTATTAAACATATGGTTTTGGATTGTTGATATCTCATTTACTTTTTGTTGTTTTGTGTTTTTAGTACGACGTGTTTAAGTGCTAGTGACGATTTTTGTAATGTGAAATTTTTGTCAACCCGTTATGAACACTGCACTTTTGTCTCAATGCCGTAGCCGTAACCCCAGTTTTCGTCTCCTGTTATGATCCTTTACCTGAATGTTGCATTATCATTGGCTTGTTCTAGAAGTTGCCGACAAACTACCACACGATGTTCATTTTGCTGTTTGGTCATCCACCGGGAAACAAACTTTGCTGCAACTCACAAAGCAAGTTCAATTTTTCAGTTAAAATTTCATGGTACGATCCAATTGAGATGCCAACCTCTTCTGAAAATTCTTTAACAGTCAATCGGTGATTTACACGCACCAGATTATGGATTTTCCTAACGAGGGTGCCATCAGTTGAAGTCAAAGGCGTTCCAGGTCGAGGGTCATCTTCAATTGACTGGCGACCACTTTCAAAATGAGAAAACTATTTACAACAATGCGTACAACTCGGAGAATCGTCTCCTTAAGCTTGTTTCAAAAGTTGAAATGTTTCTGTGAAATTTTTCCCCTGCTTCACGCGAAATTTCACGTTGCACCTTTGTTCCCGAATTTCGCACATTACAAAAATCGTCACTAGCACTTAAACACGTCGTACTAAAAACAGAACACCACGAAAATTAAATGAGATATCAACAATCCAAGAAAATGTGTTCACAAAAGGAATGACGCAGAACAGTATGCCACCAACCGCACGTCGCTAAATATCCCCATTAGCGCGTAATTCATAAAGTTCGGTTATTTTTTGAACAGACCTCGTAAACAAATGTTAAATAATAAAACAGATTTTTTTCAATATAATACCATAATTTCAGGGTTGATCAAATTTTATTAGTGCATGTTCAGAAAATAGTTGGCCTATACAAACATTTTTATTTACATGGGAACAAGTAATGATTAGCCTATCTCACACGAGAGCACAACTTTTTTAACTGTTTATCAAAACGATGTGGTTGTGCCAGTTCTTTTTCATTAGGCACATAGAAAGATCATCAGAATGCTGTAAAAGTTGTTCTATTCTATGATAAAGATGTTATCCTACTTACTGTTCTGTTAATTACAAGAATCAACGTTATAACTTGTTTATTTACAAAAAAATCTAGTGTGAAACATTCACATGCCTTTCTCTTGGCAATGCAAATAATTAACAGTATAACCTAATATTAGTAATAAAACATTAGAAATAAACAAAAAACTAACCTCAAAAAATATAACATTATTTTAATCATGAGTAAATGATGCAAAATTAAAACCAAACTTAGTTTGGCTCAATAAATCGGAAAAGTCTTTTTTTCACGCTAAACTAGGCTCTGTAGAAAAAATGCGTAATATAAAAGTTGTAGATCTTTTAAGTTCCTATAAATTTTATGATATACATTTTTTCATTATTTTTTAAGTGTATATAATCAAATTTATAGGAAATAAGATCTACAACTATTATTAATAGCAGTTTTCTCTACAGAGCCTAGTTTAGCGTGAAAGAGTGATTTTCCGTATTTTAAAGCCAACTCATTATTAAAATAAGGTTAGATTTTTTGAGGTTAGTTTTTTCTTTATAGTGTTTTATTATTTAGGTTATATTGTTCATTATTTGCATTGGCAAGAGAAAGTCATGTGAGTGTTTCACACCAGATTTTTTTTTTTTAATCGTGACTTGATCAAGAGTGTTCTTAGCTACACTTAAAAAAACTAAAATTCTGTGGGTGATTTTGGCTTTAATATTTTTATTGTGTTCCGTTATCATCTCTTTTTACTTTCTCTTGCCTATATGAATATATAGGAAGGAAAGTATTGTTTTCATGTCGATTTTTCGAGATCGACTTTTCACCGGATCTATACGTTATCAGACCCCCTGAACCCAAAAAACATGTTTTTAGCGATTGGTCTGCGCGTGTGTGTGTGTGTGTGTGTACAAAATATCTCAAGAACGGAACATCGTACGAACTTGAAACTTGAAACTTAAGTTACATACTACTACCGGACCCGACACGAACATTTTCATCAAAATCGGTCAACCGGAAGTAGTAGTTTATTCGTGTAATTTTTCATTTTTCTGCGATTTTCTCAAAAACTGGTCCTACGATTTTTTTAAAAATCGCCTCATTTACTCAATTTTTTTATTCTCTAAAAGATAGGGTAGGCGCCATGTTTGCTGAAATTCTTGGTGAGGGTGTTTTTACGTAAAAAACTGTTTTTTAAGATTACGGCTTTAATATTAATTTTAGAGAAAAAATGTGTATAATAAAAAAGTTGTAGAGAATTTGAAAACCTACAACTTTTATTTCAAGCATTTGTTTGTATAACCCTTAGTTTAGCGGTAATTAGCGATTTTCTGTTTTTTCTCACGAAAACGTGAGAAAAATCGATTTTTTTAACATTTCGGCCTTAGTATGCATTTTACGACAAAAGTGTATATAATTAAATTTATAGAAAATTAAAAGATCTACAACTTTTATTTTGAGCATTTTTCTCTACAGAGCCTAGTTTAGCGTGAAAGTGTGATTTTCCGTTTTTTTAAGCCAAATTGAGTTCGATTTTCATTTTGCGTCATTCACTCATGATTAAAATAAGGTTATGTTTTTGAGGTTAGTTTTTGTTTATTTCTAATATTTTATTAATAATGTTAGGTTTATTATTAAGTATTTGCATTGGCAATAGAAAGTTGTGTGAGTGTTTCACATCAGATTTTTTGATTACAGTTAGGTTGATTTTTTTCATTTTACATGGTTTATTCGTGATTAAACATAGGTTATATTGTTTATTGTTGAAATTGTTCGGAGAAAGTCGTGTGAGTGTTGAAAAACAGATTTATTTTTCATCTATAAATAATTTTTAATTAATGTTTGTGTTTATTACAAGAGATATAATATAAATAAATATTTACAATACGTGAAAGATAAAATTAGAGAAAACTGGATCGTTTTTTTATGTATCTATCGGATATTTCAGTGTACAGGTTAATTAAGTATTACGTAATAAAAATATAGTTAAGCAGATAAGCGCGCGATACTTTTAATTTTATTATTTTTATTATTATTTTGTTATTTTAGGGTGAAAAGTGTTTGTGAAGTGCTGAAGTGTAAAAAAAGTCATTAAATTAAACAATCATGTGACAAAATATCATTGAGTGTTTATTTTTTTATAAATAAAATGGCAAATGGTTCGATGGGGTTAGAAAATGTTAATAATGTGTTCGGTAAATATTGGGTGTTAAAGAATGATAATATAAAAATAAAAATGAGCCTGATTAAAGGCTAATAAATTTATTCCGATAATATTATAAATATTATCAAGACGGCCTTTAATAGGGGGCCTATTATAAAACTGGGGGATTCGTCCTCCTCCGATGATAATGAAGGGGATGATGAGAAACATCCGTCCATTTCAAATGAAAGGGGCGGATTATCTCATCGTTACCCTTTCACGTTGGCTCCTTCGGCCTCCTTAGTGTCTGCCATGTCTGAAGGGGGTCAAGATGCTCCGTTATCCACCGGGCCTCTACCAAGAACCCTCAGCACTAGTGTTCTGCGGATTAAACATCGAACATCATTTTGGGATAAATTCTGGGAAGATCGACAAAAAAGAGATAAGTCAGTGTTTTATTTTTACATATTTTTATATTATATTGGTATTTTATTAAATGTTTTTTTTTCTTTATCCGAGGCGGCGAGAAAAACTCATGTCCACTCCTTCACGATGGGGGAATTAGTGTTGGACTCAATTGAGGCGTCCTCGTCCAGCCCCAAGTAGGCCGCAACCGCCTTACCAACCAAAAACCCGCCGCCTGGCCACTTGATCCGACATCAGCAAACAACCCTCCACCTCCCTCGGAACTGTTTATATAATACTACAAGGGAAATGTCAGCGGGGGGTTGGAAAGAAAGCCTAATTCCCCTCTCGCTGTCACTGACCAACACTTACTCTCTCACTTTCATTCATCTCTTTCATCACCAGCTCAGGAAATTAGTGTGCCTACCTTACCTACTGAGGTCGGGACAGGATTGATTTACTGGGGGAGAGGGCGACCCTGCTGATCTCCAGATGTCTCCTCCCGACCACCCTCTCCGCAAACTGAGCAACCACTTTCCAGCTCTCCTCATCGCGCAGCATTAAATGTTATTAAATGTTGTTGTTGTTTAGGTAAACAGCCGAAAGGCTGGTTTGAACCTTTAGAGCAACGGTTCCCAAAGTGGGGGGCGCGCCCCCCGAAGGGGGCGCGGGACTTCGAAATAGCTTTACCCTCCATAACGGATCCTTTCAGTGTCAACATAGCCCGAATTACTTAAAAAACAAGTTTTAGAAATAAAAAACAAGTTTTAGAAATAAAAAATGTTTCTGCTGCGAAAAACGATTTCGATAAAATTGACAAAACATCACTTTGGGTTAAATATTACCAAGTTTACCCCAGTAGTCTATTTAACAGCAAGCGGCAGTAGGCCTAATTGTGATTATCTTTATCAAGCACCTATATGTGCGAAAAAGTGTTTTTAGCACTTGTTACAATAAAAACAAAGCATCGGTGCAATGTTGGTTTTATCAGTGATTTACGTTGTGCACTTTCTAATAATCAACCTTTTTTTAGAAAAACAAATGCGAGGTCATCCATCCACTGATTTATTTTGTCTCTTGTTAAAATTAAATTGCAACTTCTAATGCTACAAAAAATAAAAAAAATAAATGTATGGTTATTCAATGCAATACGTGATTTTTCATTGCCCAGTAAAATTGTATAAGGGGCGTGAGAAGTTTTCTTTTTGGAAAAAGGGGGCGTAAAAGATAGAACTTTGTGAACCGCTGCTTTAGAGGTTTTACTAAGTGAAAACGAGGAGTAAGGTGTTTTACTATTGCCACAACTCACTGAGTTAGAAAAGTATGCTTATCACCATGCCGGGCCCTCTGAAAAGCACATATTTTCCACTCTACAAATGACATCTTTACATCATTCACCACGCGGTCTGGCTGTATAGTAAAATTCATTACTCTCAGAGGAGATAACTGTGACTAGTGTCTTTTACACCTTAACCTCTTCTGTTCTCAAATAGTTATCATATAATTGGCCGACTATGTGATAATACTGCCCATAACAGACACGTGGAGTGTCAAATTATTTACTCTCAATCTGTTCGTTGCAGAGCTAAAATAAATAGTTCTGTTTCTTATCACATGATCAGTCAATTAAATGACTGAATCATTTAAAAACAGAAGAGGTAGAGGTGTAAAAGACACTAATCAGAGTTATCTCCTCTGAAAGTAATGAATTTCATTGTACAGCCAGACCCTGTGGTGAATGAAGTGAAAGTGTCATTTGCAGAGTGGAAAATATGTGCTTTTCAGAGGGCCCGGCATGCTGATAAGCGTACTTTTCCAGTCAGTGAGGAAGGCAATTGTAAACCACCTTACTCCTCGTTTTACTTAGTAAAACCTCTAGAGGTTCAAACTAGCCTTTTGGCTGTTGACCTAAACAACAACAACAACATGTGATAAGAAACAGAACTATTTTTTGTAGCTCTGGAACCAACAGATCGAGTGCAATTAATTTAAAACTCCACATAGTCGTTAAGGACAAGTTATTAAATATATTTAGTAGGTTATTTCATATTGTTACTTCTCTTGCCTTTATGAATATATAGGAAGGAAAGTATTGTTTTCATGTCAATTTTAAGAAATCGAGTTTTCACCGGACCTACACGTTTTCAGACCCTCTGAACCCAAAAAACATGTTTTTAGCGATTGGTGTGTGTGTGCGCGCGCGCGTGTGTGAGTGTGTGAACAGAGTATCTCATGAACGGAACATCATACGAATTCAAACTTGAAACTTAAGTTAGGTACCAATAGAGGACCCGACACGAACATTTTCATCAAAATCGGTCAACCGGAAGTACTAGTTTATTCGTGTAATTTTTCACTTTTTGCAATTTTATTAAAAACGGCTATTACGATTTTTTTTAAATCCATTCATTTACCGATTTCATTAACTGATTTTGATGAAAATGTTCGTGTCGGGTCCGGTAGTGGTATCTACCTTAAGTTTTAAGTTTCAGCTTCATACGAAGTTCCGTTCTTGAGATATTTGTTAACACACGCGCGTGGCGCATACCAATCGCTAAAAACATGTTTTTTATTGGTTCAGGGGGTCTGAAAACGTGTACGTTCGGTGAAAAGTGGATATCTTAAAATCGACATGAAAATAATATTTTCCCTTCTACATATTCATATAGGCTAGAGAAGGTAAAAAAGAGTAATGTCGTCAACCCTAAAGTGCAAAATATACCAAAAAACCGGGTGGTGAATGAAACTGAAATTTTTATACCTCTGTATTATTATACCGATTTGAATTGTAGACATTGGTTACCGGTGTACTTTTATGGTTGGGGTTCAATTAACCATTCTCTCTCAGGAATGATCAACCTGAGTCTGTAGAGGACTACACCTCATTTACACGTCATACACATCATCCTCATCTCATTGGGTCATGGGGTTGCTTATTGTTCTCAATTGAACAGATTGCAATGTACACACATTAGGGATTACAAAAAAAATATGTTATTGACTCTTTTCTTCAATTTCTCCACCCCTTCTTCATCGTTCTTCGAAACGACCGAAGTGTTTTACGTCTTTATTTTGTTGCACTACCTCCTTCCTTGTGGTTGAGTTTGATGGTAGGTTCTTCAGTTGTCTGTTCATTTTCACTGGATCCAACGTCTTCATCAACGTACAGGATATGTATCGCTATTTCATTAAAAAACATTTTACGATAAAATACATACTGTATTACACATCTAATATGTGCTTTGTATAGATAAAAGTTTACAATATAGTGTCCGGATTTCGGAGACTTCTATTGCAATTCCCTATCTCATGGGATCGGGAATGTAAAAAATGTCCGCTAATTAGAAGAGCCCGTAAAATTTAGGTGTCTTTTAGAAGAAGTTTTACTGTATTACATTTTTACAGGTATCAAAATACAGTTTTTAACTTATTTGATTATCAGAATCACTGTTGTCCCAATTAGTTCGGATAACTGACGCTCCACTATAATTGTAACTAACTTTTTATATTCTTATCTACTAAATTGTTTACAAAAAAATCTGGTGTGAAACACTCACACAACTTTCTCTTGCTAATGCAAATAATTAACAATAAACCTAACATTAGTAATAAAACATTAGAAATAAACAAAAAACTAACCTCAATAAACATAACCTTATTTTAATCATGAGTGAAAAACGCAAAATGAAAATCAACCTCAGTTTGGCTTAGAAATACGGAAAATCACTATTTCACGCTAAACTAGGCTCTTTAGAGAAAAATGCTCTACATAAAAATTGTAGATCTTTTAATTTCCTATAAATTTGATTAAACACGTTTTTGTCGTAAAATGCATAATAAGGCCGAAATCTTTAAAAAAATCGATTTTTCATACGTTTTCGTGAGAAAAAACCAAAAATCTCTAATTACCGCTAAACTAAGCGGTATACAAAAAATGTTTAAAATAAAAGTTGTAGGATTTTAAATTCTCTACAATTATTGCCTGTACTATTATGCACAAAAATTCATATTAAAAAAGTATTTTTTTTACGTGAAAACAGCCTTACGAAGAATTTCAGCAGACATGGCGCCTACCCTATCATGTAGAGCATAAAAAATTTAGTAAATGAGGCAATTTTAATAAAATCGTAGGACCAGTTTTTGAGAAAATGGCGAAAAAGTGAAAAATTACACGAATAAACTACTACTTCCGGTTGACCGATTTTGATGAAAATGTTCGTGTCGGGTCCGGTAGTGGTATGTAACTTAAGTTTCAAGTTCGTACTACGATGTTCCGTTCTTGAGATATTCTGTCCACACGCGCGCACACACACACACACACACACACACACACACACACACACCCAGACCAATCGCTAAAAACATGTTTTTTGGGTTCAGGAGGTCTGAAAACGTGTAGATTCGGTGAAAACTCGATTTCTTAAAATCGACATGAAAACAATACTTTCCTTCCTATATATTCATAGGCAAGAGAAAGTAAAAATTATAATTCCTGCTTAATTTCATACGAAATGTTTTAATTTAATTTCGTTAGGGTTAGCATACTGTGGTTATTTAAGTTGTAATATTATTACAACTTAAATTTCTTTCTGTAAGAAAAGTTGGTTTTTGTTATTCGTATAGGTGCAAGTACGTATGTTTAAAAATAGAATTCGAGGCAGGTTTATGATTCACTATCGTTGTACAATAGTTATTATGAAGCCAAAATGTTTTGGCAATGTAACTTTTTTAAAACTTTTCAAAATATCTTAGTGTAAAAATATTTACTTGTATTGTTAGTATTTATGCGTTTTAGCACTTAATATGTTTCTTTTCGTTTTGAAATAAAAGTAGTGTTTAAGTTTCTTACGTTCTCTTGCCTATATGAATATATTATAAAAAGGAAACTATTGTTTTCATGTCCATTTTTCTAAATCGAGTTTTCACCGGATATACACGTTTTTAGACCCCCTAAACCAAAAAAATATGTTTTTAACGATGTGTGTGTGTGTGTGTGTGTGCGCGCGCGCGCGCGTGTATGTGGGTGTCAACAAAATATCTCAAGAACGGAACATTGTAAGAAGTTGAAACTTGAAACTTAAAACTTAAGTTACGTACAACTAGAGGACCCGACACAAACATTTTCATCAAAATCGGTCAAACGGAAGTTGTAGTTTATTCGTGTCATTTTTTACTTTTTTGCGATTTTCTCAAAAACGGCTTCTACGATTTTTTTAAAAAATCGTCTCATTTACTTCATTTTTATTCTCTACAATACACGGTAGGCCCCATGTCGGCTGAAATTTTTGGGGAGGCTGTGCTCTCGTAGAAAAAAAAAGCTTTTTTTAAAAATTGCGGCCTTATAATGCATTTTAACACAAAATTGTATATAATAAAAGTTGTAGAAAATTTAAGCATCTAGAACTTTTATCCCTAACATTGTTTTGTATAACGCTTAGTTCAGCTGTAATTAGTAATTTTCTATTTTTTTTTTCATAAAAATCTTTAAATAATGGTTTTTTTTATTTCGGCTTTGGTATGCATTTTACGTCAAAAGATTTAATTTTATAATTAAATTTGTTGTTGTTGTTTATGTCAACAGCCGAAAGGCTGGTTTGAACCTCTAGAGGTTTTACTAAGTAAAAACGAGGAGTGAGGTGGTTTACTATTGCCTTCCTCACTGAGTTGAAAGAGTATGCTTATCAGCATTTATTTAGTTTATTACTTTCTCTTGCCTATATGAATTATAGGGAAGGAAAGTATTGTTTTCATGTCGATTTTTGGAAATCGAGTTTTTGCCGGATCTACACGTTTTCAGACCCCCTGAACCCACACAAACATGTTTTTAGCGATTGGTCTGTTGGTGTGTGTGTGAACAGAATATCTCAAGAACGGAACATCGTACGAACTTGAAACTTAAGTTACATACTACTATCGGACCCGTCACGAACATTTTTATCAAAATCGGTCAACAGGAAGTAGTATATAGTTTAATCGTGTAATTTTTCACTTTTTTGCGATTTTCTCAAAAACTGGTCCTACGATTTGTCTTAACATCGCCTGGTTTACAAAAAATTTTATGCTCTACAAGATAAGGTTGGCGCCATGTTTGCTGAAATTCTTGGTGAGGTTTTTTTCACGTAAAAACTTGTTTTTTTTAAGATTACGGCTTTAATATGCATTTCAGCGCAAAAATTTATATAATAAAAAATGTAAAGAATTTAAATAATCCTACTACTTTGAGAGTGAGTGATTTTTCGTATTTTTAAGCCGAGCTGAAGTTTATTTTCATTTTGCGTCTTTCACTCATGATTATAATTAAGTTATGTTTATTTATTTATTTATTTATTTTTTTTACTTCCTAATATGTGTAGGTTGCAATCTGTTCAATTCAGAACAATAAGCAACCCCATGACCCTATGAGATGAGGATGATATGTATGACGTGTAAATGAGGTGTATTCTTGTACAGACTCAGGCCGACCATTCCTGAGAGAGTATGGTTAATTGAACCCCAACCATCAAAGTACACCGGTAACCACTGTCTAGCATTCAAATCTGTATAAAAGTAACTACCTTTACTAGGATTTGAACCAGGAACCTTCGTCTCCGAAAATCAGCTGTTAAACAGCTGATTTTGGCGACGACTTTACCTCTAGTCCAACCCGGTGGGTTTATGTTTATTGAAGTTAGTTTTTTGTTTATTTCTAATGTTAGGTTTATTTTTAGTTATTTGCATTGGTAAAAGAACGTTGTGTGAGTGTTTCACACAAGATTTTTTAAATATATCGTAGTTTTTATGAAAATTATTAATACATGTATTATTATGTATAGGCTACATAATCCATGTATCTAAGTACAATTTAATAACTGTGCTATTATATTGACAGCTAATAGAACAATGCGGAATTAATATTTGAAATTACACTCCCCAGTTTCCTATTTGATTAAAGCACAACCAACAAGGTTAAGCAATCCCTTTCATTAAATTTAAGCGGTATTAATCAAATAGTAATATAATTAACTAAAAATAACTGAAAATCAAACCCGTCATGAATTTCATCTCTGTGCACAAATAGAATTATTTTCCGTGAAATCATGTCCAGAAAACTAAACACAATTTAATAATATAATTAAAACGTTTCATGTAATTAATAAACTCCATGTATAATAATAAATGTAAATACCTGGTGTGAAATATTTACACGACTTTATTTTGCCAGTGTAAGAATAATAAATTTTAACTTTTGCTTGGCTATATGAATCACTTAAATAGGAATGGAAGTATTGTTTCCGTGTCGATTTTCCAAATCGAGTTTTCACAGGATATACACGTTTTCAGACCTTTGAATAAAAAAAAACATGTTTTTAGCGATTGGTCAGTGCGTTTATGTGTGTGTGTGTGTGTGTGCGCGCGCGGGGTGCGCGCGCGGGTGCGCGCGCGGGTGCGCGTGTGTGGGTGTGGGTGTGTGTGTGTCTACGAACAAAATATCTCAAGAACGGAACATCGTAAGAAGTTGAAACTTAAAACTTAAATTAGGTACCACTAGAGGACCCGACACGATTATTTTCATCAAAATCGGTTTACCGGAAGTAGTTTATTTTTGTAATTGTTAACTTTTGCGATATTTTCAAAAATTATTACTTTCAGAGGAGATAACTAGAATTCAACCAAGTGAACTCTCTTAGCCTCTCTCACTCCAACTCCAACACTTAACCTGCTAGAGGTGCCCCTGCTAAGTCGAGTAACCCAGCGGAAGGTTGGGTAACCAATCCCAGCGGGAAACTGGGTCGATGAACAGATTGGTGTTGGGGGAACCAGTGATAGCCTTAGATATCACTGGTTTCTATGGTCAACGGTCTGAGCGGCGGAAGAGGAAATTTCCCAACGGCGTGAGGAGCGGAGGAACCTAGGAGGTGGGTCTCCGAATGAAACCTGGGGCAGGTCCAGAGGCTCCAAGGTAGCAGCCCTACCACTGGTCTTACTCTACAAGACGTTAGTAGCGTTTTTAGGGGAAAACTACAAATAAACCCTTTGAGATCGGAACAGGCGTTTCGCCTATACCCTGAAAGAAGAAGAAGAAGAAGAGGAGGAGATAACTATGATTAGTGTCTTTTACACCTCTACCTCTTCTGTTCTTAAATAACTAAGTCATTTAATTGGCTGACCATGTGATAAGAAACAGAACTATTTATTTTTAGCCCTGCAACTAACGGATTGAGTTTAATTAATTTGATACTCAATCTGTCTGTTATACGGAGAAAAAATAGTTATTGAAATCAAATTTTATTAAAGCCAAATTTGTGGACATTGTGTGAATATTTCGTATGTAATGTTACAGTATATTTAACGATAAAAACGGGAAAATATTTAAAAAATCCTGCACCAATATTCTTCAAGTTAAGCTTAAATATAGGTAGATTAAATACATTACTTTTTCCCAATATTGTTACTGTATGTAATAATGAAACTCATTGAGTACATAATATTGTTAAATAAATAAATAAAAGATGAGACATGGACAATGAATAAGAGGCACCTTAGCAAAATACAAGCTTCAGAAATGAGATTCCTCAGGTTTGTTAAAGGTTATACATTGCTGGACAGGTTATACAACGAAGATGTTCGCAAGGATCTGGCAGTATTTAAACTAGAAGACAGGATCTTTGAAAATAGACAACGGTTTAAAGTTTGGCAATATAAGCCAGTTGGTCGAAGAGATGTTGGAAGACCAAGGAAGCGATGGTCATGTAAACCCATTTAACAAATAAACCCTTTGAGATCGGAACAGGCGTTTCGCCTATGCCCTGAAGGAAGAAGAAGAAGAAATAAATTAAATAACTTTTAATAAATAGTGTAACGTTAACTTGAAAAATATTGATATGTGATTTTATTTCTCTTGCCTATATGAATATATAAAATGAGTATTTTTTTAGATGAGTATTTTTTTTATGTCGACTTTTTAACGAATCACACGTTTTCAGACCCCGTGAACCCAAAAAACATGTAGCGATTGGTCTGTATGTGCGTACGTGTGTGTGTGTTTGTGTAAACAAAATATCTCAAGACGGAACATCGTACAAACTTGAAGCTTAAACTTAAGTTACATAGGTAGCACTACCGACCCAACACGAACATTTTCATCAAAATCGGTCAACCGGAAGTAGTAGTTTATTCGTGTCATTTTTCACTTTTTGCGATTTTTTTGAAAACGGGTCCTACGATTTTTTTTTAAATCGCCTGGTTTACTAAATTGTTTTATGCTCTACAAGATAGGGTAGGCGCCATGTTTGCTGAAATTCTTTGTGAGGCTGTCACGTAAAAAAAGTTTTTTAAGATTGCGGCTTTAATATGCATTTTAGCGGAAAAAAGTATATAATAAAAGTTGTAGAGAATTTAAAATTCTACAACTTTTATTTAATTTTTTTTGTATAACGCTTAGTTTAGCGGTAATTAGCGATTTTCTGTTTTTTTCTCATGAAAACGTGTGAAAAATCAATTTTTTTAAAAAATTACAATTTATATTCATAGAATTTTTCTCTACAGAGCCTAGTTTAGCGGGGAAGACTGTTTTTCTGTATGTTAACGCCAAACTGAGGTTGATTTTCATTTTGCATATTTCTCTCATTAAAAACAGGTCCTACGATTTATTTTAAAATCGCCTGGTTTCCTAAATTTTGTAATAAGGTTATGTTTTTTGAGGTTAGTTTTTTGTTTATTCCTAAATGTTTTATTACTTTGGTTATATTGTTGATTATTTACATTGGCATGAGAAAGTCGTGTGAGTGTTTCGCACCAGATTTTTTAAAATATATTTTTCCCGTTTTTATTGTTAAAAATTATTGTAAGATTACCTACGTAAGAAATATCCACAAAATGTAAGAAATTATACTGGGGCATATCAGTAAAAACTCATTAGCTCATCATGGGATAAGAAACAGAACTATCTTTATTAGCCCTTGCCGGCCGCATTGGCGTAGTTGGTAACGTGCTCGCCTCTCATCATGCGGTCTTGGGTTCGAATCCCATTCAGGCACGGCATATTTTCATACATTATAAAAAATCATTTCATCCTTCAACGTCTGCATTAGCAGTAATTGCAGAACAGTCAAACGTTAAACCAAAAAAAAAAAAAAAAAAAAAAATTAGCCCTAGAACTTGCAGATCGAGTGTAAATAATTTAACACTCCACCTGTTAGTTATGGGCAAATTTTTTTATTTTTTTTATTTCTAATTTGTGTACGATGCAATCTGTTCAATTGAGAACAATAAGCAACCCCATGACCCAATGAGATGAGGATGATGTGTATGACGTGTAAATGAGGTGTAGTCTTATACAGGCTCAGGTCGAGCATTCCTGAGAAAGTATGGTTAATTGAACCCCAACCATTAAAGTACACCGGTAACCACTGTTTATTATTCAAATCCGTATAAGAGTGTTAGCTTTTATTTGTTATCGGGAACTGTACATTGTTGACAACTACCCAATTTGATCGCTGCTTTTTGCTGTATTTTTTTTTTTTGACGTGATTTAGACATGAGTTTGAACAGGGACCCCCAGTAGAGTTTGTCCATGGATGGCTGACAGCTGGTCACCATGCAAAGTCGCTTGCCCAACCGGTGTTACTTAACAAATAATAGCGACTTTCTACCAGCTGACTGACTGGGCTGGCCCGAAGGCCACCGTATAAAAGTAACTACCTGTACTAGGACTTGAACCAGGAACCTTCGTCTCCGAAAATCAGCTGTATAGGCAAAACTTGTACACAAATTATGTACTCTAATGAATTCCGCTACAAAATCTGTACAAAACTGATTGAATTTTAATACCAGTTAAAATATTTTGAGGAAGTTACATTAGTTTATCGTACATTTTATTGAAGCAAGCGTTTCAGTCCGTATTATTAATCGTCAGATTTGAAACGCCCGCTGCATTCAAATTAATCTTAAATCTCTTTTATGGGTTAAATATTTAACAGTCTTCATCCTCTTTGGATTGACGAAGTAGAAACCTATACAACAAATTTATTCCTCTTTGCTCGAGGTGCTGAATACATAACGTGTGATTTAAAAACTAAATTGATTTTAAATACACATTTCGTGACGTCAGAACTGACACACGCTTTGGCAAATAAATGTGTTCCCTTATCTAATTTACAAGGTCGTTTCGTATGAAACTATGAGAGTTGTTTTTTTTTTATTGTTGTTGGAATTTTGTTTGACTAAGGTTCAACAACACGTATAGGTGTGCATTACCTTACGTCTTCTGTTTCTTGATATATAAATTACTCACCGTGGTTAGATTTATTCATCTTTTTTTGCATCAGTCTTTCGAGGTTTGATGCAGTTCTTCAAGCTGTTCTATCTTGCGCAAGTCTTTTCATATCTACATACCTACAACACCCTACATCTTTTGTAATCTTCTTCTTCTTCTTACTATCAAGGATTAGGCATAAGCCTGTTCCGAAGTCACATACCATCCTGTACGTCTACACATACACGAGACACTCCAGCCCGTACATCTCGACTACTGCCATCTACTTTGTGGTTTTCCCACCTTCCTTCTTCCAACTGGAACATATTCTATCACTTTTAGAGGTATTCCTTCCTCTGGCATCCGTTCCAAATGTTGCCTCCATTGATTCCGTTACTCCTCGACTTTTTCATTCAAGCTAAATACACCCAACTCGAATTTAATTTCCTCGTTATGTATTAGATCCAGCCTCGAGCAGCCCTTCACCCTTCTTAAAAACTTCATTTCAGCTGCTTGGATCCTAATTTCTTGGCGTTTCTTCTGGTAAGATGCTTCCATATACTTATTTTTTCATCCACCCGTCTTACAACCTCTAAATTACTTACTTTTTCCACTGACCTAATTTTTAACATTTTTCAATAATGTCACATTTCAAATCCTCTTCCTATCTACAGCCCCTGTTACCCACGTTTCACTCCCTTATACACTCTGAACATAGTGTTTTAAGAATATATTCCTAATCTGTAAATCAATGTTTGTAGTCAGTAAGCTGTTGTTCATTTCAAAGGCTTTTATAGCTTGAGTAATCCTTTTGATATGACTTGTGCTTCTACCAGCATTTATTATTTTATTCCCTAGATAGCAGCATTCCCCAACTTCCTGTTTGTTTTCATTAGCTACTTTTAAATTTCCCACCTCTTGTAAAACACTCTTGCTGGTACACTACACTTTCGTTTTGTTTGTATTAATATTCATGAAGTAAGACATTTCCATGATCTCATCCATTCCATGTAAGATATCCTCTAGTTCTTCCTTTGTCTCAGCTAGTACTACGATATCATTGGCGAATCTCAGCATTTTTACTGTTTCTGCTTGAGTTTTTATTCGTGCGTCAAATTTTTTCTTCACTTCATTTATAGCCTTTACTATTCAAAAAAAAAAAAAAAAATTCGGTGTGAAACACTCTCACGACTTTCTCTTGCCAATACAAATAATGACAATATAACCTAATATTAGCAATAAAACATCAGAAATAAACTAAAAACTATCTCAAAAAAACATAATCTAATTTTAATCATGAGTGAAAGACGCAAAATGAAAATTAACCTCAGTTTGGCTTAACAATACGGAAAATTACTCTTTCACGCTAAACTAGGCTCTGTAGAGAAAAGTGCTATAAACAGAAGTTGTAGATCTTTTAATTTTCTGTAAATTTGATTATATACACTTTTGTCGTAAAATGCACACTAAGCCCGAAATCTTGAGAAAATCGATTTTTCACACGTTTTCATGAAAAAAAAACAGAAAATCGCAAATTACCGCTAAAGTAAGCGTTATACAAAAAATGTTCTAAATGAAAATTATAGGATTTTCAATTGTCTACAACTTTTGTTATATACTACATTTTTGCGTTAAAATACATATTGAAGCCGCTGTCTTAAAAAAACAATTTTTTACGTGAAAACAGCCTCTCTAAGAATTTCAGCAAACATGGCGCCTACTCTATCTTGTAGAGCATAAAAAATTTAGTAAACCAGGCAATTTTAAAAAAATCGTAGAACCCGTTTTTGAGGAAATCGCAAAAAAGTGAAAAATTTCACGAATAAACTACTACTTCTGGTTGACCGATTTTGATGAAAATGTTCGTGTCGCGTTCGGTAGTAGTATCTAACTTAAGTTTCAAGTTTGTACGATGTTCCGTTCTTGAGATATTCTGTTCACACACAAACACACACACACACAGACCAATCGCTAAAAACGTGTTTTTTGGGTTCAGGGTGTCTGAAAAAGTGTAGATCCGGTGAAAACTCGATTTATTAAAATCGAAATGAAAACAATACTTTCCTTCCTCTATATTCATACAGGTACGTAGATATAAAACGACTTGGGCGAGATTGACAGCTTGGAGAACTGCATCAAACTAGTCGAGACTGACGACAAAAAAGATAGTCGAGTACTAAAAAGTAAATTTGAATTTGAATGACATGAAAGTTTTTCAGGAGGAATCAAACCCAGTCGGTACCTTCTATTCTTTAGTCTTAACATTCTAACTTTGTTTCACGGAAGTTGCTATGAATATTAAAACTTTAATAAGTTAATAATTACTGTAATTAATGACGAGAATATTATTAGAAAACTTAATTAATTTATTGGAAGGGTTAATACTGAACACGTAACCCCTGTGCAGAATAATATATGGTGCAGAATGTTAAAATAAATTCAGTGTTGCCAACAATGGGAAAAGCGATAATAATATTTACCCTTCTTATTATATTTGTTTAAATTGCGTCATGACGTAAGTCTGGTTACTGATAACAGATTTTACGTTCCAGAATATCATATTGTTCTTTGTCAATTGAAATATAACACAGTATATGGTGTGTGTATGTACAATGTTCCTTATCGTGCGTTTACCACGATGGGAATAATAGAATAATTCGTGTTTTGTCTCTAAAATAAATATGGTCGTTTTGTCTCGTGATATGGTATCAAACTGTATTTTATATATTTATTTCAATTATTTGGAATTTTAAATAGTTATCAATTGACATTATTGTTTCGCTGTTATTAATAATAATTTTATGTTTTATTTTAAACAGTATAGAGACATGGTTGGTTGCATTATGCATTCATTGTATTTGACATAATCTATTTAGGACAGTATCGAATTCACAGAAATTTTGATAATTTCGAAATTTATATAATTATCTTTGTTTCGTTAATTAAATTACGAATTAAATTCATGCAGGGAAATTAGTAACATGTTTAAAGTTATAATATAGAAAAGGTATATAGAGTGCACAGGTTAAACATGCCCATAACAGACAGGTGGAGTGTCAAATTATTTACACTCGATCTATTAGTTGCAGGGCTAAAATAAATAGTTCTGTTTCCTATCACATGTTCAGCCAATTAAATGACTGAATCATTAAAGAACAGAAGAGGTAGAGGTGTAAAAGACACTAATCAGAGTTATCTTATCTGAAAGTAATGAATTTCATTATACAGCCAGACCCTGTGGTAAAGGAAGTGAAGGTGTCATTTGCAGAGTGGAAAATATGTGCTTTTCAGAGGGCTCGGCATGCTGATAAGCGTACTTTTTCACTCAGTGAGGAAGGCAATTGTAAACCACCTCACTCCTCGTTTTACTTAGTAAAACCTCTAGAGGTTCAAACCAGCCTTTTGGCTGATGACCTAAACAACAACAGGTTAAACTGGCATTGATCCACTAGTACAATCTATCTATTAATTTCTGTCTATTAATCTACCTATTTAAAAAATAATATTTTTATATGAATATTAACTTACAAAATAAACAGAACAATAAACACAGGCATACGGGTTTTACCGGCGCTAAAACCCGTATTCATTGAGTCAGTTACCTACCTTCCCATTCCACCTGTACCTTATACATCTTTTCTCGGTTACATTGTCAAAAATGAATCATCAGTGCTCTTAATAGTGTTCACCATCGTGGAGTGTTCCTATTGTGATTTGCCTTTCATATAACGGTAACATAACAGTAATTTTTTTTTTGCTCTATAACGAATAATTAAATTTCCTACAGTTACATTATACAAACAGATTTGTGTGAGTAAATGTCATAGATTTGTGATTTACCTTTCATTTATTATAAAAATAATAAAGCGCTGCATATCTTAATTTAACACCAAGATCTCGCTTTTTTCCGTTAGGACCTTTAGGAATCACGATACAACTTCAAATCATTTCTCTCTGTTCTTCCTCCGTTCAGCCCAAATTGCCTTCATTCCCTCGCTGAATCTCTTCCTCCTCTCCTGAGACCATGCTGTTCCAGTCCTCAGAGGTCTGTGTCCACCCTGGAACTTTTTGATGCTTCGTATTTGGCTTCTGTATTTGTTTCTATCTAAGATGTCTCGTGTTGTAATGTGGTTCAGTTGTAGGTCTTTTGCTATTTCTCGGAACCATGCCTGTGTTGTTTTCCTGTTATGGCAGAAATCAAATACTTTCTTAGTGAGTCTGTTGGGATCTATTCTGTGCAGGTGTCCAAAAAAAACAGTGTTCTTTTCTTCATTATTGCCAATATTGTCTCAGTA
The DNA here is from genome assembly GCA_035578175.1 of Catonia carolina. Lineage (NCBI taxonomy): Eukaryota > Metazoa > Arthropoda > Insecta > Hemiptera > Achilidae > Catonia > Catonia carolina. The sequence goes on along the minus strand of JAQMRL010000020.1, from coordinate 5,315,094 downwards.
TATTGATATATTTCTTTGTTGCTCTTCAATCTCCACCCATCCTTCGTGCGGTTTGGGCCCAGTATTCTTCTAAGAATTCTCCTTTCCAAGATTTCCAACCTATCTGTGTTGCGGTTGAGAATTAGACATTCGCTGGCATAGACATTCAGGCAAGATAACGGTCTGATAGTGTCTGATTTTGGCATTTCTGGAAATACATTTCCTGGCGCATATGTTCCTCGTGATTCCGTACGCCCTTTCCAACTTATTGAGTCTTTCTTCGATGCCTGGTTTATCAAGACCTGTTGGGAGGATATATTCCCCAAGATCTCGCTTTTATTTTACGTTTAACTATTTTGTTTCATAAATAATAATGCTGACGTTGAAAGGAGGTAGAAAATAATGAATAGTTAATGAATATCAGACCTGACAGGGATCGAACTAGGTACCCCAACCGACCGTCCACGGCACCAAGGAAACCGTTCGAAGAACGGGTACTTTTGCTAGTTATTTACTAATGTTAGTTTATATCGTTCATTATTTGTCTTGGAAAGAGAAAGTCGTGTGAGAGTTTTACGCCGGATTTTTTACTTTCTCTTGCCTATATGAATATATAAGAAGGAAAGTATTGTTTTCATGTCGATTTTTCGAAATCGAGTTTTCACCGGATCTATACGTTTTCGGACCCCTGAACCCGAAAAACATGTTTTTAGCGATTGTTCTGTGTGTGTGTGTGTGTGTGTGTGTGTGTGTGTGTGTGTGTGTGTGTGTGTGAACAGAATATCTCATGAACGGAACATCGTACGAACTTGAAACTTAAGTTACATACCACTACCGGACCCGACACGAACGTTTTCATCAAAATCGGTCAACCGGAAGTAATAGTTTATTCGTGTAATTTTTTACTTTTTTGCGATTTTCTCAAAAACTGGTCCTACGATATTTTTTTTTAAATCGCCTGGTTTACTCATTTTCTTATGCTCTACAAGATAAGATAGGCGTCATGTTTGCTGAAATTCTCGGTGAGGCTGTTTTCATGTAAAAACAGTGTTTTTTTAAGATTGCGGCTTTAATATAAATTTTAGCGCAAAAATGTATTTAATAAAAGTTGTAGAGAATTGAAGAACCTACAACTTTTTTTTGAAACATTTTTTTGTATAACGCATAGTTTAACGGTAATTAGCAATTTTCTGTTTTATTCTCACGAAAACGTGTGAAAAATCGGGTTTTTTCAGATTTCGGCCTTAGTATGCATTTTACGACAAAAGTGTATAGAATTAATTTTATAGAAAATAAAAAGATCTACAACTTTTATTTAAAGCATTTTTTTCTACAGAGCCTAGTTTAGTGTGAAAGAGTGATTTTCCGTATTTTTAAGCCAAACTGAGGTTGATTTTCATTTTACGTCTTTCACTCATTTTTAAAATTAGGTTATGTTATTAAAGTTAGTTATTAATTTATTTATAATGTTTTGTTAACAATGTTAGGTTTATTGTAAATTTTTGCATTGGCAAGAGAAAGTTGTGTGAGTGTTTCACACCAGATTTTTTCTTATGAATTGGTATTAATCCATCATAGCAATTTTATCTACTAGCTACTACATAATTGATGGCTTTTTTCTTTTTATTGATCTATTTCGTTGTCTCCTTTTCTTGCATGTTCCTTTCTTTCTTCATATTTTTTTTATAAATATCTACTGTGGGGTAGTTTTATTCTGTGTTACACATTGTTTCAGCCATTTGGGTCGGTCAATATTAATCACATTTTTGATAACGAAAGTGTTTTTGTTTTATCTTTTGTTTATAAGTTTACTTTTTTCGTTCGGCTTACAGGTTAAACTTTCTCTTTGTTTAATATTCTTCAAATTAATACATTGTATGTTACTTTTTTTGCCCTATATGAATAAAATATAGGTGGAGAGGAATATAGGTGGAGTGTCAAATTATTTACACTCAATCTGTCCGTTGCAGGGCTAAAATAAATAGTTCTGTGTCTTATCACATGGTCAGCCAATTAAATGACTGAATCATTTAAGAACAGAAGAGGTAGAGGTGTACTGTGACACTAATCAGAGTATTCTCCTCTGAAAGTAATGAATTTCATTATACACCCAGACCCTGTGGTGAATGAAGTGAAGGTGTCATTTGTAGAGTGGAAAATATGTGCTTTTCAGAAAGCCCGGCATGCTGATAAGCGTTCTTTTCCACTCAGTGAGGAAGGCAATGGTAAACCACCTCATTCCTCGTTTTACTTAGTAAAACCTCTACAGGTTCAAACCAGCCTTTCGGCTGTTGACCTAAACAACAACTTCTGTTTACAAATTTACTTTTTTCATTCGGCTTACAGGTTAAATTTTCTCTTTGTTTAATATTCTTAAAATTAATACATTGTATTTTACTTTTTTTTGCCCTATATGAATAAATAGGGAATAAGGTATTGTTTTCTTGTCGTTTTTTTTAATTCGAGTTATCACTGGATATAAACAATTTCAGCCACCCTGACCCAAAAAAAAAAAAAAAAAATTGGGGTTTTTGTTATTTCTCCCTAGTATAATTTTTCACATCTTGTGTATATTTTGTGTGCATATTTACTTGAATCACGAGTTTGCCCTTTTTGCAACGAGGGGTAAAGGGGGAATATCATCAGTGCGCATGCGCGACTACTTTGATTTCAGTACAACAAACATAACAACTTATACTATACCCAGAGCATGCATTATATTGCAGAAAAACAACCTCACAAAGAATTTCAGTAGACATTGCGCCTAACATATCT
>JAQMRL010000020.1:5199840-5309840 GCA_035578175.1 Catonia carolina | reverse complement strand
TTACTATAAATTTGATGATATACGTTTTTGTCGAAAAATGCATACTAAAGCCGAAATGTTAAAAAAATCGATTTTACTCACGAAAACGTGAGAAAAAAACATAAAATCGCTAATTACCGCTAAACTAAGCTTTATACAAAAAAAATGTTTGTAATAAAAGTTGTAGAATTTTATATTTTCTACAACTTTTATTATAAAACGTTTTGCGCTAAAATGCATATTAAAGCCGCAATCTTAAAAAGAAAATGTTTTTACGTAAAAACAGCCTCACGCAGAATTTCAGCAAACATGACTCCTACCCTATCTTGTAGAGAATAAAAAATTGAGTAAATAAGGCGATTTTTAAAAAAATCGTAGGACCAGTATTTGAGAAAATCGCAAAAAAGTGAAAAATTACACGAATAAACTACTACTTCCGGTTGACCGATTTTGATGAAAATGTTCCTGTCGGGTCCGGTAGTGGTATGTAACTTAAGTTTCAAGTTTGAAGTTCGTACGATGTTCCGTTCTTGATATATTTTGTATACACACACACACACACACACGCGCGCGCGCGCGCACACACACACCGACACACAGACACACAGACCAATCGCTAAAAACATGTTTTTTGGGTTCAGGGGGTCTGAAAACGTATAGATCAGGTGAAAACTCGATTTGTTAAAATCGACATGAAAACAATACTTTCCTTTCTATTATTCATATAGGCAAGAGAAAGTAAAAATCTGGTGTGAAACACTCGCACAACTTTGGCTTTCTCATGCCAATGCAAAAAATGACCAATATAACCTATCATTTGTAATAAAGCATTATAAATGAACAAAAACTAAACTCAATAAACATAACCTTGAATTAATCATGAGTGAAAGACGCAAAATAAAAAACGACCTCAGTTTGGCTTAAAATACGGAAAATCACTCTTTCACGCTGAAATAGGTTCTTAAGAGAAAAATGCTTCAGATTAAAGTTAAAGATCTTTTAATTTTCTATAAATTTGATTACATTCACTTTTGTCGTAAAATGTATACTAAGGCCGAAATCTTAAAAAAATCTATTTTTCACACGTTTTCGTGAGAAAAAAAAAACAGAAAATTCTAATTACCGCTAAACTAAGCGTTATACAAAAAATTGTTAAGAATTAAAGTTGTAGGATTTTAAATTCTCTACATTTTTTATTATATAATATTTTGCCTTAAAATGCATATTAAAGCCGTAATCTTAGAAAAACAATTTTATACGTGAAAACAGCCTCACCAAGAATTTCAGCAAACATGGCGCCTACCCTATCTTGTACATCATAAACAATTTAGTAAATCAGGCGATTTAAAAAAAATTATAGGACCAGTTTTTGAGAAAATCGCAATTAAGTGAAAAATTACACGAATAAACTACTACTTCCGGTTGACCGATTTTGATGAAAATGTTCGTGTCGGGTCCGGTAGTCGTATGTAACTTAAATTTCAAGTTTCAAGTTCGTACGAGTTTTCGTTCGCGAGATATTTTGTTCACACACAGACAAATCGCTAAAAACATGTTTTTTTTTGGGTTCAGGGGGGTCTTAAAACGTGTACATCCGGTGAAAACTCGATTTGTTAAAATCGACATGAAAACAATACTTTCCTTCCTATATTCACATAGGCAAGGAAAAGTAAACAAAAGAAGAAGTCAATCACTTATGATTAAATCCAGAATCAGCTGTTTAACAGCTGATTTTCGGAGACGAAGGTTCCTGGTTTAAATCCTAGTAAAGGTAATTACTTTTATACCGGTCTGAATACTAGACAGTTTTTACCGGTGTACTTTGATGGTTGGGGTTTAATTAACTATACTCTGTCAGGAATGGTCGGCCTGGGTCTGTACAAGACTACACATCATGTACACGTCGTACACATCATCCTCATCTCATTGCGTCATCGGGTTGCTTATTGTTCTCAACTGAACAGATTGCAACGTTCACAAATTAGGAATAAAAAAAACTCATGATTAAAATATAATATAAAATTAAAATAATGTAATATAAAATATAATAATAATAGATATTGAAATTTCGCTTTATTTAAAATCAAAACAGACGCACATAAAATGCACATTCTTAACTTCATAACTTATTAGGTTGGGAGTAGCAGCTGATAATGATCAGCTGTTACTCCCAACCTTCATATTAATTAATATTTTATGCAGTTAAAAATGTGCATTTCATGTGCGTTTTGATTTAATTAAAGCAAATTTTCATTATCTATTATTCATTTTTTCCCTGAGTAATCCACATGAATCTTCTCAGAATTAAATTTTCTACAAATTTATTCAAGAAAAAATACATCTTTATTTACCATTTATGGAAGTAATCTTACGTAAGTTAAACACAAAAATGTGTTATTTCTTTGCACCAATTCTTGTGTTTTATGTAAGATATCTCTGAAAATATTGCATTTACAGCTCTGGAACCAAATTTATTCAATTTTTCCGGTTAAGAAACATAAGAAACAATCGTATTTGTATCTTTGTAACTACCTTTGACATTTTTATACGGCCTTACTTCACCGAGGGTACAGAGTTTTAGGTGAAATTTTTCGCTAGCCGTAACTAACTAAGCGTTTTCAGGCATATGTTTATATGAACTTTTTTTCTTATTTTTAGCTATAGAATGAGATCCCAAGAGATTGCGGTATAGTTTTGAATCACCCTATATAGGAAGAAAAGTATTGTTTTCATGTCGATTTTTCGAAATCGAGTTTTCACCGAATCTACACGTTTTCAGACCCCCTGAACCCAAAATAACATGTTTTTACCGATTGGTCTGTATGTGTGTGAACAGAATATCTCAAGAACGGAACATTGTTCGAACTCGAAACTTAAAACTTAAGTTACATACCAGTACCGGACCCGACACGAACATTTTCATAAAAATCGATCAACCGGAAGTAGTATTTTATTCGTGTAATGTTTCACTCTTGTGCGATTTTTTAAAAAACTGGTTCTACGATTTTTTAAAAATCGCATAGTTTACTAAATTTGTATGTTCTACATGATAGGGTAGGCGCCATGTTTGCTGAAATTCTTGGTAAGGCTGTTTTCACGTAAATAAATTGTTTTCTTAAGATTACGGCTTTAATTTGCATTTAGCGCAAAAATTTGTATAATAAAAGTTGTAGAGAATTTAAAATCCTACAACTTTTATTTCAAACATTTATTTGTATAACGCTTAGTTTAGCGGTAGTTAGCGATTGTCCGTTTTTTTCTCACGAAAACGTGTGAAAAATTGATTGTGTTAATATTTCGGCCTTAGTATGCATTTTACGACAAAAGTGTATATAATCAAATTTATAGAAAATTGAAAGATCTACAACTTTTATTTTGGGCATTTTTTCTACAGAGCTTAGTTTAGTGTGAAAGACTGATTTTCTGTATTTTTAAGCAATACAGGTTAATTTTCATTTTGCGTCTTTCACTCATGATTAAATTTAGGTTTTCTTTTTGTTTTTTTTGTAACGTTTTATGACTAATTTTACGTTTATTGTTAATTATTTGCATTGGCAAGAGCAAGTTGTGTGTGTTTCACACCAGATTTTTACTTTCTCTTGCCTATATGAATATATAGGAAGGAAAGTATTGTTTTCATGTCGACTTTTCGAAATCGAATTTTCACCGGATCTATACGTTTTCAGACCCCCTGAACCCAAAAAACATGTTTTCAGCGATTGGTCTGTGTGTGTGTATACAAAATATCTCAAGAACGGAACATCGTACGAACTTGAAACTTGAAACTTAAGTTACATATACCACTACCGGACCCGACACGAACATTTTTATCAAAATCGGTCAACCGGAAGTAGTAGTTTATTCGTATAATTTTTCACTTTTTTGCAATTTTCTCAAAAACTGGTCCTACAATTTTTTTAAAAATTGCCTGGTTTACTCAATTTTTTATTCTCTACAAGATAGGGTAGGCGCCATGTTTGTTGAAATTTTTGGTGAGGCTGTTTTGGCGTAAAAAAGTGTTTTTTTTTTAAGATTACGGCTTTAATATGTATTGTGGCGCAAAAATTTATATAACAAAAAATGTAGAGAATTTAAAATTCTACAACTTTTATTTGAAACATTTTTTTGTATAGCGCTTAGTTTAGCGGTAATTAGCGATTTTCTGTTTTTTTCTGACGAAAACGTGTGAAAAATCGATTTTTTTAAGATTTCGGCCTTCGTGTGCATTTTTCGACAAAAGTATATATCATCAAATTTATAGTAATTTAAAAGATCTACAACTTTTATTTTGAGTATTTTTCTCTACAGAGCCTAGTTGAGCGTGAAAGAGTGATTTTCCGTATATTTAGGCCAAACTGAGGTTGATTTTCATTTTGCGTCTTTCATATAATATGATTAAAATTAGGTTACGTTTATTGAGGTTAGTTTTTTATTCATTTCTAATGTTTTATTACTAATGTTAGTTTTATTGTTAATTATTTGCACTGGCAAGAGACAGTTACGTGAGTGTTTCACACCAGATTTTTAATGATAATTTTATAAAGCGAAGAGTGGTTTATTGTTTGAAAGTGGAAGAAAACAAATTAGGAATTTTAGTAAATAACAATTAAGTGGAATGTAGTCCTACGTGAATGTCGGATCGTGTTATAAAGGGTTTTATTGTTCTTCCTACGTAAATATAGGATAGGGTGATTCAAAAAGAGCGCCGGTTTTGATATATCAAATTAAGAGATTTATTTTATTGAAAAACTGAAAATAAATACATCAACAAGTTCATCTTACCTTCCGATTTTATGTATGAAAAATGATGTCATGCATGTGTCCTCCTCTACTGCGCTGGCACGCATCAACTCTGTCCATGAAATTGGATATTACTGCACGACAAGTTTCGACTATGTGGGACAAGTTTCCGTATGTGGGGTTTTCTAAACCCCACATACGGCAGTTCTGTTTATTAACAAAACCGTTTAAGTGGAAGTGCGCCTCATCACTGAAAATGATTTTGTTTGCGAAGGTGTCATCATCCTGCCGTTTTCTCAATACCCAGTCAACAAACTGTCGTCTCTTCTGGTGGTCTGCCACTTTCAAATGTTGCGTCAACTGAATTTTATACGGGTGATATTGGAGATCGTACCGAAGAATTCTCCGTACATAAGAACATCTTAAACCCAATTGTTGAGAACGGCGACGTATTGATTTTGCTGGGCTAACAGCCACACTGTCACGAACCAACGCAATGTTCTGCTCAGTTCGGCCAGAACGACGCCGTCCAGAACTTTTAAGGTCGACTGTTGAACCCGTCTCAAAAAACTTTTTCATGAGCCTGCGAACTGTTGATTCATTCGGTGCTTCATACGTCTTAGAGTGCCGCGAAGTCGCCTGACAGTAGCCGCATAACTCTCTCCACTCTTGTAAAATGTTTTGACGATTAACACTCGTTGCGCAATAGTAAACTTCTCCATGGTTAGACAGAGACTGCGAGAGTATTACACTGCGAACAAGAGAAACTACAACTGAATCGTCAATCGGAATGTTCTCCGAAATAGAAATGAGGTCAAACAATGTTGCCAACCGATAAACAAAAATTTACCAGCCGTTTAAAAACCGGCGCTCTTTTTGAATCACCCTATATTATTTGTGTGCGTATCCACAGCCTACAATAACTGAAGAAGAAAATGTTACTCAGAGGAAAATGTTAAGGAAAACGTAATAAAGAAGGCTGTGTTCGTGCGTCTGTTTCTACTGCGTTAAAGACGTGTCAGTAAATTCCTTTGATCTCACCCGGACACTATGTGAGGTGTTATTAGATGATACAAGGTGGAACAAAGGTTTAAAGTACCTATAAATACTCTAAATGATATTCAACCTTAATATACACACGTTCGTTCATGATTAAATATTTAGAAAAAAAGACAAAAATAATATTCAGTTTTAATTCTGGTTATTTTATTGATTTTGTATCGTTATTAAATGGTATTCACATCCTTTTAGAACAGTCGAACGATATTGTCATTTTTTTTTTTTTTTTACTTTCTCTTGCCTATATGAATATAAAGGATGGAAAGTATTGTTTTCATTTCGATTCTTTGATGTCGACTTTTCACCGATTATACACGTTTTATGACCCCCTGAACCCAAAAAAGATGTTTTTAGAGATTGGTCTGTGTATGTGTGCGCGCGCGCGCGTGTGTGTGTGTGTGTGTATACGGTTACAGAATATCTCACGAACGGATCATCTTACGAACTTAAAACGTGAAACTTAAATTTTTTTTTTGTAATTTTTTTTTTACTTCCTCTTGCCTATATAAATATAAAGGATGGAAAGTATTGTTTTCATATCGATATTTTGATGTCGAGTTTTCACCGGTTACAAGTTTTATGACCCCCTGAACTCAAAAAAGATGTTTTTAGAGATTGGTCTGTGTGTGTGTGTGTGTGTGTGTGTGTGTGTGTGTGTGTGTGTGTGTGTGTGTGTGTGTGTGTGTGTGTGTGTGTGTGTGTGTGTGTGTGTCTGTGTGTGAACAGAATATCTCAAGAACGGAACATCGTACGAACTAAAAACGTGAAACTTAAATTACATACCACTACCGGACCTGACACGAACATTTTCATCAAAATCGGTCAACCGGAGGTAGTAATTTATTCGTGTCATTTTTCACTTTTTTGTGATTTTCTCAAAAACTGGCCCTACGATTTTTTTTTTAAAATCGCCTGGTCTACTAAATTTTTTATTCTCTACAAGATAGGGTAGGCGCCATGTTTTCTGAATTCTTGGTGAGGGTGTTTTCACGTAAAAAATTTGTTTTTTTTAGGATTACGGTTTCAATATGCATTTTAGCGCAAAAAATTATGTAATAAAAGTTTTAGAAAATTTAACAACCTGCAACTTTTATTTGTAACATTTTTTTGTATAACGCTTAGTTTAGCGGTAATTTGCGGTTTTTTCTCTCACGAAAACGTGTGAAAAATAAATTTTTTTAAGATTTCGGCCTTAGTTTGCATTTTACGACAAAAGTGTATATAATCAAATTTACAGGAAATTAAAAGATCTACAACGTTTATTCAAAGCATTTTTCTCTACAGAGCCTAGTTTAGCGTGAAAGAGTGATTTTCTGTATTTTTAAGCTAAACTGAGGTCGATTTTCATTTTGCGTCTTTCACTCAAGACTAATGTTAGGTTATATTGGTCATTATTTGCATTGACAAGAGGAAGTTGTGTGAGTATTTCACACTAAATTTTTTTTACTTTCTTTTGCCTATTCAGATGGTTTTCACATCCTTGTAGAACAGTCGAACGATATTGTAATTTTTTTTTTTTACTTTCTCTTACCTATATGAATATAAAAGAAGGAAAGTATTGTTTTCACGTCGATTTTTGAAACCAAGTTTTCACCGGATATACACGTTTTATGACCTCCTAAACCCAAAAAACATGCTTTTAGCGATTGGTCTGTATGTGTGTGAAAAAAATATTTTAAGAACGGAGCATCGTACGAATTAGAAACTTGAAACTTCAGTTAGGTACCACTAGAAGCCCTGACACGAACATTTTCATCAAAATCGGTGAACCGGAAGTAGTTGTTCATTCGTGTAATTTTTACTTTCTCTTGCCTATATGAATATATAGGAAGGAAAGTATTGTTTTCATGTCGATTTTTCTAATTCGAGTTTTCACCGGATCTATACGTTTTCAGACCCCCTGAACCCAAAAAACATTGTTTTAGCGATCGGTCTGTGAGTGTGTGTGTGTGTACAAAATATCTCAAGAACGGAACATCGTACGAACTTGAAACTTAAAACTTAAGTTACATACCACTACCGGACCCGACACGAACATTTTCATCAAAATCAGTCAACCGGAAGTAGCAGTTTATTCGTATAATTTTTCACTTTTTTGCGATTTTCTCAAAAACTGGTCCTACGATTTTTTTTAAAATCGCCTCATTTACTCAATTTTTTATTCTCTACAAGATAGGGTAGGCGCCATTTTTGCTGAAATCCTCGGTGACGCTGTTTTTACTTAAAAACATAGTTTTTCTTAAGATTACGGCTTTAATATGCAATTTAACGCAAAAATTTATATAATAAAAATTGTAGAGAATTAAAAATTCTACAACTTTTATTTCAAACATTGTTTTGTATAACGCTTAGTTTAGCAGTAATTAGCGATTTTCTGTTTTTTTTCTAACGAAAACGTGTGAAAAATCTATTTTTTTAAGATTTCGGCCTTAGTATGCATTTTACGACAAAAGTGTATATAATAAAATTTATAGAAAATTAAGAGATCTATAACTTGTATTTAAAAAATTTTTCTCTACAGAGCCTAGTTTAGCGTGAAAGTGTGATTTTCCGTTTTTTTTAAGCCAAATCGAGTTCGATTTCATTTGCGTCATTCACTTATGATTAAAATAAGGTTATGTTTTTGAGGTTAGTTTTTGTTTATTTCTAATATTTTATTAATAATGTTAGGTTTATTATTAATTATTTGCATTTGCAAGAGAAAGTTGTGTGTGTTTCACACCAGATTTCTTTATTTTTTATTTTCTCAAATCAAGTCCTACGATTGCTTTAAAAATTGTCTCAATTACTTTATTTTTTACATCCTACAGATAGAGGGAGGCGTTTCTCCCGTAGAAAAAATTGTTTTTTTTTTAGATTGCAGCCTTAAAATGCATTTCAGCGCAAAACTGTATAAAATACAGTAGAATCACAATAGTCCGGCCTGTTCGGGAACGAGAGGGTGACGGATTACTGGATGTTTTGAAATTTTGGAATTATAAATTTAAACAAAAAATGAATATGCATTGATTTCTATGTAATTTTAAATTAAATTAACTAATTACAAAAGATGGTGGTTTGTTGAGTAATTCTGTAGTCATTGTACTGAACATGTGTGGGAAGTTTTGGATATCATGGAAGCGTCGTCTCAAATAATGGGAGTGCTAAGCTAGAAGTTCTAAATAGAGTGAATAAAGGATCCTCCTTCTTTTACCAAGTGCGGAACTTAGTCTGGGATAATACAGTTCCCATAAGAGCCAAACAGACCATGTTTAAAACATATCTTCTTCCAATAATGACATATGGCCTAGAAAGCTGTGTCTTATTGAAAGGGGACTTTAGCAAATTACAGGCATGTGAGATGAAATTTTTAAGATCAGCCTTGCAGAAGACCAGAAGAGACAAGGTCAGAAATGAATATATAAGAAGAGATATGCAGGTGACCTTAACGATGGAAGAAAGATTACGTACCGCAAGACTCAAATGGTTTGGACATGTACAAAGGATGCCAGAGGCACGTATCCCCAGAGAGTACTTGAACATGGAGGTATCTGGAAAGAGACCCGTTGGACGTCCCAGAAGAAGATGGACTGACCAAATAAGGGATGATCTCCTAACAAAAGGAATGACACTACAGGATATCAGAATACAAAAGGTATATCAAGATAGAGATAGATGGAGGCATATCGTCCACTCAAATCCTACCCGGCCTGCTGGAAGGATACCCAGATGATGATGATGATGATGATGATATACTGAACATAATTATCGGCTATTGACATCGCCTAGTGCGGTGTGTGGGGGTGCTCCTGATCTGAGAATTCCGTTTTGTTGTCACTTCAGCATGAACCAGTTCTGAGTTTTGGATAAAAGACCAAAAATTATTCCATTTAACAATAATTAAGGTCTGCTTATTCATTTCTTTAATCAAATCCTATACGTACATGTTATATTAATCCCGCCGTAATTAGGTCCAGTTGGTTTCTCTAATTCAATTTAAATCTTTCACCAAAATCTGTCCTGGGTGTGGTTTCAAATTTTTAGGCCTAATATTTTAAAGGCCGGATTACTGGAGGTGCAGGACTACTGCACGGCCGGACAACCGAGATTCTACTGTAATAAAACTTTAAGATAATTTAAAGCTTTACAACTTTCATTTGAAACATATCTTTGTATAATGCTTTATTTAGCGGTAATTAGTAATTTTGTGTTTTTTTTTTTCATGAAAATCTGTAAAAAAATCAATCTGCTAAATCATAATTTTATTTATATAGATATGATCTTTCTTCTTCTTCTTCTTCTGACATCCACGGCATAGGCATGTCTAGGCAGACATGCCTATGACGGCCTAGTTTTGTTCCGGTCTATAAGATTGCCTCCTTCTGTTAATTTTTAATTTTGTCGATTACTTTTTAATTTTTTAATTTCTAGTTTAGTTCCCATCTTTTCCTAGGCCTTCCAATATCTCTTCTTCCTGTTGGTTTATATTTCAGAGCCTGAAAGGGGATTCTATCAGATGTCATTCTTTCCAGATGTTCTCTCCATTTGATTCGATACTTCTCCGTCATCCCGTTCAATGACTCCACCTTTAGTTCATTTCGAATATCTTCATTTCGCAAGAGATCCAATCTTGTACAGCCTTTAACACTCCTTAGAAAGCGCATTTCTGCCGCCTGAATTCTGCTTGCTTCCTTTTTACCGAGAACCCATGCTTCACTTCCATACAACAATATTGGGATGGCCATGGTCTGGTAGAATTTCAGTTTCGTTTCTCTCCTTGCTTTGTTCTTCAAGCTTCTATGGATTGTTCCGCAAAGATATTGGAATTTATTTATTTTATTCGAAACATCTATGTCTTTCTCATAGGTGAGTGTACAGCCCAAGTATGTAAAAGCAGAAACTTGCTCCAAAACTGAATCTCTAACCACTATCTTCGTTCGAACCGGCCATTTCCCTTTGAAAGCCATCACTTTAGTTTTTGCCGCTGAGATACGAAGGTCATACTCTTCACATACTTTAGTCAATTGGTATATGGAGTATTGCAGGTCGTCTTCTGTTTCCTGGATCAGGATTTGGTCATCTGCAAATGGAAGTGTATTTATAAAACACTCACGTCCAATCATTATTCCTGCATTTACCTTCTCATTCCATTTGACGTCATATGAAATTCCTTCTTGTGATTTTGATGTTTATTTTTCAATTCGTAAAATTTTATAAATAAACGGTATTGCATTATCTCTGAATGTTTGGAAGGCAGAAGAGATTTTGTTTATTTGTGTACTCTGGGATTGTGGTGATTTCCTTTTACAGGAATTCGTTTTTCACTCCCACACCCTTTTATCCTTGTTAACTTAAATTCAGCCCTCTTCGATCGTCTTATTTTTCTTTCCCTTTCATTTCTTGGTTTTCTTATCAATTTGATCAGTTAGCTTTTTAAATAAATTTATGTTTTATTTCAGTTTCTCTTGAAGGAAATATTGCTTTCTTGTCGATTTTAAAAACCTAGTTTTTATAGGATACACTCGTTTTCAAACGGCCTAAATTTAAAAAAAAAATCGTGTGAACACTCACAAAACTTTCTCTTGCCAATGCAAATAATGACCAATATAAAACCTAACATTAGTAACAAAACGTTAGAAATAAACTAACCTCAAAAAACATAACTCTATTTTAATCAATAGTAAAAGACGCAAAATGAAAATCGAACTTAGTTTGGCTTAAAATACGGATAATCACTCTTCACGCTAAACTAGGCTCGTAAAGAAAAATGCTTTAAATCAAAGTTGTGGATCTTTTAATTTGCTATAAATTTGATTATGCTTTTTATCGTAAAATGCATAATAAAGCCGAAATCTTAAAAAAATCGATTTTTCTCACGTTTTTGTGAGAAAAAACATAAAATTGCTAAATACCGCTAAACTAAGCGTTGTACAAAAAATATTTGAAATAAAAATTGTAGGATTTTAAACTCTCTACATTTTTTATCATTTAAATTTTTGCGCTAAAATACATATTAAAGCCGCAATCTTAAAAAAATAATTTTTTTACGTGAAAACAGCCTCACCAAGAATTTCAGCAAACATGGCGCCTACCCTATCTTGTAGAGCATAAAAAAAATAAGTAAATGAGGAGATTTAAAAAAAATCGTAGGACCAGTTTTCGAGAAAATCGTAAAAAAGTGAAAAATTACACGAATGAACTACTACTTCAGGTTGACCGATTTTGATGAAAATGTTCGTGTCGGGTCCGGTAGTGATCTGTAACTTAAGTTTCAAGTTTCAAGTCCGTTTGATGTTCCGTTCTTGAGACATTCTGTTCACACACACACACACATCAATCGCTAAAAACATGTTTTTTGGATTCAGGGGGTCTGAAAACGTGTAGAACCGGTGAAAACTCGATTCCGAAAAATCGACATGAGATCAATACTTTTCTTCCTATATATTCATATAGGCAAGAGAAAGTAAAAATATGTGTTTAGCAATTATCTTGTGCGCGTGCGCATGCATGAATAAAATATCTCAAGAACAGAATATCGTACGAAGTTTAAGCTTGGAACTTAAAGTTAAACCCTAAAAAACCCGACACGAACATTTTCGTAAAAATCGGTTAACCGGAAGTAGTAGTTTATTGGTATGATTTTTTCTTTTGCAATTTTCTCATAAACAGCTCTTACGATTTTCTTAAAAAATCGCTCCATTTACAACATTTCCTATGCAAGATAGGTTTAGCGTCATCTGCTGAAATTCTTGGGGAAGCTGTGTTTCTTAAAGAAAAGTGTTTTTTTAAGATTGCGGCCTTAATATGCTTTTAGGGCAAAAGTGTATGTAGCCTGTAATAAAAATTGTAGAAAATTTAAAACCTTAAACCCTTTTTAAACTATTTCTTAGTATAAAGCTTAGTTTAGCGGTAATTTGTGATTTTATGTTTTTTCATGAAAATCTGTAAAAAAAATATTTTTTTAAGATTTCGGCATTTAACAACCAAAGTGTAATTTGTAGTCAATTAAATGATCTACAATTTTTAAGCATTTTTCTCTACAGAGTCTATTTTAGCGTAAAATAGTAATTTTCCGTATTTTTAAGCCAATTTAAGGTTGATTTTGAGTTTGTGTCTTTCACTCATGATTAAAATAAGGTTTGGTTTTTTTGAGGTTAGTTTTTACTTTCTCTTGCCTATATGAATATATAGGAAGGAAAGTATTGTTTTTATGTCGATTTTTCGAAGTCGAGTTTTCACCGGATCTACACGTTTTTCAGACCCCCTAAATACAAAAAACATGTTTCTAGCGATTGGTCTGTGTGTGTGTGTGTGCGCGCGCGCGCGCGCGTGCGTGCGTGTGTGTGTGTGTGTGTGTGTGTGTGTGTGTGTGTGTGTGTGTGTGTGTATACACAATATCTCAAGAACGGAACATCGTACGGGCTTGAAACTTGAAACTTAAGTTACATACTACTACCGGACCCGACACGAACATTTTCATCAAAATCGGTCAACCTGAAGTAGTAGTTTATTAGTGTAATTTTTTCACTTTTTTACTAATTTTCTCAAAACTGGTCCTACGATTTTATTTTTAATCGCCTCATTTACTTTTTTTTATGCTCTACAAGATAGGGTAGGCGCCATGTTTACTGAAATTCTTTGTGAGGCTGTTTTCACGTAAAAAGTATATTTTTTAAAGATTGCGGCTTCAGTATACATTAAACGCAAAAATGTTTATAACTAAAGTTGTAGAGAATTTTGAATTCCACAACTTTTATTTGAAATATTTTTTTGTATAACGCTTAGTTTAGCGGTAATAAGCAATTTCTGTTTTTTTCTCTCACGAAAACGTGTGAAAAATATATTTTTTTAATATTTTGGCCTTAGTATGAATTTTACGACATAAGTGTATATTAATAAAATTTATGGGAAATTTAAAGATCTACAACTTTTATCTTCTTCTTCTTCTTCTTCTTCTTCTTCTTCTTCTTCTTACAAACAAGGATTAGGCTGTTCCGACTGATAACAGCAAAATTTAACTCAATTTCCTTTTCCTGTATCTGTATTTACACAACATTTAAGTTATATATTTTATATATATTTTCCTGTTTTGTTACATTATGTCTTTATATGATTCTTACAACAATCACTCCCATCTCTTGCGTGGTCTCCTCACATCTCTCCTCCCTTCCGGTCTGTACTTTAAAACTTTGAGGGGAACCCTTTCATTTGACATTCTCTCTACGTCGTCTTTCCATTTCGATCTATATTCTTTCACCTTTTCATTCAGATTGTAGATATTCAGTTCTCTTCGTATAGCCTCGTTCCTTAGTTGGTCTCTCCGGCTACAACTCTTCGTTCTTCTTAGAAACCTCATTTCCGCAGCCTGTATTTTACTCTCTTGTGGTCTTGTACTGACCCACGATTCTCTCCCATATAATAGTACTGGGGCGGCCATCACTTTATAAAATTTTAGTCTGGTTTCTTTCCGTGTTTTATTTTCTAGGGTTCTACTAATATTACCACAAATTGCCTGGAATTTCCCAACTTTCCTTTCTACATCAAACTCTTGAATGAAACTAAGGTCACAACCTAGATAATTACACCGTGATACTTGCTCTAGTATATCATTATCGATCACAATTTTGGACCTCATAGGATAGTTACCAGTGACTTTTATTTAACTTTTATTTAAAGCATTTTTCTCTACAGAGCCTAGTTTAGCGTGAAAGAGTGATTTTCCGTATTTTTAAGCTAAACTGAGGTAGATTTCCACTTTACGTCTTTCACTCATGATTAAAATAAGGTTATGTTTATTGACGTTAGTTTTTTGTTTATATTTAATGTTATATTACTAATGTTAGGTTTATTGTAATTATTTGCATTGGCAAGAGAAAGGTGCGTGAGTGTTTCACACCAGGTTTTTACAATTCATTAAACATTCTTCATAATACATAATTTTTTCTGTTAAGCAAAACTTAAAATTGTACTTCTACCTTAAAAAATACGGGTTCTTTAGAAATTCAAAAATGTACTTGTATTTACATATGCATCCAAATGCCTTTAATTGATGTTTTTAGTTGCGCTATAGCATGGCGGTTCCCATTAGATCCATTGTGGCAACTGAACGTGCAAACGGCTATAGATGAAAATATCTGGTGTAAAACACTCACACTACTTTGTCTTGCCAATGGAAATAGTTAACAATATAACCTTACATTAGTTATAAAACATTAGAAAGACAAACTAACTTAAAAAAACATAACCGTATTTTTATCATGAGTGAAAGATGCAAAATGAAAATTAACCTCAGTTTGGCTTAAAAATACGGAAAAATCACTCTTTTCACGCTAAACTACTCTGCAGATAAAAATGCGCTAAATAAAGTTTGTAGATCTTTTAATTCTTATAAATTTGATTACATATTCTTTTTCGTAAAATGCATACTAAGTCTGAAATATTTAAAAAAATCGATTACTTACAAGTTTTCGTGAGAAAAAACAGAAAATTGCTAATTACCGCTAAACTAAGCGTTATACCTTACTACAAAATGTTTGGAATAAAAATTATAGGTTTTTTTAATTTTCTAAACTTTTATTATATACATTTTTGCGCTAAAATGCATATATTAAAGTCGCTCTTAAAAAACCAATTTTTTACGAGAAAACAACTTTCCCAAAAATTTCAGCGGACATGTTTCTTGTAGAGCATAAAAAAATTTAGTAATCGAGACGAAAAAAAATCGTGTAGGAGCCGTTTTTGAGAAAATCGCCAAAAAGAGAAAAATTACATGATCAAACTACTACTTTTAGTTGACCGATTTTGATGAAAATGTTTATGTTGGGTCCTCTAGTAATATCTAACTTACGTTTCAATTTTCAACTTCAAACTGTGTTACGTTCTTGAGATATTCTGTTCACTCACATTGACCAATCGCTAAAATATGTTTTTTGCGTT
This sequence comes from Catonia carolina, assembly GCA_035578175.1. Taxonomy (NCBI): domain Eukaryota; kingdom Metazoa; phylum Arthropoda; class Insecta; order Hemiptera; family Achilidae; genus Catonia; species Catonia carolina. The sequence continues at coordinate 5,294,147 of JAQMRL010000020.1, read as the reverse complement.
CAGGGGGTCTAAAAACGTGTACATCCGGTGAAAACTCGATTTAGAAAAATCGACATGAAAACTATAGGCCTACTTTCCGTCTTATATATTCATATAAGCGTGAGAAAGTAAAATGGTGTGAGGTGGTTTACTATGCCTTCCTCACTGAGTTAAAAGAGTATGCTTATTAGCATGCCAGGCCCCCAAAAAGTTGCAGACACTTTCCAGTCTGCAAATGACACCTTCACTTCATTCGCCAATGGGTCTGGCTGTATAGTGAAGTTCATTACTCTCAGAGGAGATAATTCTGACTGGTGTCTTTTACACCTCTACCTCTTGTGTTCATAAATAGTTCAGTCTTATAATTGGCTGACTATGTGATAAGAAACAGAACTGTTTTTTACTTTCTCTTGCCTATATGAATATATAGGAAGGAAAGTATTGTTTTCATGTCGATTTTAATAAATCGAGTTTTCACCGCATCTACACGTTTTCAGACCCCCTGAACCCAAAAAACATATTTTTAGCGATTGGTGTGTGTGTGCGCGCGCGTGTGTGTGTGTGTGTGTGAACAGAATATCTCAAGAACGGAACATCGTACAAACTTGAAACTTGAAACTTAAGTTACATACCACTACCGGACCCGACACGAACATTTTCATCAAAATCGGTCAACCGGAAGTAGTAGTTTATTCGTATAATTTTTCACTTTTTTGCGATTTTCTCAAAAACTGGTCCTACGATTTTTTTTTAAATCGCCTGGTTTACTCAATTTTTTATTCTCTACAAGATAGGGTAGGCGTTATATTTGCTGAAATTCTGGGTGAGGCTGTTTTCACGTAAAAACATAATTTTTTTAAGATTACGTCTTTAATATGCAATTTAGCCTAAAAATTTATATAATAAAAAATGTAGAGAATTAAAAATTCTACAACTAATTACAGTAATTAGCGATTTTCTGATTTTTTCTCACGAAAACGTGTGAAAAATCGATTCTTTTAAGAATTCGGCCTTAAAATGCATTTTGCGACAAAAGTGTATATAATTAAATTTATAGAAAATTAAAAGATCTACAATTTTTAATATAAGCATTTTTCTCTACAGAGCCTAGTTTAACGTGAAAGAGTGATTTTCCGTATTTTTAAGGCAAACTGAGATTGATTTTCATTTTGCGTCTTTCATATGATTAAAATTAGGTTATGTTTATTGAGGTGAGTTTTTTGTTTATTTCTAATGTTTTATTACTAATTTTAGGTTTATTGTTAATTATTTACACTGGCAAGAGAAAGTTGTGTGAGTGTTTCACACTAGATTTTTTGTATTACTTTTTTGAATACCAAGTAATAGGTACTGATAAGTACCTGTTCTTATCAGTTCCTTACCTATGACATTCAATAACTTGAAGGTACGTGTAGATAATTGAAGGGGCACAGAGTACACCTTTGAAACATAATAGACGGGGTCACCCATCCATCATTTGCACACTGTTGGTATTATTATACGTTTGTAATTAAATTGTATAGCACAATCAAATGCGGATAGATTCTAATTAACTATCCTATTTGGGTCACTATTAACATGTACTCTGTATTACACTGAATATAGTGACCACAATTCAGTTTCGTGATTAATTAGGTGAAACCCCTTTCATGAAAGTTACTTATTTACAATCCTATCGGATACCGTATCTGAAATTATTGTTGCATTTCAAATTATTTCAAGACAAATTCTATAATAATGACAAGAGTACCTTCTGATCATAATCTAATAAGATGATTTCAGTTTGTGTTTAAGGTAGTATTTAAGTTAAAGATAGACTTAAGCCTTGTTAAATCCATTTTTCTGAACCATCCATACATACAGAATAAAACGGGTGGCGCACATAAAAGTAGCCCCATAACTTAGCCGAGATTGTACCGGGTGATTTTTTAGTCCTGTTACCCAATTGTTAATGTCTGGTAATTTTTTTCTAAGAAAGGGATATTTTGTTTTGTGACACAAAGTTGGTAGCTCTACTCAACCGGTATAGATACGACTGTTTGAGTTGATTCTCCTTGAGTTGCGTAAAATTTTGTGCTGTTTCCAGTTGTGTTACGAACAGAATGTCTTTTACCCTAGAACAACGAGTTTTCATTCTTGAACAATATTTTGCTACAAAATCGTATGCGAGTGTAAAAGAATCATTTCAAATTAAATTTTTTTATGTTCCTCCACTCTATTCTAGTCAATTTCTAGGCTAACTAACTGATTTTTAGAGGCAGGTATTGTTTGCAGCAGAAAACGTAGTGGTCGACCAACTCTCTTGACAGACGACGTTAAGAGAATGTGAAAACAAGATTGCTCAATCTCCATGGAAAAGTTTACAAAAACTTTCCTCGCATGTTGATTTGTCATGTTCGAGTGCTCAGAAAGCTGCTAAAAAATTGAAATTGTATCCGTATCACATTCGATTAGTTTTAGAGCTTCAGCCTCCAGATTTAAACAAGAGATTGTTTTAGGATAAAAGACATTCTGTTCGTAGCACGACCGGAAATGGCACAAAATTTTACACAGCTCAAGGAGAATCAACTCACACTGCCATATCCGTACTGGTTGAGTAGGGCTACCAACTTAGTGTCACAAAATAAAATTTTTTTTTTTTAGAAAAATATTACCAGACATTAACAATTGGGTAACAGGACTAAAAAATCACTCTGTGTAATGTTTATGCCGAGTCAAGGAAAATTCCCCCCATTTTCCCCTTCCCGTGTACAACCTGCATGTTTAACCAGATTTTTGATTAATTTATTAATCAATTAGCACCACACGAAATTACATTTTCTTTTTTCCAACAAGACGGGGTGACTTTGTCACGCATCTCGCTGATCACTGGCTCGTGTGCGTAGTGTTTTTACCGATGAGAGGACTATCTCTTTAGGCTTATGACCACCGCGATCACCGGATTTGTCTCCTTGTGATTAGTACTTTTGGGGAAATTTAAAGAATAAAGTATACGCCAGCAATCCAAAATCCATTAAAAACTAAAGATCTCGATCACGAACGTCATACGCACCATTACAGCTCCTGAACTCCAGTCTGTATTTTAGAATATGCGACGCCGCGCTATCTTATGAGTACAAGCTGACGGTGATCACTTTCAACATATCGTGTAATAACGTAACAATATTAGACTATTGAATAAAATAATAAAAAAAATTATTGGTATTTGTAAATAAACAGATTTATTTCAATTGTGTTGCACTTTACTTACGGGGCTACTTTTATGTGCGCCACCCGTTATAAAAATCATGGTGTGAAACACTTCCACGACTTTCTTTTGACATTGTAAATAATTGACTATATAACCTTAGATTAATAGTAATAAAACTTTAGAAATAAACAAAAAACATAACCTTATTTTAATCATGAATGAAAGATGCAAATTGAAAATCAACCTCAAGTTTGGGTTAAAAATACGGAAAATCACTCTTTCACGCTAAACTAGTCTCTGTAGAGAAAAACGCTCTAAATAAAAGTCGTAGATCTTTCAATTTCCTATAAATTTTATTGTATACGTTTTTGTCGTAAAATTCATACTAAGGCTAAAATCTTTAAAAAAATCAATTTTATTACACGATTTCGTGAGAAAAAACAGATAATCGTTTATTACCGTTTAACTAAGCGTTATACAAAAAACTGTTCGGAATAAAAGTTGTAGGATTTTTTTCTACATTTCTGGCAATATAAATTTTTGCGCTAAAGTGCATATTAAGGTCGCAATATCAAAAAAATAATTTGTTTCAGCCTTTCCAAGAATTTCAGTTGACACGGCGCCTACCCTATCTTATAGAGCATAAAAATTTAGTAAACCAGGCGATTTTTTTTTAAAAAACTTTAGTACCCGTTTTTAAGAAAATCGCAAAAAGTGAAAAATGTTACGAATAAACTACTACTTCCGGTTGACCGATTTTGATAAAAATGTTCGTGTCGGGTCCGGTAATGGTATCTAATGTAAGTTTCAAATTTCAAGTTCGTACGATGTTCCGTTCTTGAGATATTCTGTTCACACACTGACACACACACAGACCAATAACTAAAAATATATTTTTTTTTTTTTGGTTCAAGGGGTTTGAAAACGTATAGATCCGGTGAAAACTCGATTTCTTAAAATGACAAATAAAATACTTTCCTTCCTATATATCAATTCATACAGGCAAGAGAAAGGAAAAAAAAATCTGGTGTGAAACACTCACACAACTTTCTCTTGCAAATGCAAATAATTAACAATAATCCTAACATTATTAATAAAACATTAGAAATAAACAAAACACTAACCTCAATAAATATAACCTAATTTTTATTATGAGTGAAAGATGCAAAACGAAAATCAACCTCAGTTTAGTTTAAAAATACGGAAAAACACTCTATCACGTTAAACTAGACTCTGTACTGAAAAATGCTATAAATAAAAGTTGTACATCGTTTAATTTCCTATAAATTAGATTATATACACTTTTGTCATAAAATGCATACTAAGGCCGAAATCTTAAAAAAAATCGATTTTTCACACGTTTTCGTGAGAAAAAACAGAAAATTGCTAATTACCGCTGAACTAAGCGTTATACAAAAAAAAAAAAATGGTTGAAATAAAAGTTGTAGAATTTTAAATTCTTTACATATTTTATTATATAAATTTTTGCGCTATAATACATATTAAAGCCGTAATCTTAAGAAAACCTTTTTTTACGTAAAAACAGCTTCACCAAGAATTTCAGCAAACCAGGCGCCTACCCTATCTTGTAGAGAATAAAAAATGGAAGTAAATGAGGCAATTTTTAAAAAAATCGTAAGACCAGTTTTTGAGAAAATCACAAAAAAGTGAAAAATTACACGAATAAACTATTACTTCCGGTTGACCGATTTTGATGAAAATGTTCGTGTCGGGTCCGGTAGTGGTATGTAACTTAAGTTTCAAGTTTCAAGTACGTACGATGTTCCGTTCTTGAGATATTTTGTATACACAAACACAGACCAATCGCTAAAAACATGTTTGTGTGGGTTCAGGGGGTCTGAAAACGTATAGATCCGGTGAAAACTCGATTTCTTAAAATCGATATGAAAACAATACTTTCCTTCCTATATATTCATATAGGCAAGGAAAGTAAAAATATGTTTTAATAAAAATACTGAAACTATTTTATTTAATTTGACATGAGTTTGCTGTAAAGTGCAATATGCTGTCTGCGGTTTAGTACCGGACTTCTTTTAAGTTGCGTAACATAGCGTGTGTTGATTCAATTGGACAACTGTTCATATCCGTACAATTTAATACATTGCATAGACATCTCCCATAACAATATCTGCTGTGACTGCCATACACAGTTCTACCACACTAGACGATACACTAATAAAATAACGGGTGTTTCAAAAAGGACGCACTTTACGTTTCCCATGGTCAACTTCTTTCAGTTCGTGAACGACACCGATGCGGTAAATATGCAGATTTAATTTTTTTGTAGCCCTTAAAGCGGAAGATAGTGATAATCCAGCCTGTGAAGATAACTTTCTAAGTGAGTTGCTGGGTGAGGTAGTCAAACGTTGTTTTACATCGTCCAAAACTTGTTCTGTTAACACTGATGGGTCGACCTGTGCTTTTCCGATCCTGTACACTGCCAGTCTCACGAAATTTATTAATCAGACGCGATATTGTGGTGTTATTAGGTACTTCAGAATTGGGAAATTTTAACTGGAACTCGTCTTTCACTCGTTCGTAAGATTTATAAGCGCATTAACTTTCAATAATAAAAACACGTTCATCCTTTGAAAAAACCATGTTTGAACTTATACAGACACTACAGACACAAATGAATACTGGGATAGCACTAGGACATGCCAGTAATACACAATGGGTCAACAATGAGTACGGTAGTGCCAACTGTTATTTGGGGTAAAAAAATATTCCCTATGCAGAAAATATTAACCCTTAAACTTCGAAGTGCGTCCTTTTTGAAACACCCGTTACATAATTGTACTCTCGGTAGAGATATGTGTGTGTGGTGAGACATAAGGACTGTGGCTGTAGTATAGAGAGGCAAGTAGAAATATAGAGAGCGCCTGATAAAGTCGTTTCATTTACACTCGACTTGTCATATCCATTCATCGTAGAACTTGTCAAATTCAGGCCCATAGTTAATTATTTATTTATTATTGATCATTTTAATTACGTACATAACATGTGGTTTTTTATTATTATTATTATTTCTATTATTTTTCTCTTGCCTATATGAATATATAGAAAGGAAAGTATTGTTTTCATGTCGATTTTAAGAAATCGAGTTTTCACCGGATCTACACGTAAACAGACCCCTGAACCAAAAAAAACATGTTTTAGCGATTGGTGTGTGTGTGTGTGTGTGTGTTTCAAGTTCGTACGATGTTCCATTCTTGATATTCTGTTCACACAGAGCAGTGTGTGTGTGCTCGCGCGTGTGTGAGCAAAATATCTCGAGAACGGAACATCGTACAAACTTGAAACTTGAAACTTAACTTAGGTACCACTAAAAGACCCGAAACAAACGTTTTCATCTAAATTGGTCAACCGGATGTCATTTTTCCTTTGAACCGGATTCGTGTCATTTTTTCCTTTTTGCGATTTTCTCAAAAAACGGCTTCTACGAGTTTTTAAAAAATTTCCTCATTTACTACATTTTTTATGCTCTACAAGTAGGGTAGGTGCCATGTCTGCTGAAATTCTTGGTGAGGCTGTTTTCTCGTAAAAAAATCGTTCTTTTAAGATTGTGACTTTAATATGCATTTTAGCGCAAAAATGTATCATGTAAAAGTTGTAGAGAATTTGAAATTCTACAACTTTTATTTCAAACATCTTTCTGGACAACGCTTAGTTAAGCGGTAATTAGCGATTTTCTGTTTTTTCTCACGAAATCGTGTAAATAATAGATTTTTTCAGATTTCAGCCTTATTATGTATTTTACGGCAAAACAGTATAATTAAATTTATAGAAAATTAAAAGATCTACATCTTTTATTTAGAGCATTTTTCTCTACAGAGCCTAGTTTAGCGTGAAATAGTGAAATAGTTCCGTATGTTGAAGCTAAACTGAGGTTGATTTTCACTTTACGTCTTTTACTCATGATTGAAATAAGATTATGTATTTGAAGTTAGTTTTTTTGTTTATTTCTAATGTTTTATTACTAATGCTATGTTATATTGTTAAATTTTTGCATTGGCAAGAGAAAGTTGTGTGAGTGTTTCGCACCAGATTTTTTACTTTCTCTTGCCTATACGAATATACAGTCAATTCCGGATAATTGGGGCACATTGGAGCATAGGACCATTGACACTAACTAAGTTACAATGGCGAACCATTAATTCAACGTTTCTCAACAAATGGATCCTTCTTTCACCTTTTCTTTTCTAAAATGTTCAATGATCTTTAAATGCCCACTCTTGGCATCTTTTATTTTCTTAAAGCACGATACAAGCTATCCTAATTTTTGGTACACCGGTTAGTTATGATAGTTAACGTTGGCTAAAGTTAGGTGGATAAGTTTTTTTTTGTCGAGAAGCTTTATTCGTTCTCACAGTCATAGGCTGGTTTCACACCGAACCAGTCAAGTCGCGCCCTGTCCAGTCGCGTCAGTCACATCAGTCCAGCCAAGTCAAGGGGGTTTCACACAGAGGCAGTCAACTATCAAGTCGTCAGTTACTAATTAAATTTGGTTCGATATGGAAGTCGAGATTGCTAAATTTATTAGACTTTTTCGTAGACAAAAAAAATAGAAGAAAAAATAGGACAGTTTGGGTTCACCCTATTAACGTAAGAAGACCAACTTTCGGGAACTTTAGTCATTTGTTTCCTGATTTACTTAAGGATCCGGAGAAATTTTATAAGTTTTTTCACATGAGTGCAAAGAATTTCTTTCAACTTAATAATGTGCTAAAGGAAAAAAATAATAAAAGAAAATACAAAGTACCGTCTTGCTATCCTGCCACAGGAAAGATTGGCAGATATTAAGTAGTAACATATTATATTGGTAAGTAGGAATGATTGGTAGTATGAACGATGTTACGTCGCAAAATGTTTAAGTCGGACTGTTAGAAATTCAACTTACCGAGTCTTCATAAGTCGAGTTCAAAATGGATTTGACTGGATTGGATTTGACGCTGTCGGTGTGAAAGCCAACTAGGCGTCTTCCATTGAAATAACCGTAAAAAATATCTGTTGAGTCTACAAGCGTCTGACGTGACTAGACTGGACGTGACTGGATTGGACTTGACTGGTTCGGTGTGAAACCAGCCATATAGTTACGCGGCATTTAACTCACAACGACGTTGATAGTAGGTACTGTACTATAATTCTACGCATAAAAATATCAATAAATGTGTGAAACGAATGGGAATTAAAAAAACACAAATGAAAAAGTATGCCTGCACATAACAAAAACAATCAGACTCGCAAAACAGTGTGTTACAGTACACTCATGAAATCACAAAAACTGATGAGAAGCATGAAATTACGAACGTTCTATGTACGTATGACAAGTGACAACTAACATAAGTTGCAACGAGGCAACTTATGGTTAAGTTGCCTTAAGGGGAGCAGACTGGTTTTAATAAAAAATGTTGATTTTTCAATTTTACCATGTATTGATAGATCGTGTTCCCCTATTTAAATATTTATATAATACGACATTCGTTGCTTTTTCTGTTGAGAAATATTATGTTTTTACGTTGATGGGGTACGTAATGTTTATTTTGATATTTATTCACGTTTTTCATTCTTGGAAATTGAGATTAATATAATAATGTTACTGCTCTAACATTACGGAGATCGTGTTCACATAAAAACAATAATTCCTAGAACGCATAGGAACCAGCTGTAAAGCAATATAAATATTGGTGTGTTTTTGTTTGAAAGTTAATTCCAATTGCCAATAGGGTGTTTATAAGGCAACCATTATGGTTGCCTTATAAGTTATAAGGTTATAAGCTATAAGTTATAAGGCAATAACTTATTGCCTTATGGTTGCAACCATAAGGTTGTATAGACAAGCTGTATAGACAGCTTGTAAGGTTGGGCATCACTAGTGAACATGACTCACTGAAATTTGTGCAATGACGATTATGTAGCCTACACATTGAACTGTAAATAACATCTCTGTTATGACTGATTCGTGATTGCTGTTTCCTATTATCTTATCTTGCCGCTTAGAACCACGTGTTGTTCGTCGCTGGCCTGTAATGGTTTTAATAAAACATATATTGTACATAAAGGGTGATTCAAAAAGAGCGCCGGTTTTAAACGGCTGGTAAATTTTTGTTTATCGGTTGGCAACATTGTTTGACCTCATTTCTATTTTGGAGAACATTCCGATTGACGATTCAGTTGTAGTTTCTCTTGTTCGCAGTGTAGTACTCTCGCAGTCTGTGTCTAACAGTTCGCAGGCTCATGAAAAAGTTTTTTGAGACGGGTTCAACAGTCGACCTTAAAAGTTCTGGACGTCGTCGTTCTGGCCAAACTGAGCAGAACGTTGCGTTGGTTCGTGACAGTGTGGCTGTTAGCCCAGCAAAATCAATACGTCGCCGTTCTCAACAATTGGGTTTAAGATGTTCTTCTGTACGGAGAATTCTTCGGTACGATCTCCAATATCACCCGTATAAAATTCAGTTGACGCAACATTTAAAAGTGGCAGACCACCAGAAGAGACGACCGTTTGTTGACTGGGTATTGAGAAAACGGCAGGATGATGACACCTTCGCAAACAAAATCATTTTCAGTGATGAGGCGCACTTCCACTTAAACGGTTTTGTTAATAAACAGAACATCAATGACTTAAAGGAGGAAATTCGACGGGTTATCGGGCAAATGGAAGTCGAAACTTGTCGTGCAGTAATATCCAATTTCATGGACAGAGTTGATGCGTGCCAGCGCAGTAGAGGAGGACACATGCATGACATCATTTTTCATACATAAAATCGGAAGAAAAGATGAACTTTTTGATGTATTTATTTTAAGTTTTTCAACAAAATAAATCTCTTAATTTGATATATCAAAACCGGCGCTCTTTTTGAATCACCATATACATCAGATTGGCCCCAATAAGCGGCATTATGGACCGAATAAACGGACTACTTACCAGTGTAAAATCCCGTTCTGTCTCAAAAATACCGGCTGCCCCAATTAACCAGTGGATCAATTACCCGGAATCGACTATATAGGAAGAAACGGATTGTTTTCATGTCGATTTTTTGTAATCAAGTTTTCACCGGATATATTTTACACGTTTTCAGACCACTTGAACCCAAAAAAAAAAACATGTTTTTAGCGATTGTTGTTGTGTTGTGTATGTGTGTGGCTTTTTAGTGTGTTAACAAAAGATCTGAAGAACGGAATATTGTACGACGTTAAACGTGAAACTTAAGTTCACTTGAAGACCCGACACGAACATTTTCATCAAAATCGGTCAACCGGAAGTTGTAGTTTACGAGTATTCGTGTAATTTTTAACTTTTTTACGATTTTCTCAAAAACGGCTGCTATGATTTTTTTTAATATCGCTTCAATTACTATATTTTTAATGCTCTAAAATATAGGGTAGGCAATATGTCGGCTGAAATTCTTGGGGAGGCTGTGCGCTCATAGAAAAAAGTAGTTTTTTAAGATTGCGGCCTATGCATTTTAGAGCAAAAGTGTACATAAACAAAATTGTAGAAAATTAAAAAACCTAGAGCTTTAATTAAATCATTTTTTTTGTGTAACGCTTAGTTTAGCGGTAATTAGTGACTTAATGTTATTTTTTTTCATGAAAATCTGTAGAAAAATGAATTTTTTTAAAGATTTCGACCTTAGTATGCATTTAACGACAAAAGTGTATGTAATCAAATTTATATAAAATAATTTTTCTCTACAGAGCTTAGTTTAGCTTCAACAAGTGATTTTCTGCAATTTTAAGCCAAACTAAGGTTGATTTTCATCTTGCATCATTCATTTATAAATAAAATTAGGTTATATTTATTTAGGTCAGTATATTGTTTATTTCTCATGTTTTATTACTAATGTTAGGTTATTGAGAATATAAAAAGTCGTGTGATTGATATAAACGTATTTATTTTATTTCTGATGGAACGGTTGGAATTTTATTCATATTTATTTATGCACCTTATAGGTCCTTAGTAAGTATACTTACCACTGGCAATATGGTCGTTTTTTTTAAGACTAGGCTATGCAGTTGAACCCTATTGGCATTTCATGGTTTTATAGTTGTTCTCTGGTAATTAGGTTATCTAAAATTAGTGCGCAGCGATCATTTGCTTTTTGAGTTACACGAATGTGGTAAGGATTTATACCAGCGTACGCTACCGTGTTGTTTTGTTGTTACTTTTTTACAGTGCTTAGAAAATTCTTGTTTTTTAAGGGAAAACAAGCATTCATGCTAGTATAAAGTTGAGATAAATTTTCTTTTATTACTCTTCCAAATGAGCAAAGCCCGTGTTTGGAGTAGGATTACTCTAATATTACAAAAAATACACAGCACAAAAATAAAACTACAATACAACAATAATAGCACTGATAAAAAAAAACAAAAAGAAAAAACTGTTAATATTAATACATCACTTATTACATAAAAAATAAGTCACACAAAAGGGAAAATGATCAAATAATATTAAAAAATACATTAGTATAAAATAAAAAAATAAAAAAAACAGACAGAATACAAATGTTAATAAAACCTAAAACTTATGATAACAAATGTAAAATGTTAATAAATGATAATACAAACTTCAGCAAAGTTATAAAAAAGCATTAATAAAATATGACAAGCCGGCCGCATTGGCGCAGTTGGTAACGTGCTCGCCTCTCATCATGCGGTCCTGGGTTCGAATCCCACTCAGGCATGGCATATTTTCATACGTTACAAAAAATCATTTCATCCTCATTACACACAGTTACACCCCAACGTCGTCGCTAATGACCTTGCAGTTGATGCGACGTTAAATAAATAATAAAAAACATAAAATAAAAAAAAAAATAAAAAAATATGAAAAAAACCTCTACCAATTTACTTTACATTATTTTAGAAAAAAAAATGAAAACAAAATTTAACATTAACTACCTTCCGTAAATTTAACTATTTCTTCATACACAGGTATACTTACCAGGGCTTAAAATAAAAAAAAAGAAATGTCTTACTGTTCTAGCACTAGAAATACATTATTCAAGCCCCTATAAAACAAAATTTAATATTTTACAACATGTATATTTTCCCCCGCAGTACTGCCCTATTAAGGTAAAAATAAGCAAGTAAATAAGAAAGTAAAAATATTAAATTGAATATGTTATTTTGTTGTTGTTGTTTTATATGTTATTATAAACAAACATGTTTTTTGTTTGTTACAGTCATGGAGAAGATCTCATTGTTACACCTTTCGCTCAGATACTGGCTAGTTTGCGAAGCGTTCGGAACAACTTCCTTAGTCTTACTAATGTGCCGACTCCGAAGTAAGTACCTTATTATCTATTTTGTTTCTTAGTTTTATATAAGAATCACAAAAGAAGGTTATACACTTGGATGATGCCAGGTGACAAGGGAAGATACCTAATAGATTATAATAATGGTTAGACAAAGATTCAGAAACCAGATTATGAACTGTAAAGCCTATCCAGGTGCAGACATAGGTTGTGATCGTAACTTAGTAGTAATGGATAGCAGGTTTAAACTTATAAAACTGAAGAAAAGACAGGGAAATGCTAGGTGGGATGTAGACAAACTAAGAAAACAAGACAAGCATATAGGTTTCCAGGAGATTATTCAAAAAGGGATGGAAGAAAGAGGTAATGACACAAGAAGTGTAGAGGAGGAGTGGATAAACTTCAAGGAGGTGGTAGTGAAAGCAACGGAAGAATGGATATTACATACTAAACTAAGAGGTAGAAACCTTGGATTACTAATGATATTTTGGAACTGACGGATGAGCGTAGGAAATATAAAAACGCAATAGACGAAAAAGGCAAAAGGCAATATTGCTACTTGAGAAATACCATAAACAAAAGGTGTAAGAAAGCGAAAGAAGATTGGATCAGAGCAAAATGTACGGACATTGAAAGTAAAATGGTAACGGGTGATTCAAAAAGAGCGCCGGTTTTTAAACGGCTGGTAAATTTTTGTTTATCGGTTGGCAACATTGTTAGACCTCATTAAATGAGGTCTAATTTTCTATTTCGGAGAACATTCCGATTGACGATTCAGTTGTAGTTTCTCTTGTTCGCAATGTAGTACTCTCGCAGTCTGTGTCTAACCATGGAGAAGTTTACTATTGCACAACGAGTGTTAATCGTCAAAACATTTTACCAGAGTGGAGAGAGTTATGCGGCTACTGTCAGGCGACTTCACGGTACTCTAGGACGTAATGAAGCACCGAATGAATCAACAGTTTGCAGGCTCATGAAAAAGTTTTTTGAGACGGGTTCAACAGTCGACCTTAAAAGTTCTGGACGTCGTCGTTCTGGCCGAACTGAGCAGAACGTTGCGTTGGTTCGTGACAGTGTGGCTGTTAGCCCAGCAAAATCAATACGTCGATTCAGTTGACGCAACATTTGAAAGTGGCAGACCACCAAAAGAGACGGCAGTTTGTTGACTGGGTATTGAGAAAACGGCAGGATGATGACACCTTCGCAAACAAAATCATTTTCAATGATGAGGCGCACTTCCACTTAAACGGTTTTGTTAATAAACAGAACTGCCGTATGTGGAGTTTAGAAAACCCTCGCGTGGTTAAAGAAAGGGAAATGTATGCACAGCGAGTGACAGTTTGGTGCGGCTTTTGGTCGGGCGGTGTCATCGGCCCTTACTTTTTTGAAAATCAAGAAGGACAAGCCGTGACAGTAAATGGAGACCGATACCGTACGATGATTAGGGAGTTTTTGTGGCGTCATTTGGATGGAATGGACATTGACGAGTTGTGGTTTCAGCAGGATGGTGCCACCTGTCACGCTGCACGAGAAACAATGTTGTTGCTCCGTGAACGGTTCCAAGATCGCATCATTTCTCGTAATTCCGACCATCAATGGCCACCAAGGTCGTGTGACTTGACGCCTTGTGACTTTCATCTTTGGGGTCATCTGAAGTCATTGGTGTATGCCAATAAACCCCGAAACATCAATGACTTGAAGGAGGAAATTCGACGGGTTATCGGGCAAATGGAAGTCGAAACTTGTCGTGCAGTAATATCCAATTTCATGGACAGAGTTGATGTGTGCCAGCGCAGTAGAGGAGGACACATGCATGACATCATTTTTCATACATGAAATCGGAAGGTAAGATGAACTTGTTGATGTATTTATTTTCAGTTTTTCAATAAAATAAATCTCTTAATTTGATATATCAAAACCGGCGCTCTTTTTGAATCACCCTATAGTTGGTAAAGTGGACGCAGCTTACAGAAAAATAAGGTAAAACTTTGGAGAACGAAAGAAGAACGCTGTTAATTTACAAAGCGCAGATGGCAAACCATTGTTGAGTAGCTAAGAGAGAGCTGAAAGAAGGAAGGAATACGTAAACCAACTCTGCAGGGGAAATGAATTAGAATATGATGCGATAGACAAGAAACTGATGTTGAAGAAGATAAAAGAGGGGACCCTATATTACGGGAAGAAGTCGATCGGGCACTTAAGGATATGAATATGAATATGACGGCAGGAATAGATAACATACCATCGAAATGATTATTACGTTGTGGAGAAGTTGCTCAAAACAAATTGTACAAATTGTACCGTTGGTAGGCTATATCAAAACGGATTTCAATGTTAATGCTGTAAAGGACCGTAAAAACAAGAATACAAGCACAAACATCCAGAATTTTCCCCAATTTCTAGGAAATTCAGATTTTATCAAAACTTTTTTAAATCCTGGAAAATGATCTTTCCGAACTTTTAAAAGTGTTATCCCTAATTTTCTTAGAAAAGTGTTACTAAATTAATACATTTTTTTAAAAATTGGAAAATAATCTTTCCAAACTCTTATTAGTTTATTCCTAATTTTCTCAGAAAACGGTTGGTAAAATTTACAACTTTTTTTAACCGTAAAAAATTATTTTCCGTACTCTTAATAGTGTTATCCCTAATTTTCTCAAAAAACGGTTACTAAATTAACAATTTTTTGTTTTAAATCTGGAAAATAATCTTTCCGAACTCTTAATAGTTTTATCCCTATTTTCAGAAACCGGTTAGTAAAACTAACATTTTTTTTAAATCCTGGAAAATGATCTTTCCGAACTCTTAATAGTTTTATCCCTAATTTTCTCAGAAAACAATTAGTAAAATTAACAATATTTTTAAATCCTGGAAAATTTTCTTTCTGAACTCTTAAAAGGGTTATTCCTAATTTTCAGAGTCATCTCTTCTGAGAGTAATGAATTTCATTATACAGCCAGACCCTGTGGTGAATGAAGTGAAGGTGTCATTTGCAGAGTGGAAAATATGTGTTTTTCAGTGGGCCTGGCATGCTGATAAGCATACTTTTCTATTCAGTGAGGAAGGCAATGGTAAACCACCTCACTCCTCGTTTTACTTAGTAAAACCTCTATAGGTTCAAACCAGCTTTTCAGCTGATGACCTAAACAACAACAAAATATGAGTCTATAAAACATAAATGCGGAAACTATCTATTAGAAAATAAAATCTCGTAAATATATTTTTATAAAAGATGTGAAGTTGAAGTTCGTATTGGAAAAAGTGAAAATGATTTGAAAGGAATCGTATTGAATATTTTAGGGTTTAAAGCAAAAAGAAAAGCTTCGATATATAAAGTTTTTCTTAGCACTTCTAAATTCAGAGCTGGCTGACAACGGTGTCTAAGAAAGTTAAAACGAACCCATTTTTTCTTTCGTCGCTAAAAATTCAATTACCTTTATACGTAACGTTTTATCAACTAATCTAACTTTTAAATAGTATTTTGTATTGTGAATGTTTGCCATTGACAAGTATCGTCAAATTATCGACTTCGACGACTTCAGTAAATTGGAAGTTGTAATTACGTTGTTGGCTTGAATATTGTAGTCGGTTAACATTGTTCTAACGTCGTCGACTCGCTTGTAGGATGAAGCAAAAGCTTTCTACTAACTTTATAGTTTAAACTAAACAAAAGTTTATTTTCAATAGAGTTTCCTGGTATTTAAGAAATCAATTTTAATCTGTGATAAAATCTATACTAATGTTTCTAGAAGCTTAGTGTTGTTACCTAAATATTTATTAAATTAGAAAACAGATTAATTTCTTCAAATGATTTTAATTCCTTACAACATTATGTAATCGAATTCTGAAGATTTCGTATTACTGATGTAATTTCCTCTCTTTTCAATTTATGTGATATCAAATACAGAACTTTTCTTTTGGATGCGTTTATTAACTTTTCTGAATTTCATTTTTTAGTGGTAATTTTTACTTTCACTTGCCTATATGAATATATAGGAAGGAAAGTATTGTTTTCATGTCGATTTTAAGAAATCGAGTTTTCACCGAATTTACACTTTTTCAGAAACATTGATCCAAAAAACATGTTTTTGGCGATTGGTCTGTGTGCGCGCGCGCGTGTGTGTGTGTGTGTGAACAGAATATCTTAAGAACGGAACATCGTATGAAGACATCGTATCTAACTTAAGTTAGATACTACTACCGGACCCGACACGATATTTCATCAAATCGGCCAACCGGAAGTAGTAGTTTATTAGTGTAATTTTTCACTTTTTTGCGATTTTCTCAAAAACGGCTCTTACGATTTTTTTTAAAAATCGCCGCATTTACTTAATTTTTAATGCTCTACAAGATAGGGTAGGCGCCATGTCTGCTGAAAGTTTTGGGGAGGTTGTTTTCTCGTAAAGAAATTTTTTTTTTAAGATTACGGCTTTAAGGGGGTAGTCAACCCAGAAAATGAAAACCAAAACTTTAGGCTATAATTTATCAATATTTATTTTAAATGAAAGAGTAATTTACTATTAATGATTTACCATTTGAGCCAGGCCAAAAATTTAATTACAGCCCCTAATATATGGGTGAGGTTGGAAAAGCGGGCTTTTACGGGGAATCAAATATCTCAGGAACCAAGAAAAATATCAACATGAGTCTTATGCTAAAAAATATGGAAAATTGCTCTCTATTATCTGTTGTATGCGCTTGTATGTAGCCTATTTTTTCTTACAAGAAATTTATTGAAGAAAAACCATATTTTCAAAAACATTTATTTTATGTATTCACAAATTATTTTTTAACTAAATCCCTATTAAGGTTTTTGTAATAATCATTCCACAGATAATAGAGCAAGAAATTATGAACATTTGAAAAAAAACATCATCCAAATATTTCCAATACAAACCAAAATATATAATTTCCAAAAATGTACAATCATGCAAAAACTACATTTCCGGAAAGCTTAAAGTTGAAGGAATAATTTCACTTGCCTTGCTAGTGAGCTTTATTTTAAACGGATGTTTTTATAACTTCTTGTCAACGTACAAAGTAAACAAATGTTGTGCTTCAGAAAATTTTAAATTTCAAATAAATGAAAAAACTAACGAAATTTTAAAAAAATCATCTTCTTGAGTTGACTACCCAGTTAATATGCATTTTAGCGTAAAAATGTATGTAACAAAAAATGTAGGAAATTTAAAATCCCACAAAGGGTTTTTTTTAGTTTATTTAAAGTCGCATCAACAGCTTGGTCATTAGCAACTACTTAAGTTTTGGTACTGTGGTTTTAACGTGTTAAAATTTCCAGACCCTCGGTGGGAATTGAACCCGGGACCTTTCGCTTTGTAGGCTAGCGCGCGCTAGTCACTACGCCACCGAGGCGATTTCAAAATGCATTACTCCATTAATTTTATGTTTAAAGTTTTTCTTGGAAATTTTCAGTTATCCGGACGTTGGCACTTTATGCATAACTAAAAAAGTTTGGTAAACTGGATGTTAACTACGTAAAATATATCGACGTCCAGTTTTCCGGACGTTGGTTAACGCTTAGTTAATTATTACTAGTTAATTATAACGCTTAGTTTAGCGGTAATTAGCAATTTTCTGTTTTTTTCTCACGAAAACGTGTGAAAAATCTATTTTTTTAAGATTTCGGCCGTAGACTGCATTTTACGACAAAAGTGTATAAAAATAAAATTTATAGGAAATTAAGAGATCTACAACTTTTATTTTAAGCATTTTTTTGTACAGTGCCTAGTTTAGCGTGAATGAGCGATTTTCCGTATTTTTAAGCTAAACTGAGGTTGATTTTAATTTTGCGTATTTCACTAATGTTTTTGAGGTTAGTTTTTTGTTCATTTCTAATGTTTTAATACTAATGTTAGGTTTATTGTTAATTATTTGCATTGGCAAGAGAAAGTTGTGTGAGTGTTTCACACCAGATTTTTCAAATATGAGACCAGGCGCAATCAATTTGCTGATTCTGAAAACCCCTATACACGAATTTTCAGGAAAATCGTAAGAGCTGTTTTCTAGAAAATTTGGAAATGGAAACGTACAAACGCCAAGTTGTACAATATTACACGATTCATTAGATACTAAGTTCACTCGTTTTTGTTTCAGACTGCGGAGATCTTCAGGTGCGGCTGGAAGTAGCACTCCCCAGCCACGTAACTTAACTCCAGGAGGTGAGTTTTCTGTTTGTAATTATTATTATACTGTGTTACTTAGAATTTATTTAAATTCAGAACAGAACAGAATTTTCATTACTATGCTTTTATAAACATTTTGAATGTAACAGTTTTGTAATATTTTGATTTTTAACAAAGATAAAACTTTAAATTCGGCTCACCTTTTAGACCCATCAAATTTTGAAACAGTTATAGCTGTAAAATATTTTATAAAACATTTCCCACACGTGTTATTCATAGAAACTGTGCATTCTTATAAAGGTTAACTGCCCTGAAATTTACATCAAAATTGGTTGAGTGGTTGCTGAGAAAATGTTCCTTTTTGTGTTAAAAAATGAATTTTTCGGAAAACCCAAAAACTGAAAAGTTAACTTACATTACTGCATCTTCATAGACACTAAGATTGTCTTACTAAACTTGCTTCAAACAGTATGAAGCCTACTGTTGAGTAGGCTGTGCTTGAAATAGGATAGATTGTGACAACGGAAATAGAAATTTATCTGCAGCTTTCGATGGATCCTAGCAAAAAAGGGGTCGTCAGTCACTAAACGGAGTAGTGTCAGCCACTAGTATTTATACCTACACGCAAGATCCTAGATGTGGCCACACTTACAAAAGTCTAAGACTGTCTTGATTACTACTAAGGCACTATAGCGAAGTTCTAAACATTTCAAAACAAAAATAATCACGCTACCTTAGTTTTAACCGACGTTACAGAAAAAACTTCGACTTAATGTCAACAACACTGGAAGAAAGTCTATTTCCAGCAAAAATTATTTAAAAAAAATAAAAATAGAAAGGTTTGTCGTATAACATTAGTAAATATATAAAATTTAAGCACAAGATTTTGAGATATTATGAAATATAAAAAAAAAACAAAAAAGTCTAAAAATAAAATTTTCGGATTCCCGACTCCCCTTAACCGAGGTTAGTTTTTTGTTTATTACTAATGTTTTACTAACGTTAGGTTATATTGATTATGATTTGCATTGGCAAGAGAAAGTTGTGTGAGTTTTTCACACTAGATTTTTATTATTTACAATGGCAAAATAAATTCTTGTGAGTATTTTCGCACCAGATTTTTTTATACGGATTTTATGACAGTTATTCAGTTTACGGTACATTGTATAATAAATACACTTTTCCTGAGAAGACAAGTATCTCTGTTTTTGTTACACTGTCACTGAAGATCAAACAGTGTGCCAGGTGATGTTGACATTTCCACACGGAACTAGACCAGTTCCTTTCATTTATTTCGAAGCTTTAAAGAAGTACAAAAATGTTTGTCAAATCAACCTGTGTAGTTGTCTGAGCTATTTTACAATGAAATAATATATATATCAATATCGATCTTAATATCCGTTGTATAAAAGAAATGGTTGCGAACAGAAACGTACACGGTGACGGGAGTAGAAGAAAAAACAAATCTATAACCATGACAAATCGATTTCGCTTCGCCCTTCTTCTTCAGGTCATGGTTACGCACTTCGTGGCGGACCAATGTTAATTTTAGTGAAATTTCAGAACTGTCACATTACGTATACTCTAATTTTTACTTTTTCTTGTCCTATATGAATATATAAGGATGGAAAGTATTGTGTTCATGTCGAGTTTTCAACGGATATACACGTTTCCAGGCCCCGTTGTTGTTTAGATCATCAGCTGAAAGGCTGGTTTGAACATCTAGAGTCTGTCTACGCTAAGAGTACTCCGACGTAGGCAACCAGCAATACAACTGAGCATGCGTATTAATTAAAAATACGCACAGCATAATCAATAACAAAATTCCATACAACACTGAATTGCTCTAAGCTTAGTATAATAAAAACACGTTCAAATTCATTTGTTAGAAAATGTTTTATAAATCGAACATTGTTGTTGTTTAGGTCAACAGTCGAAAGGCTGGTTTGAACCTCTAGAGGTTTTACTAAGTAAAAACGAGAAATAAGGTGGTTTACCATTGCCTTCCTCACTGAGTTGAAAGAGTATGCTTATCAGCATGCCAGGCCCTCCGAAAAGCACTCACTTTCCTTCCTGCAAATGACACCTTCACTTCATTCACCACAGGGTCTGGCTGCATAGTGAAATTCATTACTCTCAGAGGAGATAACTCTGACTAGTGTCGTTTACACCTCTACCTCTTCTGTTCTTAAATAGTTCAGTCATATAAGTGGCTGACTATGTGATAAGAAACAGAACTATTTTTTTTAGCCCTGGACGAAACAGATAGAGTGCAATTAAAATAACACTCCACCTGCCCGTTTTGGGCACAAATCGAACATTAGTTTACCCTTAATAATTAAACTTTTACTATTTTTACTCTTACATTGTTATTTTTTATACATTATTTACTATTATTACATTATTAGTCTATTTATGATTAGTTGGTTTTTATTATACGAGTATACTCAGTTTTATTTTATTTTTGGTCACAAATAGTAATATAAGACTAATGCGCTTGAATTATAACAGGAGAGTAAACAATTCCAGTGATTCGTTGTTTATCATTTCAGATTGTTTTTTTCATCGTTGTTTATCATTTCAGATTGTTTTTTTCATATCATTAAAATAATATGAATGTCTGTGACTAGTTTAATACAACTATTTGCCCTTGCCCGTGTTGTAAACGAAACTTATTTTTAGTTTCATCAGTTATCTTTTGGATTGTATCGGTTTGTTTCGATTTTCTTCGTAGACTGAGGTTGAAAAGTTTTGTAAGCTGTGTATTGTTGTTAACATGCGTGATAGTGAATATGTTGAGTTTTTGTAACATAAAAGCGGTAAACATTAAAAATTAGAAAAAAATTGTTTTGTTAAATGTAATGGTTAAAATAATTAATTAAGGAGTCTTTATGAAACTACAATAATTACAAGTAATCAGAACCGTATAATTGAAAACGCTTGAAGGATAATGTTTATTTTAGCTGGATGAAGGTATTTATTTTATGATGGAACGTAGTGCAAGATAATATTGTCCGGCGGAGAGATAGACACGCGCCAACTAGTGTAAAACTTTAGTGTACAACCTGTAAGCGCTTGCCTCGCGCGGAGTACTCTTACAGTAGACTGACTGTTGTTGTTGTTTAGGTCATCAGCCAAAAGGCTGGTTTGAACCTGTAGAGGTTTTACTAAGTAAATCGAGGAGTGAGGTGGTTTACCATTGCCTTCCTCACTGAGTGGAAAAGTACACTTATCAGCATGCAAGGCCCTCTGAAAAGCATATATTTTCCACTCTGCAAATGACACTTTCACTTCATTCACCACAGGGTCTGGCTGTATAATGAAATCCATTACTTTCAGAGAAGATAACTCTGATTAGTGTTTTTTACACCTCTACCTCTTCTGTTCTTAAATGATTCAGTCATTTAATTGGCTTACCATGTGATAAGAAACAGAACTATTTATTTTAGCCCTGCAACTAACAAATTGAGTGTAAATAATTTGACACTCCACCTGTCTGTTATGGGCAAGTAGATTGACTATAGAGGCTTTACTAACCAAAACGAGGAGTGACGTCGTTTACAATTGAAGAGCTTAGTGGATGAAGGTGCTATGAAACACAAATATAATTTATTGGAAATTGCTGTGATAGTACTAAGGCCTATTCTTTCATGAAAATTTTGTCCTATGCAATTAAAATTTCTTAAAACTTTACTCATTGTCACTTTTTAAATAGATTTATCGAGCATCGACCACCATTGTCATAAAACACTTTACGACACTTATTCTTACGCATACAACACTTTCATCAACTGAAAAGTCTTTATTGTACTTTATAACAGCCGGGCTCTCTGAAATATATCTACTTTCCACTCTGCAAATGATACATACACTTCATTCACCGAAGGGTCTGGCTGTACAATAAAATTCATTACTCTCAGAGGAGGTAACTCTGACTAAAGTATTTTACACCTCTACCTCTTGTCGTCTTAAATGCTTCAGTCATATGAGGGTAAGTCAATTATTATCCGCAATTTAGTTATATTTTTCTTTATGTAGGCAGTACTGTCGTTTTGCGTTGATGACGCATGCTTTGTTTATTTGTAGTTATATGTATGCAAGTTTCAAGCTGCTAGGTTAGTTTCGTTATCGCTGTCGTGCTGCTAATCATGGCTGCTCCGTTTTCTATTTGCACCAAAGAAGAGCAACGTTCAGTGATCCGTTTTTTGTGGTCGGAAGGTGTATCAGGGACCGAAATTCATAGAAGACTTTCGGTACAGTACGGGAACAGTGTTTTGCCATAACGGAGTGTCTACAAATGAATTGAAAAATTCAAAAATGGTCGCACAAGTGCGCACGATGAAGCATCCAGACGACCGTTTACCGCCGTAAATGAAGAAAACATTGAGCGTTCACGTGAAATGATTCTCGCGACAGACGAGTAACTATTGACGAAATGGCACATCGTCTCCAAATTAGCCACGGTTCTCCCTACGAAACCATTCACAACACACTTGGGTTTCATAAAGTTTGTGCAAGATGGGTCCCAAAACAACTGACACTGTTGCATGAACAAACGCCCTTGGACATCTGCAAAAAACATTTGGATTGCTATGGTAACGAAAGGGACATCTTCTTAGACAGGATCATTACTGGTGACGAAACATGGATCCATCTTTTCGAGCCCGAGAGTAAACGGCAGAGTATGGATTGGAAACATACAAATTCGCCGTGCAAGAAAAAATTCAAGACCCAACCGTCCGCAGGAAAACTGATGCTTACGGTTTTTTGGGACTCACAAGGTCCAGTACTGGAACTTTATCAGGAAAGTGGCACATTAATAAACAGTGTACGTTACAGTGAGATGCTTACTGTCAAGCTAAAGCCTGCAATTAGAAGCAAACGCCGAGGACTGCTGTCAAAAGGTGTTGTGTTGTTGCAAGACAACGCCCGTCCGCATACTGCTGCCCACACTGGTGAAACGCGCCAGAAACTCAATTTTGAAGTACTGGCTCATCCTCCATATAGTCCCGATCTTGCTCCTTCTGATTATCACTTGTTTGTTCCACTCAAAGAGGCATTAATAAGGGGCCGTCGATTTAACTCTGATGAAGCATTGAAGAAGCGGCGCATTCCTGGCTCGCATCACATCCAAAAACTTTCTTTTATGAGGGCATCAGGAAACTTGAACAACGATGGACCAAGTGTGTTGAAAAGCAAGGGGACTAAGTCGAAAAATGATGTACTTGTAAGTTTCCTATTTGATTACAATAAAATGTTTTAACTACATTGCGGATAATAATTGACTTACCCTCGTATAATTGGGTGACCAAGTGATAAGAAACACAACTATTTTTTGTTGCTTTGGAACTGGCAGATCAAGTGCAAATAATTTAATACTCCACCTGCCTGTTTCAGGGACAATGAACCTAAAAAATATTTTTTTACCGATTGTTCTGTGTATGAAGATTTATCTCTAGAACGGAATAGCGTACGAAGTTGAAATTTGAAATTTTAGTTAATTTCATTAAACGACCCCTCTCGAAACATTTTCATTAAAATGGGTCAACTGGATGTATTAGCTTATTCGTGAAATCTTTCGCTTTTTTGCGATTTTCTCAAAAGCGGCTTTTACGATTTCTTTAAAAATCACCTCATTTACTATTTTTTTTATGTTCTACAATATAGGGTAAGCGCCATTTCTACCGAAATTCTTTGGAAGTCTGTGCTATCGTAGAAAAAAATGTTTTTTTACGATTGCGGCTTAATATCCATTTTAGGGCAAAACTGTTTTTTAACAAAGTTGTAGAACATTTAAAAACCTACATCTTTTAAACATTTTTTCGTACAACGCTTAGTTTAGCGACAATTAGTGATTTCTTTTTTTAATCATAATCGGTAACATTGTAGTTCTTTACTTTCTCATGCGTATATGAATATATTGGAAGGAAAGTATTGTTTTCATGTCGATATTAAGAAATCGAGTTTTTACCGGATATACACGTTTTCAGACCCCCTGAACCCAACAAAACATATTTTCAGAGATTGGTGTGTGTGTGTGTGTGTGTGTGTGTGTGTGTGTGTGTGTGTGTGTGTGTGTGTGTGTATGTATGTGTGAACGGAATATCTCAAGAACGGAACATCGTACGAACTTGAAACTTAAAGTTACATACCTCTACCGGACCCGACACAAACATTTTCATCAAAATCGGTCAACAGGAAGTAGTAGTTTATTCGTGTCATTTTTCACTATTTTGCGATTTTCTCAAAAACGGCTTCTAAGATTTTTTTAAATTGCCTCATTTACTAAATTTTCTATGCTCTATAAGACAGGGTATTCTATTTCTCGTTAAAAATTGTTTTTTTTTAAGATTGGGGTTTTAATATGCATATTAGCGCAAAAATGTATATAATAAAAGTTGTAGAGAACTTGAAATTCTATAATCTACGTTTCAAGCATTTTTTTCTTTGTATTACGTTTATTTTAGCAGTAATTAGCGATTTTATGTTTTTTTTTCACGAACGTGTAAAAAATCGCATTTTTTGAAAGATTTCAGCCATTTTACGACAAAAATGTATATAATAAAATTTATAGAAAATTAAAATATCTAAAACTGTTATTTAAAGCATTTTTCTCTACAGAGTTTAGCGCGAAAGAGTGATTTTCCACATCATTTAGCCAAACTAAGGTTGGTTTTCATTTTTCATCTTTCACTCATGATTAAAATAAGGTTATGATTTTTGAGGTTAGTTTTTTGTTTATTTTCAATGTTTTATTACTAATGTTAGGAAATATGGTTAATTATTTGCATTGGCAAGAGAAAATTGTGTGAGTGTTTCACACCAGATTTTTTTTTTTTATCATAATCGGTAAAAATTTTATTTTTCAAGATTACGGGCTTAGTATGCATTTAACTACTAAAGTCTGTAGAATTAAGGTCATAGAAAATTAAAAATCTACAACATGTATTTATTAGCATATTCTTCTACAGAGCTTAGTTTAGCGCAGGTATCGATTTTCTGTAATTTTTTTTCTTTTTTTTTTAGCTTTTATTTGTTATCGGGAACTGTACATTGTTGACAACTACCCAATTTGATGGCTGCTTTGCTGTATTATTTGACGTGAATTAAGGCATGAGTTTGAACAGGGACCCCCAGTAGAGTTTGTTCACGGATGGCTGTCAGCTGGTCACCACACAAAGTCGCTTGCCCAACCGGTGTTACTTAACAAATAATAGCAACTGTCTACCAGCTGAATGACTGGGCTTTTTTGTAATTAATTGATTACGATATTTGATTTTCATTTTGTGTCATTCACTCCTGATTAAAATTAGGTTGTTTTTCATTTTACATTTTTTATTAATGATAAGATATAATGTTTCACAACAGATTTTTTCAGTAGTGCTATAAATATACAGGGTGATTATAAATGAAATAGACTATTTCGACAGCTTCTTAAACATCAAACTGGTGTATTTGAATATATAGGTTTGTAGGGAATTTTTTAAAGTTTATGTTGGTACAACTGTTGCTAGCATTTTGTTGTTGGCTGCTGTTACAACGACCAGTCTAGCAAAATGGCCGCTACTCAAGTGGAGAAAGCTTATTGTGTTCTTGAATTAGCCAAAACGAACTCGGTTACGGTTGTGCAACGTCATTTCAAAAAAAGATACGGTACACAACCAACAAGGCAATCAATCTATGAATGGTATAAACATTTTGAAAACATTGGATATCTGTGTAAAAGGAAGAGTACTGGAAGACCTTCTGTTACAGAAGAACAAATTGATAGTGTTCGTGATGTTTATGTACCAAGTCCAGGAAAATCAACTAGATCAGCAAGTTTAGAATTTCAAATTCCTCAACTTACTAGGTGGAAAATTCTGCGGAAACGTTTGAAAATGACAGCTTATAATTGCAGATAATACAAAGTTTAAATACCAGTGATAAAGTCGTGCGTAAAAATTTTTGTCTGGAGATGCAACTTTGTGTTCAAAATGACGACGCATTCTTTAATCGCCTAATTTTCAGTGATGAATGTAATTTTCACATTAGTTGAAAAATTAATAGACATAATGTTAGAATATAGGGCACAGAAAACCCAAAAACAACTTTACAGCATACACGCGATTCCCCTAAAGTAAACGTCTTTTGCGCATTATCTCGTGAAAAGGTTTACGGGCCGTTTTTCTTTGACGAAGTGTCAGTAACCGGAGTAATTTATCTGGACACGTTAAGCGAATGGTTAATGCTTCAACTCCAGGAAGATAGTGATAACTTCATTTTTGTACAAGATGGAGCTCCGCCTCACTGGCACTTACAGGTCAGGAATTAACTTGATCAACGTCTTCCTAGACGATGGATCGGCCGTGCAAGTGAGGAAAACATTGTGTTTACGCCGTGGCCATCTCGTAGTCCAGACTTAACGCGTTGCGACTTTTTCTTACGGGATTATGTAAAAGACAAAGTTTTTGTACCACCGCTTCCTGTAGATATCGATGATCTAAAACAACGTATCGCAAATGCTCTTGCCACAGTTGACCGTCATATGCTTAATCGTGCGTGGGAAGAATTCGACTACCGTGTTGATAACTGTCGTGTTACAAATAATGCACACATTGAACATCTGTAAATATTTTCAATAAAAACTTAATGAATTCTTCTATATAATCATGTAAGTAATTACCTTAACTTTTTTTAAATAAATTTTCTATAAGCTATCGAAATTGTCTATTTCATTTATAATAAACCTGACTGCCCATAACAGACAGGTGGAGTGTCAAATTATTTACACTCAATCTGTTTGTTGCAGGGCTAAAATAAATAGTTCTGTTTCTTATCACATGGTCAGCCAATTGAATGACTGAATCATTTAAGAGCAGAAGAGGTAGAGGTGTAAAAGACACTAATCAGAGTTATCTCCTCTGAAAGTAATGAATTTCATTATACAGCCAGACCCTGTGGTGAATGAAGTGAAGGTGTCATTTGCAGAGTGGAAAATATGTGCTTTTCAGAGGGCCCGGCATGCTGATAAGCGTACTTTTCCACTCAGTGAGGAAGGCAATGGTAAATCACCTCACTCCTCGTTTTACTTAGTAAAACCTCTACAGGTTCAAAACAGCCTTTTGGCTGATGATCTAAACAACAACAAACCTGTATAACGGAATAAAATTGCATAATATTATGCATGTTAAACCAGCCTTGATAGGTGAAAATTTCTTGAAACAAATTTATTATAAACAACGCAAAAGATTCGGTCGATACTGACATTTGTGTCCGATAGAAGACTAATATAAATAAATTTGTTTCTAATGGTGTCTTTGTGTGTTCTAATTCAGACTATTTTTCGTAGTGTAGTAGTAGCAAGTATTGTTGTTAGTAAGTTAACAATAGCTGGCTTCTACTACAGTAGTATTACGGCTGAAAAGTGTACGACGTTGTATGTTGGCAAGAAGCCAAAGCGATTTAGGAGGCAGGGTAAGTTCCGAATCTAGGACACGTCATTGACTAGAAAATGAAGTTTGAGTTGATTTTATAACACAAGCAAGGGGTGTAGAAGAGAAGAGTTCACGAGGGATATTTCACTTGTCATGACTGTTATTTTGGCACACAATGAATTTTAATTAACTTTCCACTTTCCACCTACAGCAAAAAAAAACGTTATTCAGTCATTTTTAATATTCTTGCTTCCGTTTACACTCTCTCTTTCTCCTCCCCTCACACTCTCTCTCTTTCGCTTTGAACATTTATTACTCGTCCATCTTCCCACAAACTTACAAAATCTTTTTAACCCTGAACCAAATTCTTTACGTTCATTTTTTAGGTTATTACCTGACATTTTATGTCAGACGATTTTTTTTATAACAATGTTGTAAAGAAGGTTGTCTGTCAGGTCTCAGGAAATTCTGTTTTTTACTTTCTCTTGCCTATATGAACATATAGGAAGGAAAGTATTGTTTTCATGTCGATATTTCGAAAACGATTTTTCACCGGATCTACACGTTTTCAGACTTTCTGAACCCAAAAAAACATGTTTCTAGCGATTGATCTGTGTGTAGGTTTGTTTGTGCGTGCGGACGCGTGTGCGTGCGTGCGCGCGCGCGCGCGTGTGTGTGTGTGTGTGCAGATAACCTCAAAAACGAAACATCGTACGTACGAACTTAATACTTGAAACTTAAGTTAGATACAACAAGAGGACCCGACATGAACATTTTCATCAAAATCGGTCAACCGGAAGTAGTAATTTATTCGTGTCATTTTTCACTTTTTGCGATTTTCTTAAAAACGGGTACTACGATTTTTTTTTAAATCTCCTCGTTTACTAAATTTTTTGTGCTTTACGAAATAGGGTAGGCGTCATGTCTGTTTGAAATTCTAGGAGAGGCTGTTTTCACGTAAAAAAATTGTTTTTTTAAGATTGCGACTTTAATATGCATTTTAGCGCAAAAATGTAATAATAAAAGTTGTAGAGAATTAAAAATCCTACAAGTTTTCTTTCAACCAATTTTTTGTATACCGTATAGTTTAGCGGTAATTAGCGATTTTCAGTTTTTTATCATGAAAACGTGTGAAAAATCGATGTTTTTAAGATTTCGGCCTTAGTATGCATTTTACGACTAAAGTTCATATAATTAAATACATAGGAAATTAAAAGATCTACAACTTTTCTTTAGAGCATTTTTCTCTACTGAGCCTAGTTTAGCGTAAAAGAGTGATTTTCCGTATTTTTACGTTTACCTGATGTAGATTTTTATTTTGCGTCTTTCACTCATGATTAAAATCAGATTATGTTTTTTGAGGTTAGTTTTTTGTTTATTTCTTATGTTTATTACTTATATTACGTTGTATTGTTCATTATTTGCATTGAAGAAAGTTGTGTGAGTGTTTCACACAATCCACCGGGTTGGTCTAGAGGTAAAGTCGTCGCCAAAATCAGCTGTTTAACAGCTGATTTTCGGAGACGAAGGTTCCTGGTTCGAATCCTAGTAAAGGTAGTTACTTTTATACGGATTTGAATACTAGACAGTGGTTACCGGTGTACTTTGATGGTTGGGGTTTAATTAACCATACTCTCTCAGGAAAGGTCGGCCTGGGTCTGTACAAGACTACACCTCATTTACACGTCATACACATCATCCTCATCTCATTGGGTCATGGGGTTGCTTATTGTTCTCAATTGAACAGATTGCAACGTACACAAATTAGGGATAAATGTTTCACACGAGATTTTTTAAAATCGCCTCATTTACTACATTTTTTATTCTCTACAAGATAGGGTAGGTGCCATGTGTGCTGAAATTCTTGACTCATTGTTTTCTTTTGTAAATCCTCTACAGGTTCAAACTAGCATTTCGGCTGATGACGTAAACAACAGCACAAAACTGGTTTGACAGTAATTTGTGAATTTGATTGTATATGGTTTGTTTCCCCTGAGCTTAATTTAAATTGTTTCGTCTAAAAACAGTATGTTTTAACAAAATTTCGTTTACAACATTTAATCAGATTTGTTTGAATTGGTTATATGAGATTTCAATTACTGAAAGTAATTTAGTTTTTTCTGTTAACTGTACGAATTTTTTTTAATCATATAAATCAATATTGATTTTCATTTATAACGACTGGAGTTAATGTTTGTTTTAAAATAGCAGCTGAATATTTTTGGAATAAATTTTGTAATTATTTATTTTGAAATCTGTTAATTAATTTTAGTAGTTATTTACTTTTTAATTAATTTTGAAGCGTTAATTGAATATCCTTAATTAATTGAAAATTTGGTTAAACAGTACTAATTACAAGCAATCACTCATGATAGGAAATTTTAATTCATTTTAATATCACTGGAAAAAAATCTGGTGTGAAACACTCACACAACTTTCTCTTGCCAATGCAAATAATGCCCAATATAACCTAACGTTAGAAATAAACAAAAAACTAACCTCAATAAAACATAACCTTATAATAATCATGAGTGAAAGACGCAAAATGAAAATCGACCTCAGTTTGGCTTAAAAATACGGAAAATCACTCTTTCACGCTAAACTAGGCTCTGTAGAGAAAAATGCACTAAATAAAGGTTGCAGAGCTTTTTTTAATTTTCTAAAAATGTGATTTTACACTTTTGTCGTAAAATGCATACTAAGGCCGAAATCTTAAAAAATAGATTTTTAACACGTTTTCGTGAGGAAAAAAAACAGAAAATTGCTAATTACCGCTAAACTAAGCGTTATACAAAAAAATGTTAGGAATAAAAGTTGTAGAATTTTAAATTCTCTACAACTTTTACTAGATACATTTTAGCACTTAAATGCATATTTTAGCCGTAATCTGAAAAAATTTTTTTTACGTGAATACACCCTCACCAAGAATTTTAGCAAAGATGGCGCCTATCCTATCTTGTAGAGCATAAAAAATTTAGTAAACCAGGAGATTTAAAAAAAAATCATAGTACCCGTTTTTGAGAAAATTGCAAAAAAGTAAAAAATTACACGAATAAACTACTAGTTCCGATTGACCGATTTTGATGAAAATGTTTCTTGTCGGGTCCGCTAGTGGTACCTAACTTAAATTCCACGCTTCAAGTTCGTACGATGTTTCGTTTTTGAGATATTCTGTTCACACACTGACACACACACTCTGACACACGCGCGCGCGCACACACGCACACACACACACACACACACACACACACACATACAGAGACCATCGCTAAAAACATGTTTTTGGGGTTCAGAGGGTCTGAAAACTTGTATACTTGGTGAAAACTCGATTTCGAAAAATCGACGTGAAAACAATACTTTTCTTTCTATATTTTCATATAGGCAAGAGAAAGAAACAACGAAATCTTTTCTTAATTTTTTTTTACAAACAAGCCAGTCAAATTCAATTTGAAAATTTATATTTAAAACGGATTTCTTTTGTTTATTAATTAGTTTAGTAAGTTTACAGTTTAAAATTATTTCATAACAAGGAATAAACAATTATTCTGCTATTAACTTATTAAAAATGTTTTAAAATTAATCGCTGAGAAATATTCATTTGTTATTTTATTTTTGTCTCATTAAATTCATTTAAACGTTTCCAATACTTTGTTTATTATTTATTTAGAAATATTCCCCTAGTAAATTCTACAAGGGCCTGGTAGTACAGAGTGATTTTTTAGTCCTGTTACCCAATTGCTAATGTCTGGTAATGTTTTTCTAAAAAAAATAAATTTTGTTATGTGACACTAAGTTGGTAGCCCTACTCAACCAGTATGGATATGGCAGTGTGAGTTGATTCTCCTTGAGCTGTGTAAAATTTTGTGCCATTTCCGGTCGTGCTACGAACAGAATGTCTTTTATCCTAAAACAATCTCTTGTTTAAATCTGGAGGCTGAAGCTCTAGAACTAATCGTATGTGATACGGATACAATTTCAATTATTTAGCAGCTTTCTGAGCACTCGAACATGACAAATCAACATGCGAGGAAAGTTTTTGTAAACTTTTCCATGGAGAATTGAGCAATCTTGTTTTCACATTCTCTTAACTTCATCTGTCAAGAGAGTTGGACCACTACGTTTTTCTGCTGCAAACAATACCTGCCTCTAAAAATCAGTTAGTTAGCCTAGAAATTGACTAGAATAGAGTGGAGGAACACCAAAAAATTTAATTTGAAATGATTGTTTTACACTCGCATACGATTTTGTAGCAAAATATTGTTCAAGAATGAAAACCCGTTGTTCTAGGGCAGGGGTCTCCAACCTTTTTTACTTAAAGGCCACATTGTAAATTTTTGGAGGAAAGGCGGGCCAGCAATATTTCAGGGCAGAAAGTCTAGCCCCCTCATACACCCTCGAAGTTTTTTCTAATTAAGAGCTCAGTGGTGGTTTTTGAGATTTTCTTGCTTAATTTTTTTAAGTTGCTATATTTCCTTATGTATCTTTGTTGTTGGCTAACTAAAATTCTTTACGTGATTGTAAAAAAAGCTGTGACCAAAACAAATAATTATATTTGCTACAAAATAATATTTATTCTGTAAAAGGAGTTTTCAAGTAGGCTTAATGAAAACACAGGATGATACAAAACCAAATCTTTTCAATTTACTACAAAATGTACTTCATTGAATTTTAAAGAAAACTTGACAATACATGAGTTTACAACACATGTAAAGCTTAAAAAGAACAATTATTTTTTAGTGAGAAGATTGCTTTATTTGCCACTTAAAATTTCAGCCCATTTAGGGTCAAACAATGGTTGATCACTACTTGTTTACGGCTAGTTTTACACTTATTGAGAAAAGAAGTGGTAAGTGAGAGACGAGTACTGTACTCATATTTAATGGTAAAAATTCTAAAAGGAAATATATTATCAAATAAAATTTTTTTTTCAGTATGCTGGCTTTCCGCGGGTCGGAAAAAATCTTTTCCCGGGCCGGATGTGGCCCGCGGGCCGTAGGTTGGAGACCCCTGTTCTAGGGTAAAAGACATTCTGTTCGTAACACACTGGAAACAGCACAAAATTTTACGCAACTCCAGGAGAATCAACTCAAACTGTCGTATCTATACCGGTTGAGTAGGGCTACCAACTTTGTGTCACAAAACAAAATATCCCTTTCTTAGAAAAAAATTACCAGACATTAACAATTGGGTAACAGGACTAAAAAATCACCCGGTAGTAGCATCGAAGAAAGTGGTCCTAATGGTGGGTTTTATCATGTGAAAATTTCCAGACCCTAGCCGGGAATCGAACCCCGGTTTTCTACGTTATAGGTTAGCGCGATACCACTACGCTACGGTAGAGACCTCGCCTGCTTTTTATGGGCAGGTTTTTACTTTCTCTTGCCTATATGAATATATAGGAAGGAAAGTATTGTTTTCATGTCGATTTTAAGAAATCGAGTTTTCAACGGATCTACACGTTTTCAGACCCCCTGAACCCAAAAAACATGTTTTTATAGATTGGTGTGTGTGTGTGTGTGTGTGAGAGAGAGAGAGAAAGAGAGAGAACATATCTCAAGAACGGAACATCGTACAAACTTGAAACTTGAAACTAAATAAAGTTAGGCACTACTACCGGGCCTGACACGAACATTTTCATCAAAATCGGTCAACCGGAAGTAGAAGTTTATTCGTGTA
This sequence comes from Catonia carolina, assembly GCA_035578175.1. Classification (NCBI taxonomy): domain Eukaryota; kingdom Metazoa; phylum Arthropoda; class Insecta; order Hemiptera; family Achilidae; genus Catonia; species Catonia carolina. Next base: position 5,260,465 of record JAQMRL010000020.1, on the reverse strand, counting down.
ATTTCTCACTTTTCTGCGATTTTCTCAAAAGCTGATCCTACGATTTTTTTTAAAATCGCCACGTTTACTTAATTTTTTATGCTTTACAAGGTAGGGTAGGCGTCATGTCTGCTGAAATTCTTGGTGAGGCTGTTTTCACGTAAAAAAATTTGTTTCAAGATTGCTACTTTAATATGTAGTTTAACGCAAAAATATTTATAATAAAAGTTGCAGAAAATTTAAAATCTTAGAACTTTTATTTCAAACAATTTTTTGTATGACGCTTAGTTTAGCGGTAATTAGCGATTTTGTATGCATTTACGACAAAATTGTATATAATAAAATTTATAGGAAATTAAAGATCTACAATTTTATTTAGAGCATTTTTCTGTACTGAGTCTAGTTTAGCGTGAAAGAGTGATTTTCCTTAAGTTTAAGCCAAACTGAGGTTGATTTTCATTTTGCGTTTTTCACTCATTATTAAAATAAGGTTAGGTTTATTTCAGGTTATTTTTTTGTTTAATCCTAATGTTTTATTACTTAGGTTATATTGTTTATTATTTGCATTGGCAAGAGAAAGTCGTATGAGTGTTTCACACCATTTTTTTTTAGTTTATGTAATTTGTTAATAAATGGGTAATAAATGTTTATTTTTACAAGTATTATGAAGTAAATATTTTTCTAATTATTAATTTTTTTTTACTTTCAGATGAAGCGTACATGAAATTGTCAGTAGAAACTATGGAAGAATTAGATTGGTGTTTAGATCAGTTGGAAACAATTCAGACTCATCGTTCTGTTTCTGACATGGCATCGCTAAAGGTAAGTCTGTTTCCTTTCTCTAATTAATTAATTTTTACGTGATTTTTGTTCATGAATTAGTTTAAATTCTGGGAGCCTCAAAAGTCCGATAAGGGTAAAATATTTTGCAAACAAGTGAAACAAGTGAAGGAAATTAAAGAGAGAAAAATTCAATAGCAGGTTTTATGTCGGGAATCCCCCAAACCTTAATCCCTACTAATATTTTTCATTTAACCCCACCAATTACCGGGAAAACCGAAAAAATAGTGAAATTTTCGGATATTTTTATTACATAGAGAAATGTGGGAAAAAAGGCAGAGCTCATTCGAAACATATTAGATAGATTGATTTTGGCGTAGTGGACGACCCGAAAATTTTCGAAAAATTATAACCCTTTGGAGCCTAAAATTTGGCTTCAATATTGTAAGTAATCGGCCAAAACCTAAAGCCTTGTTAATACTTTTTTATGTACCCACGGCCACTTACCTAGCTTACTTACTTACTTAAAATATGACTTTTTAAATTTTTTATTAGCTTAAAGAGAATCGAGAGCAGAATACGACGAAGCCCATTCAAAACACATTAGATTAATTTTGGCGAACGGGGATGACCCTGAAATTTTAGAAAATTTATGAAACCCTCGGAGCGAAACCTTATTGAACTCATTTTGCGGCAGTCGACTTTAACCTAAAGCCTTGTATTATTTTTCATGTAACCGTTTCCAATACTGGGCAAACCGGAAATTTAGTACATTTTTTATTTCTTCATTACATAGAGAAATGTGAGCGGAAACGGCAGAGCCCATTCAAAACAAATAAGATTAATTTTGGAGAAGGGGATGTCCTGGAAATTTTCGAAAAATTAAGTAACTCTTCGAAAGAAATATTGGATTTTTTTTAGTGGGTAATCGGCCCGGTAAATATTTTCCTTGTAAACACGATCAATAACGGAAAAGCTGGGAAGGGAAAATATGACGTTTTTTTAAAGTTATGATTATATAGAGAAATGTGAGCGGAAAACGACGGAGCCCGTTAAAAACACGTTAGATTGATTTTGGCGAAGAGGTATGACCCGGAAATTTTGGCAAAATTAAGAGAAACTCTCAGAGTGAAATCCTTAACAACAATACTTGAAACTTCCGACTCTCAATCTTCAAACAGCAAACTATAAAGCAAACCGAAACTATCGAACCTCACATTTTAAACGTCAAACCTTCAAAGTACCGGGTGATTTTTTAGTCCTGTTACCCAATTGTTAATGTCTGGTAATTTTTTTCTAAGAAAGGGATATTTTGTTTTGTGACACAAAGTTGGTAGCCCTACTCAACCGGTATAGATACGACAGTTTGAGTTGATTCTCCTTGAGTTGCGTAAAATTTTGTGCTGTTTCCAGTTGTGTTACGAACAGAATGTCTTTTACCCTAGAACAACGGGTTTTCATTCTTGGACAATATTTTGCTACAAAATCGTATGCGAGTGTAAAACAATCATTTCAAATTAAATTTTTTGGTGTTCCTCCACTCTATTCTAGTCAATTTCTAGGCTAACTAACTGATTTTTAGAGGCAGGTATTGTTTGCAGCAGAAAACGTAGTGGTCGACCAACTCTCTTGACAGATGACGTTAAGAGAATGTGAAAACACGATTGCTCAATCTCCATGGAAAAGTTTACAAAAACTTTCCTCGCATGTTGATTTGTCATGTTCGAGTGCTCAGAAAGCTGCTAAAAAATTGAAATTGTATCCGTATCACATACGATTAGTTCTAGAGCTTCAGCCTCCAGATTTAAACAAGAGATTGTTTTAGGATTAAAGACCTTCTGTTCGTAGCACGACCGGAAATGGCACAAAATTTTACACAGCTCAAAGAGAATCAACTCACACAGCCATATCCATACTGGTTGAGTAGGGCTACCATCTTAGTGTCACAAAACAAAATTTATTTTTTTTAGAAAAATATTACCAGACATTAACAATTGGGTAGCAGGACTAAAAAATCACTCTGTATAAAACGTTCAAACTTTAACCTAACATCAAACCGCTTGTATATTCCGGCCACGTACCCCTCTGACCGGTTAAGTATTCTGATCCACCTACCCCTCTGATGCAAGGCACGGAAGCGGCACGAAGCGCCGATGGAGTGGCGAGTTATTCTTTAAAACACAATTTATCTATACTAATATAATAAAGAAGAAACGTCTGTTTGTTTTTTGTATGAGGTAATCTCAGAAACTATTGAACTGATTTTAGAAAATATTTCATTGTTGCATAGCTTAGCTTCCTGATCAATATAGGCTATTTCGTAACTTTAAATACTTTAATTAAGTGAGTTAAGCAACTTAAACTGTGACGATTTCGCTTGTTTTAGTCCATCGGATGCATAGCACTTTTATTTTTTCTAAGTCCTCTGGGTTGTGTATTTTTGGGCTTGAAACACGATTCAACTTTTATATTTCATAGGAAAACTTTTTTTTTTTTTTTTTTTTTTTTTTTTTGACTTTATTTAAGAAAATAAACTACAACTGTGTAAGAAGTTAACACAACCAGCAGTTATAATGTCAATAGTTTTATATAAATGTCTTGATGTCACTTGTGTGAGGTAGTCGCCCAGCGGCAACCCCTCAGGACGATTCACAAAAGGTCTCTATTCCATTGCCTTTTCAGTCTTCTAAGTGGGTTGTGTGGTAGGTGAGGAGCGGACAATGACTGAATTTGTGGATTTGTGTGATAGTGTAGTTTGCTATGAAAACGTCTGTATAGTTTCTTTATTGTTTCGTCCACCGTTTCAATGTTAAGGTCTCTATGTAATGTTTTGTTACTAACGTATGTTGGACAGCCTGTGATGATGCGTAAAGTTTTGTTCTGGAATGTCTGAATACGTTTTATGTTAGATACTTTAGCTGATCCGTAGATCACAGAACCATAGGTCCAAATAGGACGAAGAAGTACCTTGTAACAGTTAAGTTTCTGAGTAATTGGAAGAGGAGATTTATGGTGAATAAGACTGTAGAGAAGTTTTAACCGCGCGTTAAGAGATTGCCTTTTGAGTCTAGTATGTGGATTCCATGTCAGTCTTCTGTCTAGTGTCAGTCCTAAGTATTTCACTGAGGTTTTTTGTGGGATCGGTGTATTGTGTAAATAAACTGGGGGACAAGTTTGTCGTCTGAGAGTAAATGTAATGTGTTGTGATTTTTCAGCATTAAGTTTAATTTTCCAAGTATTACACCAATGTTGTACAGTGTTTATGTGATGTTGAAGATTAAGCGTTACGTCTTCACATCTGGCTTCGCTGGCTAATATTGCTGTGTCATCGGCAAATGTTGCAGTTATAGTTTGTTGTGTGGTAGGAAAATCGGATACGTAGATGGAGTACAAAAGGGGTGACAAAACTGCTCCTTGGGGAACTCCTGCATTTATTGGACGACACGAAGATACAGCAGAACCTTGTTTTACAGAAAAGAAGCGATGTGAAAGAAACAACTTGATTACAAGATAGTACGTAGACGGTAAAATAGATTTCAATTTAAATAAAAGACCGTTATGCCAGACCTTGTCGAAAGCCTGACTGACATCAAGAAAAATTCCAGCCGAATACAATTTCCGTTCTAATGATGACGCTAAAATATCGACAATACGGTGTAATTGGTGAATAGTAGAATGGTTTGACCGAAAGCCAAATTGATGATCAGGGATGGCATGTTGTGGAAGAATAGTTAAAAGCCGTTTGTGTAAAATCTTTTCAAATATTTTGGAGCACAGTGGAAGGAGACTAATTGGGCGGTACGATGAAGGAACAGAGGGAGGTTTATTAGGCTTTAAAATCATACGAATTTGCGAATGCTTCCACTGTATAGGGAAGGTTGCTGTACGAAAGATAGAATTAAATAAACATGTTAGAAATACAATACCCTTTCGAGGCAATTCTTTGAGTACTTCGGAGCATATAAGATCATATCCAGGGGCTTTTCCAGTTTTTAAACCGGCTATTTCGCGTTTGATCTCAGAAGGTTTAATCGGATCATGGGGAAGCGAAACCGGCAAAGGTGTGTCTAGGGATTGTAGGACATAACCATCATGTGTGACGTCTGCTAAGTCCTGATGTGGTTGGAATATCTGCTCTAAATGGTCAGCAAAGAGTTCTACTTGCTCTTCGTCTGTGATTCTCCACGGCTCCCCCTCGTTACGTATTGGAACACGCACTTGCGACTGTCGGAGCATAGCTCGTGTTTTCCTCCACAAGCTACCATCCCGACTGGAAAGTTGACTGATTTGTTCATCACGTTTATCATCTCGAAAAAGTTTTAGTTGAGTCTTAAGTAAATTAGTTAATTTAGTAAATATACGTTTGTCAGCAAGCAATCGAGTGTTTTGCCACCTTTTCCTGGCTCGCCGTTTGTCAGTGATAAGATTTTTAATGTATTGTGGGTAAATTGGGTACAATTTCGGAGGTTTACAGATTGAAGAGGTCCATACAGCCTGCTGTACAGTTTCGTTAAAGAATTCTATTGCCTTTTCTATTTCCTCTCCGGTTTTCAGTAAAATAGGTATATTTAACGAAGCGTTTAAAATTTCACGAAAGTTATTCCAATTCGTCTCTCCAGCGACTAAGGTTGGGTTGGTTTGGGAACTGGGTTCTGCCCACAGCGACAGATACACAGGAGAATGGTCAGATGATAAGTCCGGTGTAGACGAAATGTCGTATGGAACGTTCGTTAGGCCTTTTTGGAAGAACAGGTCAAGAAGGTCCGGAATTTTTCTAGGGGAAGTTGGCCAATAAGTGGGAGAATTCGGAGAAATTGCACGTACATTATTCACAGTTATACTACTAAAAAGATTTCTTCCTCGAGAAGTGCTCAATCGAGAGCCCCAATGAACATGTTTGGCATTAAAGTCACCACCGACTAGGAAGCACGAACCAAGTTTAGTAAAGAAGTCAGAAAACATAGCTCGAGAGATAACAAATCGTGGAGGACAATAAACAGAACCGATTGTAATATTTTTATGAAGAGTTTTTACTACGATGCAGGACAATTGAATGCACGGGGTGGAAATGTTTTGACAGGGATAATGAGTTAAAGATGATTTAATAATTACTGCAACACCACCGTGAGCTGTGTTGTCTGGATGATCCGTTCTGTATGTTGTGTAATCTCGAATGAAGAACCTAGTTCGTGAAGTAAAGTGTGTTTCCGTAATTAAAGCTATGTCAATACGTTTGTCATGCAATGTAAAGTCTAGTTCGTTTCTGTGCTGGGCGAGACCATTTGCGTTCCATAGAAGAACTGACAGGGACCCACAAGTCAGTAAGTTATTTGGCATATGTGTGAGCGAGCGACTGTGTAAGATTAGTTAATTGTGAAAGAAGACTGAAAAGGGGTTGGATGAGTTTATTTAAATTTGTAATTAAACTTACTAAATCAGTTGATGTCTGTGAATGCGACTCGACAGGAGGCCACTGGGACGACTGGTTAGTGTTGATGTCTTCAGTGTTGCTGTATGTTCTTTGTCGTGCTGTAGCTGGTTGTGAAGATTTTTGCCAAGCTGTGTTGTTGATTGTTGTGTTGTTTGGTAGCGGAGGGAAGTCTGTCTGGTTGAATGATGTGGTTGCTGCTGGTTGTGCTGGAGCAGAAGACGCTGTCCTTTGCTGTCGTTGATTGCGCAATGTTTGGTACACCTGACAACCTTTATAGTTGGCAGGGTGCGTGCCCCGGCAATTAGCGCATCTTGCAGGTGTCGTGCGTGTTTTTGTGCAGATTTTTGAATCATGCGCTTCACCACAACGTACACATCGAAATGGGTGGCGACAGTAGGTTTTGGTGTGAGCGAACGACTGGCATCTTGTACACTGTGGTATACTGCGTTTCTTTCGTGGTTCTTCAATAACAATTCTGTAGCTAAGAAGAGATTTCAGATCAAAAACCTTCTCGTCGTATGTGTCGCTGCTTATTTCTACAAAAAAGAGTGGTAAAGGTGTTCGGATGATTTCTTCTTCTTGTTTGTCATTCACAATTACTTTTCGGCGAGATAGTACATTTGTCACTGTAACAGCAGTGTATCCTAACTGACGAAAAGCTTCTTGGATATCTTCTGTTCTTGCAGAAGGATGTAATCCGCGTATAACAACCTTTGGAAGTTTCTCCGAAGGCAGTTGATATGTATGAAAATTTGCGTTGTGTTGTTCTAGACACCGCACAAATATCCTGTAAGTTGCAGGCGAATTCGGGTAAACGATAACGTTAGAGACGCTGCTTTTTAAAGTAAATGAGTCCTGTCCTCCAACGTCTCTCAGGATTTTTATAAGACAGTTGGCATCTGCTACTCCCTTTAAATATATTGGAGGAACTTTGTCCTCTCGTAGTTCTGTTTCATCCATAGTGTTTGACAGAGGTGAAAATGAGTTAGAAAGACGCACTGTATTGTCAATTTCTTGTCTCTTCTTTAGGCGTGAATCTTGATCACTATTTGAGAGTGGTCTTTTTTTCCCGACCACGGTTTCCCATATTGAATCGCTGCCATTTGGTTCAACATCTAGGTTAGTGTTCTCCGTTGCCATGGCAACCGACGTTGATTGTTGTGGTAATTTAAATGAAATAAAAATGTCTTATTTAAAATAAATATCACACATAATGTCACATATCAAACGAAACTATATTAAATAATGAATGTCACAAACAAAAATTACCACCGGTATCTATAAAGAATAAACTATAAATTAAATAACAAATCGGAACGTAAGTTCGCGCACTGTTAGTCGATTAACAAAAATCAGCTGTTCATAGGAAAACTTAAATAATAATATTCGATTCCAAAAACATTAAAAATTCGGAAATATTCAAAATATGAATTATTCATATGAATGAGTCATATATTTCCAGTTCCTCTGCGTGCTGCACCCACGTATTACTGTCTCTTATCTCAGCCACATATCAACCAGAGGCCTATAGGATCAAAACGACCAATCTCCATTCAGGGTAATTTTTGGCAAACTGCAAAAAACTGTACCTATAAGAAAACTGATTTGTTTGATTTCAACAATGTATTATATTTTTGTTGTACCAATTAGAAATGTAATTACAAAGTTTTAGCTTGTTTACTTTTATAGTTACATAAAAAATTAACAAATAATTTTGGAGATTGGTTGTTCTGATACTCACGACTGGACATATGTCATTCGACACATGTTTAACCTCAAAAACTAAGAAACTAGTAGACATGACTGCTGCTCTCTGATTGGTCACTTTGGAGATTGGCAATTATGATTCCAACTTTATGGTGGAGATTGGTTGTTTTGATTCAAACTGTCCTTTAACATATATGTAAAAACACAGTTTTAAAGGCTATTTTGATCTAATTTGATTTTACCACCAAAAAGAACACAAAATTTTCTTCCATATGACACTGCTACCTCAATTTCGCCCAAAAGTGGAGATTGGTCGTTTTGATCCTATAGGTTTCTGTCTCTTTCTTTTTCATCGGTATTTTTCTATGCATTCTATTCAATTCTGTTAAATCGCAAGGACAACATTTAAAACGGTGGGCAGGGATTTGAGACAAGAAAGCTTCCTTTACTCATGGACGACAATATGTCGGACTTTTTACAGCTGGAAGTGCAGAAACAATTTATTTTGCTGCACAGGGCAACTAAACCACAAATATTGTATATAGAGAGGATTTAAAATAATTTAGTGAGGCCTACATTATTAGCTGCCCATAACAGACAGGTGGAGTGTCAAATTATTTACACTCAATCTGTTCGTGGCAGGGCTAAAATAAATAGTTCTGTTTCTTATCACATGGTCAGCCAATTAAATGACTGAATGATTTAAGAACAGAAGAGGTAGAGGTGTAAAAGACACTAATTAGAGTTATCTTCTCTGAAAGTAATGAAGACACTAATTAGAGTTATCTTCTCTGAAAGTAATGAATTTCATTGTACAGCCAGACCCTGTGGTGAATGAAGTGAAGGTGTCATTTACAGAGTAGAAAATATGTGCTTTTCAGAGGGCCTGGCATGCTGATAAGCGTACTTTTTCCACTCAGTGAGGAAGGCAATAGTAAACCACCTCACTCCTTGTTTTACTTAGTAAAACCTCTAGAGGTTCAAACCAGCCTTTCGGCTGTTGACCTAAACAGCAACATTATTAGCTGCTGTGAAACGAAGCGAGTATCTAATAAATTAAAATTAAATCTACTGATATTCATGTTTTGTGCATTTTCCGGCTTCTTGAATGCAACTTTTTACTTTCTCTTGCTTATATGAATACGAGGTAGGGTCAAAAAGTTCCCGGAATGATCACTTGCAGTGAAGCATTTGTTTGCTGGAAGGGAAATTTTTGTCTGGTAGGTTGGTACGACTACGATGGAAGATGCTGTGCCATTCAGGAGGCAGTTAGAGTTGGTTTTCTTCGTGCGGTGTATGATATTTTAGACGAAGTTTTTTTCTTTTGTCGGATTGTGAAAATGTCATCATCAGAGAAGCGTGCCAAAATCAAATTCTATGTGTTGCTGGGGAAATCACCCTTGGAGACTCTTGAGATGCTGAAGAAAACATACAGAAATGATGCAATGAAGAAAACGGCAGTTTACGAGTTGCACAAGCATTTTTGTGTCAGTCGCACAAACATTAAAAATTGTGACGTTCAGACTGAGTAGCCTTCCACTTCTACCACAGATGATAATGTTGAGCGCGTTTGGCAACTTGTCCGTGCAAACAGGCGACAACAGGGAAAACAATCAACTAAGAATTGTACACAGAGTTCTTAAAACGGTAACGAGATGCAATTCGATGAAAACGGCCTGAAAAATGGGCAAATCTGCAGGGAATGATTCATTTTTGTTGCATGACAATGCCCTGTCACATCGGTCCCTAATTGTGAAACAATACCTCGCAGAGAACAATGTCACCACTCTGGAACACCCTCCAATATTCTTCCGATCTTGCAGTAACGGATTTTTACCTGTTTTTACAACTGAAAATGACATTGAAGGACATCGTTTTGCTGATTCATCAGAGGTAATGGAAAATGGGACGAAACAGCTGATAGAACATTCGAAAAATGGCTTTCAGGAGTGTTTCCAACGATTGTATGAACGGTGGAATAAGTGCATATATGCAGGAGGAGAGTATTTTGAAGGAAAATAGGATTAAAATGTAATACGTACTTTCAGTCAATTTCTATTAACCAATTCCGGGAACTTTTTGACTCTACCTCGTATATAAGAAGGAAAGTTTTGTTTTCATGTCGATTTTTCAAATTCGAGTTTTCACCGGATCTATACGTTTTCAGACCCCCTGAACCCAAAAACATGTTTTTAGCGATTGGTCTGCGTGCGTGCGTGTGTGTGTGTGTGTGTGTGTGTGTGTGTGTGTGTGAACAGAATATCTCAAGAACGGAACATTGTACGAACTTGAAACTTGAAACTTAAGTTACATACCACTACCGGACGAGACACGAACATTTTCATCAAAATCGGTCAACCGGAATCTGTAGTTTATTCGTGTAATTTCTCACTTTTTTGCGATTTTCTCAAAAACTGGTCCTACGATTTTTTTTAAATCGCCTGGTTTACTCAATTTTTTATTCTCTACAAGATATGGTAGGCGTCTTGTTTGCTGAAATTCTGAGTGAGGCTGTTTTCACGTAAAAACAGTTTTCTTTAAGATTACGGCTGTAATATGCAATTTAGTGCAAAACGTTATATAATAAAAGTTGTAGAGAATGTAAAATTTTACAACTTTTATTTCAAACAATTTTTTGTATAACGCTTAGTTTATTTACCTTTTCTTGCCCCTATAAATATACAGGAGGGAAGTAATGTTTTCATGTCGATATTTCGAAAACGAGTTTTCACTGGATCTACACGTTTTCAGACCCCTGAACCTAAAAAACATGTTTTTAGCGATTGGTGTGTGTGTGTGTGTGTGTGTGTTTGTAAACAAAATTTCTCAAAAAGGGAACATCGTACAAACTTGAAACTTGAAACTTAAGTTAGATACTAGTAGAGGACCCGACACGAAGATTTTCAACATACGAGGTGTGGCTATTAAATAACGAGACTGGTGTAAAAAATTGTTATTAATTTTATACTTAATCACTTGTCACCTTCAATATACACTTTTTTTCTATTCCTACAGACTCTAAGCGAATTTTCCATTGTTGGTAACAGTGCTGGAGGTCATCTTCTGTCAGCTCCTTCACCACACGTGCCGCTTCCTCTTTTACAGCTTCCACAAACTCAAATCTTGTCCCTTTTAATGCAGATTTCACCTAAAGGAACAGGTAGAAGATAATAACATGTGATAAAACGTGTTTTTTTACGTATGATCCGGAAACGAAGCCCCAATCCATACACTGGAAGAGCCGAACTTCACCGAGAGCCAAAAAAGCTCGAATGAGCAAGTCAAAATTTAATGCAATGATGATTGTTTTTTATATGCATGGGATTGTGTACCTTCACTGGGTTTATGAAGGTCAGACAATTAATCAATATTACTACCTTTAGGTACTTTCTAAACTACGTCAACGAGTAAGGAAAAAACGCCCCGAAATGTGGAAGGACAAATCATTGGTTCTCCACCAAGACAATGCGCCAGCTCATTCCGCGTTATCTGTCAAGAAGTTACTAGCCAAATACAGCATCTCAGTATTAGAATATCCACCTTATTCACCAGATCATGTACCATGTAACTTCTACCTGTTCCCTAAGGTGAAATCTGCATTAAAAGGGACAAGATTTGAGTCTGTGGAAACTGTAAAAGATAAAGCGGCACGTGTCCTGAAGAAGCTGACAGAAGATGACTTCCAGCACTGTTTCCAACTATGGAAAATTTGCATGGAGCGTTGTAGGGATAGAGGAGTGTGTATTGAAGGCGACAATAAGTGATTACGTATAAAATTAAAATAAAATTTTTTACAATGTCAGTCTCGTTATTTAATAACCACACCTCGTATATCATTTGCAAAGGTGAATTTGTTAATTCCTATACGGTTATTTTTCTTCCCATATTTTTTTTTAATATCATTAATTTTATTAAAATGGTTAGAAAAAGTATTAATTTGAATACATGAGTAATATTTTCGTATATAATAATATTTTTAGATATAGCGGCTTGTCTATTATTTATAATTAGGGAATAAGAAAAAAGTCCATTTTATACAAATGAAGTCAGAAGATAATGGTAAAAATAACTTAAGAAAGTGAAATTGAAATAAATACAAAAGAGTTTTTCATTCTTTCTTTTGATATAAACTTTAATGCTTGCAATTTAAAAAGACGTAAAGAAAAATTGAAGAAATTTAACTGGAAGGTGGTAGTACGACGGTTTTGTAATAATAATTTCCATGGAAAATAAAGTGCTGAGATTTCAAATGTATATTTTGTTTTTGCTTTTAGTTCTTTTTAAATATTTTTCTACCGTTTGAAATGGACGGTATAATTTGATATGATTCACTTAAAACTTCTACTTGTGTTATAATTTGAACGCCCCTTGTTATTATTTCTTTCGTTTAATTCCTAATTAATACGTCCGTTAAAATTGGGAAGAAAATTTAGGAATGAGGTTTGGCAAAATATTTGATCCGCTTAAATGTTTCATTAAAACGATTCCTTAAAATTAATACACTTAACCTGTCTCTAATTAAATGAAAAGTTTTTGCACGTTTTGCAATTTACGTTTATTCTACAGGGACCTGCAGAAAAGTGGATGGTTTTGAAATGAATAAATAAATCAGAAATAAGATTTAAAAGAAAATTTATTAATAGATTTGAATCATCATTTTTCTCCATTTTTTTATTAAAGCACTTAAATTTTAAAATTCACTTATTTTGTTATAAAAATTATGTCAGTCAAGTGATGACCCTCATTCTGCACGCATTCATGTAACCGTACTTGGAAATTATCCATTGCCTGCACAATCATGTCGTTCGGTATCGCCGCTATTTCATTTCGAATTGCTTGCTTCAGATCTTCAGTTGTTCGAGGCTTTACGACATACACTTTTGATTTCAAATACCCCTAAAGAAAAAAGTCACATACCGAAAGATCTGGGGAGCGTGCAGGCCATGAAAGGTCACCATTTCTTGAAATCACGTGTTCTGGAAACATTTGTCGTAACACTTTCATTTACACTCTGACAGTGTGAGCAGTTGCCCCCATCTTGTTGGAACCAAACATTTGCAATGTCAACTTCACGACGTTGTAACTCTGGTGCAAGGAAATTATTTTGCATTTCGACAAAACGACTTGAAGGGATCGAAACTGCTCGACCGTTCTCTTCGTAAAAATATGAACCTATCACTCCAAATTTAGCCACTGCGCACCAAACTGTCATACGTTCACATTGAAGTTTCTCGTGTAGGCTACGAGGATTTTCTGCCGCCCAGTACCGAAAATTTTGTTTATTTACACATCCAGACAGGTGAAAATGGGCCTCATCTGACATTATGATTATTGAATCGTTAGTTAAAATGTTCAGAATTGATTGTGCTTATTCTCTTCGGTTTTGGAAATCATAGTGGCTTAGTTCTTGAACAGTTACGATTTTATACGGATGGAAATGAAGATCCAAACGCAAAATTCTTCGAACACTCCGATCTGATATTCAGAGCACAGCTGCGTGACGTGCAGCAGGGCGACGTGGACTTCTGGCTACTGACAATCGCAAAGCATCTGTGTTTTCGGGAGTACGAACGCTACGTGGACTGCCTGTAGGTTTCCGTTTTAAAGATGAAGTCGTTTCTCTGAAATTTTTAACCCAACGCATTATTGTATTGCGACTAGGAACACTACCGTGTCTACTTACTCCAAACTTTGTACGGAACAAACGCTGGGTTTTGACTACCGAGTAACCGTTACTAAAGTAAGTCTCTATGACGGAAGCACGATATTGTGCGTTCCAGGACTCCATTGCAACTGTAATGACATTGAGCCGGGGAATGAAAGTCATTGACGTGGTTCTCCCCACTCGCATTGTTGCGATGTACAGTCAGATCAAAAACCATCGTTTCTTTCTGCCGGTCCCTGTATTAGGCAAATTTTCTAATAAATTCTGGTATTTTGATTATTGCCATGACGGAAATTTTCAAAAAGTCTAATACCATTATTTATGTGAGTTGAACGCATCCGGCGGGAGCCTAATTATAAAAATGAAAGGATTATTAATGATCGACTCTTGGGGATTGCCTATTCCGTCACGTTTATATACCTGCTTACTTGGCCTTCGCTACATGGTTTAAACCACGGTAACTAGAAGTGATAAAAGGGGTCACGCGCATGACCGGCCGTTATGAGTACATACCGTCACTAGCAAATGACGTCACCGGTGCTTAAAGCACCAGTTTTTTTTTACTTTCTCTTGCCTATATGAATATATAGGAAGGAAAGTATTGTTTTCTCAAAAACTGGTCCTACATTTTTTTTTAAAATCGCGTGGTTTACTCAATTTTTTATTTTCTACAAGATAGAGTAGGCGCCATTTTTGCTGAAATTCTCGGTGAGGCTGTTTTTACGTAAAAACATAGTTTTTTTAAGATTACGGCTTTAATATGCAATTTAACGCAAAAATTTATATAATAAAAATTGTAGAGAATTAAAAATTCTACAACTTTTATTTTAAACATGTTTTTGTATAACGCTTAGTTTAGCAGTAATTAGCAATTTTCAGTTTTTCTCACGAAAAAGTGTGAAAAATCGGTTTTTTTAAGATTTCGCCCTTAGAATGCATTTTACGACAAAAGTGTATTAAATTAATTTTATAGGAAATTAAAATATCAGCAACTTTTAGTTAAAACATTTTTCTCAACAGAGCCTAGTTTAGCGGGAAAGAGTGATTTTTCGTATTTAAAAGCTCAAGTGAGTTCGATTTTCATTTTGCGTCTTTCACTCATGATTAAAATAAGGTTATGTTTTTGAGGTTAGTTTTTTGTTTATTTCTAATGTTTTATTACTAATATTAGGTTTATTGTTAATTATTTATATTGGCAAGAGAAAGTTGTGTGAGTGTTTCACACCAGATTTGTTACTTTGTTCTTCTCTACATTAAAGACTAATATTGAGATATAATAATTATGTTCTGTCTAATTTAATAATAACAGCAAGAATAATAATGATAATAAAGAAATGTAATTAAATGTAATTTAAGTAAAATAAAAAATAATTACCTGCCATTTTTCGTTGGCGATTTAAGTAAACAGATTGCCTTTAGATATTCACATTATGAAATAAAAATCTGGTGTGAAACACTCACACAAATTTCTCTTGCCAATATAAATAATTAACAATAAACCTAACATTAGTAATAAAACATTAGAAATAAACAAAACAACTAATCTCAAAAACATAATCTTATTTTAATCATGAGTGAAAGACGCAAAATGAAAATCAACCTCAGTTTGACTTAAAAATACGGAAAATCACTCTTTCTCACTAAAGTAAGCTTCGTGGAGAAAAATGCTCTCAATAAAAGTTGTAGATCTTTTAATTTCCTATAAATTTAATTATATAGGCCTACACTTTTGTCGTAAAATGCATACTAAGGCCGAAATCTTTAAAAAATCAATTTTTCACACATTTTCGTGAGAAAAAAACAGAAAATCGCAAATTACCGCTAAACTAAGCGTTATACAAAAAATTGTTTGAAATAAAAGTTGTAGGATTTTAAATTCTCTACAACTTTAATAATATAAATTGTTGCGCTAAAATGCATATTAAAGCCGTAATCCTAAAAAAACAACGTTTTTACGAGAAAACACGCTCACCAAGAATTTCAGCAAACATGGCGCCTACCGTATCTTGTAGAGAATAAAAAATTGAGTAAACCAGGCGATTTTTAAAAAAATCGTAAGATCAGTTTTTGGGAAAATCGCAAAAAAGTGAAAAATGACCAGAATAAACTACTACTTCCGGTTGACCGATTTTGATGAAAATGTTCGTGTCGGGTCCGGTAGTAGTATGTAACTTAGGTTTCAAGTTCGTACGATATTCCGTTCTTGAGATATTCTGTTCACACACACACACACACACACACACACACACACACACACACACACACACACACACACACACACACACACACACACACACACACACACACACACACACACACACACACACACACACACACACACACACACACACACACACACACATACGCACGCACACGCGCGCGCGCACACACACACACACACACACACACAGACCAATCGCTAAAAACATGTTTTTTGGGTTCAGGGGGTCTGAAAACGTATAGATCCGGTGAAAGCTCGATTTCGAAAAATTGACGTGAAAACAATACTTTCCTTCCTATATATTCATATAGGCAAGAGAAAGTAAAAATGTTTAAACAAGTCTTTATTTACTGAATTTTTTTATGCTCTACAAGATATGGTAGGCGCCATGTCCGCTGAAATTTTTTGTGCGGCTTTTTTTGATAAAAAAATTGTTTTTTTAAGATTGCGACTTTAATATGCATTTTAACGCAAAAATGTACTAGTAAAGGTTTTAGAGAAATATAAAATTCTACAACTTTTATTTTAAACATGTTTTTTTGTATAACGCTTAGTTTAGCGGTAATTAGCGATTTTCTGTTTTTCCCTCTGTAAAAATCGAATTTTTAAAGATTTCGGTCTTATTATGCATTTTACGACGAAAAATTATAATCAAATTTATAGGAAATTAAAAGATCTACTACTTTTATTTAGAGCATTTTTCTCTACAGAGCTTAGGTTTGCGTGAAAGTGAGATTTTCCGTATTTTTAAGTTAAACTGAGGTTGATTTTCACTTTACGTCTTTCACTCATGATTAAAATACGATTATGTTTTTTGAAGTTAGTTTTTTGTTTATTTTTAATGTTTTATTAATTATGTTAGGTTATAAAATATTGTTATATATTTGAAGTGGCAAGAGAAAGTTGTTGTGAGTGTCTCACACCAAATTTTTATGATGCAAATTTGAACCCCTTATTTTGAAGTAAGAAAAACACGTGGGTGGGCGTTTTATTTACAGAAACCACTTTTTTGTATTCTTTTTTGTATATAATTCGTTGAATTTATTTGTATTCTCTGTATCAGTTTTTTTTATTGATACTTAGAAACTTGAAAGACTTAAAAGGTTTCTATCTTATTTTCCCATTCACTACGCCTCAAGGCATCGAATACAGCTCGGACAATTTTATACTCTTTCCCGTACAATTTTTTTCTCAGATACCTAAATGAAAATTTGGATGTACGTGGGTGTACAAGTTAGGAGGTGAAATTTAATCTCTCTGGATAAATATTAGATAAAATTTTTACCTTCTCTTGCCTTTATGAAGATATATTATAGGAAGGAAAGTACTGTTTTCATGTCGATTTTTCTAAATCAAGTTTTTACCGGATCTACACGTTTTCAGAACCCCTGAACCCAAAATACATGATTTTAGCGATTGGTCTGTGTGTGTGTGTGCGCGCGCGCGTGCGCGCGTGTGTGAACAACATATCTAAAAAACGGAGCATCGTACGTAGTTAAAACGTGAAACTTAAGTTAGATACCACTAAGAGAACTCGACACGAATATTTTCATCAAAATCGGTCAACCGGAAGTAGTAGTTTATTCGTTTAATTTTTCACTTTTTTGCGATTTTCTCAAAAACGGCTCCTACGATTTTTTTTTAAAATCGCCTCATTTACCACATTTTTTATGCTCTACTAGATAGGGTAGGCGCCATGTCTGCTGAAATTCTTGGCTAGGCTGTTCTTTCGTATAAAAATTTGGGGTTTTTAAGATTGCGGCCTAATATGCATTTTAGGGCAAAAGTCTATAGGCTGTATTAAAGTTAAGTGTATTAAAGTTGTAGACAATGTAAAAATCTACAAATTTCATTTAATAATATTTTTTTATTACGCTTCGTTTAGCGGAAATTAGTGAGTTTGTTTTTTTTCATGAAAATCTTTAAAAAATGTTTTTTTCAAGATTTTGGCCTTTGTATGCATTAACGAAAAAAGTGTAATAATAAAAATTATAGGAAATTAAAAGATCCACTACTTTTTTTAAGCATTTTTCTCCACAGAGCTTAGTTTAGCGTGAGTGAGTGATTTTCCGTATTATTAAGCCAACTTAAGATAGGTTTTCATTTTGCATCATTCATTCATGATTAAAATAAGGTTATACTTTTTGCGGTTAGTTTTTTACTTTCTTTTGCCTATATGAATATATAGGAAGGAAAGTATTGATTTCATGTCGATATTTCGAAATCGAGTTTTCACCAAATCTATACGTTTTCAGACCCCCTGAACCCAAAAAACATGTTTTTAGCGATTGGTCTGTGTGTGTGTGTGTGTGCGCGCGCGCGTGTTCGTGCGTGTGCGTGCGCGTGCGTGTGTGTTGTGAACAGAATATCTCAAGAAAAGAACATAGTACGAACTTGAAACTTGAAACTTAAGTTACATACTACTACCGGACCCGACACGAACATTTTCATCAAAATTGGTCAACCGGAAGTAGTAGTTTATTCGTGTAATTTTTCACTTGTTTTGCGATTTTCTCAAAAACTGCCTGCCAAAAAATTTTTAAAAATCGCCTGGTTTACTCAATTTTTGATTCTCTACAACATAGGGTAGGCGACACGTTTGCTAAAATTCTGGGTAAGGCTGTTTTTACGTAAAAACATAGTTTTTTTTAAGATTACGGCTTTAATATGCAATTTAGCGCAAAACTTTATATAATAAAAGTTGTAGAGAATTTAAAATTCTACAACTTTTATTTCAAACATTGTTTTGTATAACGCTTAGTTTAGCAGTAATTAGCGATATTCTGATTTTTTTCTCACGAAAACGTGTGAAAAATCGATTTTTTAAGATTTCAGCCTTAGAATGCATTTTACGACAAAAGTGTATATTATAAATTTTATAGGAAAAAAAAAGATTTACAACTTCTATAATGAACATTTTTCTCTACAGAGCCTACTTTAGCGTGAAAGAGTGATTTTCCGTATTTTTAAGTCAAACTGAGGTTGATTTTCATTTTGCGTCTTTCACTCATGATTAAAATAAGGTTATGTTTTTGAGGTTAGTTTTATTGTTTATTTCTAATGTTTTATTACTAATGTTTGGTTAGAGTGTTCATTATTTGCAAAAAAATACAAGAGACCTTTTTTGTTCCGAGGTACTACGACCCCCCATCCGGGGGTTCTCAACAATCGGGAAATATTTTGCACGTATTCAACGGGTGAAGATATTGTGCTCGGACCTTTTGTAATCGATTTCTTTACCCAGAAAATTATTGACTTATACCAGCTTAGACCGATTACGTTAAGTTTGTCACAGACATTTCTTAGAAGAAAAATATGGTGTGAAACACTCACACAACTTTTTCTTGCCAGTGCAAAAAATTAACAATAAACCTAAAATTAGTAATAAAACATAAGAAATAAACAAAAAACTAACCTCAATAAACATAACCAAATTTTAATCATGAGTGAAAGACACAAAATGAAAATCAACCTCATTTTGGCTTAGAAATACGGAAAATCACTCTTTCTCTCTAAACTAGGCTCTGTAGAGAAAAATGCTCTAAATAAAAGTTGTAGATCTTTTAATTTTTTATAAATTTAATTATATACTTTTTTGTCGTAAAATGCATACTAAGGTCGAAATCTTAAAAATATCAATTTTTCACACATTTTCGCGAGAAAAAAACAGAAAATCGCAAATTACCGCTAAACTAAGCATTACACAAAAAATTGTTTAAAATAAAAGTTGTAGGATTTTAAATTCTCAACAACTTTTATTATATAACGTTTTGCGCTAAATTGTATATTAAAGCCGTAATCTTAAAAAAACTATGTTTTTACGTGAAAACAGCCTCACCCAAAATTTCAGCAAACTTGACGCCTACCCTATCTTGTAGAGAATAAAAAATTGAGTAAACCAGGCGATTTTTAAAAAAATCGTAGGACCAGTTTTTGAGAAAATCGCAGGACCAGTTTTTGAGAAAATCGCAAAAAAGTGAAAAATTACACGAATAAACTACTACTTCCGGTTGACCGATTTTGATGAAAATGTTCGTGTCGGATCCGGTAGTGGTGTCTAACTTAAGTTTCAAGTTCGTACGATGTTCCGTTTCACACACACACACACACACACACGCACGCACGCGCGCACACACACACACACACACACACACACACACACACACACACACACACACACACACACACACACACACAACCAATCGTTCAAAACATGTTATTTAGGTTAAGGGGGTTCTGAAAACGTGTAGATCTGGTGAAAATTCGATTTCTCACAATCAACATGGAAACAATACTTTCCTTTTTATATATTCTTATAGGCAAGAGATAAAAAGCTTAATAATAATTCAGTGTTTTATAAAACCTCGTTAAGTTTAACAAGGGTACAATCTGCCCATAACAGACAGGTGGAGTTTCAAATTATTTACACTCGATCTGTTAGTTGCAGGGCTAAAATAAATAGTTCGTTTTCTTATCATATGTTCAGCCAATTAAATGACTGAATCATTTAAGAACAGAAGAGGTAGAGGTGTAAAAGACACTAATCAGAGTTATCTTATCTGAAAGTAATGAATTTCATTATACAGCCAGACCCTATGGTGAATGAAGTGAAGGTGTCATTTGCAGAGTGGAAAATATGTGCTTTTCAGAGGGCTCAGCATGCTGATAAGTGTACTTTTCCACTCAGTGAGGAAGGTAATGGTAAACCACCTCACTCCTCGTTTTACTTAGTAAAACCTCTAGAGGTTCAAACCAGCCTACAGGCTGATCACCTAAACAACAACAAGGGTACAATATCTGGTGAACCATAAAAATAGAGTTATTTTGCACAAATAATATTTTAATTGAATAGGAAATATTATTCCGTTTACTTATAGGAATTCAATAAGCACTAAGCTTATGTATGTAGTGCTAGAATAAATACATGTAACAGCACTAATTAAAATCTGTTAACTGAACCATGCAATAAAGTTATTAAATTGAAATATATTGTTTCAAACTTCAAAATGAATAAATTATAAATTAAAATTAGTTTGTTAATTAATAATTATAATAGTCGAGTAAAAACAATACACTCGCAATTAAAACTATAAACCGTTCAAAATGTATTAAAATTATAAATAAATATTACCATATACAGGGTGTTTCCGGAGGAACTCTACAATTTACAGGCGTATTCCTTTGATCAATATAACGAAAAAATCTGGTGTGAAACACTCACACAA
This sequence comes from Catonia carolina, assembly GCA_035578175.1. NCBI lineage: Eukaryota > Metazoa > Arthropoda > Insecta > Hemiptera > Achilidae > Catonia > Catonia carolina. Next base: position 5,239,457 of record JAQMRL010000020.1, on the reverse strand, counting down.
CTTTCTCTTGCCAATATCAATAATTAACAATAAACCTAATATTAGTAATAAAACATTAGAAATAAACAAAAACTAACCTCAATAAACATAACCTAATTTTAATCATGAGTGAATGACGCAAAATGAAAATCGAACTCAATTTGGCTTAAAAAAACGGAAAATCACACTTTCACGCTAAACTAGGCTCTGTAAAGAAAAATTCTCTAAATAGAAGTTGTATATCTCTTAATTTTCTATAAATTTTATTATATACACTTTTGTCGTAAAGTGCATACTAAGGCCGAAATCTTAAAAACATCCATTTTTCACACGTTTTTGTGAGAAAAAACAGAAAATCGCTAATTACCGCTAAACTAAGCGTTATACAAAAAAATGTTTGAAATAAAAGTTGTAGGTTTTAAAATTCTTGCCCTAAAATGCATTTAGGGCAAAAGTGTATGATAAAAGACAATTGTAGACAATTTAAAAATCTACGTTTGTTTCTAACTTTTTTTTGTATAACGCTTAGTTTAGCAGCGATTAAGATTTTCTGGGGTTTTTCCACGAAAATCTGTAAAAAAATTATTTATTTTAAGATTTCGGCCTCATATAGTACATTTTACGACAAAAGTCTATATAATTAAATTTATAGAAAATTGAAAGATCTTTTAATTTTTTTTAACATTTTTTTCTACAGAGCGTAGTTTAGCGTGAAGTGTGATTTTCGGTATTATAAAGCCAAACTAAAATTATAAAAATCTTTATTTGGGCCCTTAGGGTTATCATTTTCGAAAATTTAAAAGTAAAATGTTTCTGTGAATATAAATACGAATATGCTATCAAACTTTCATAAAAATTCGTCGAGTAATTGTAGAAATTAGCCTGTACAAAAAAATACGCTTTGTTTTAATAATATTAGTATATAGATTTGGTCTGAAAAATTTAATAAAACAGGGCACAGAACTGTATCTTCAGTAGTTTCTAAAATATTTGGTAAAACATAAAATATTGATATACAAAAAACACGGTCTTTTCGTTCTAACTGCAATAACTTTGAAAAAATTTATACTAAACAATCAGATTTAACGAAATTTGTATAGAATTTAATTCTGAACAATATATGATGTAAATAAAGTAAAATTAAATTATGTACAAATTTTATTACTAAAATTCGATTGTTCATTATAAATTTTGCTAAGTTATTGTAGTTTAAACGTAAAGAACCGTGTTTTTTATATCAATATTCTGTGTTTTACGTCAGATATCTTAAAAGCTACTGAAGATACAGTTCTGAAACCGGTTTTATTAAGTTTTTCAGTTCAAATATCATATAACCCACCGGGTTGGTCTAGAGGTAATATAGAACCCACCGGGTTGGTCTAGAGGTAAAGTCGTCGCCAAAATCAGCTGTTTACAGCTGATTTTCGGAAACGAAGGTTCCTGGTTCAAATCCTAGTAAAGGTAGTTACTTTTATACGGATTTGAATACTAGACAGTAATTGCCGGTGTACTTTGATGGTTGGGGTTCAATTAACCATACTGTCTCAGGAGTGGTCGACCTGGGTCTGTACAAGACTACACCTCATTTACATGTCATACACATCATCCTCATCTCGTTGGGTCATGGGGTTGCGTATTGTTCTGAATTGAACAGATTGCAACATACACATATTAGGAATTAAAAAAAAAATATATATATATATATATATATAAATCCAGCACCAAAAAAATTTTTCGTTATGACCGTATGTCACAAAAACCGTATGTATGAAATCGGGCCGAAATCTTTCGCTAGCTTTTTCTTACTAATAAAGTGTTTTCGGACCTATGTTTTATTATGAACTTTTTTCATTTTTTTGGTGGGAGGATTACGCCTGTGAAATATGGGAGAATCCTCCTGAAACACCCTGTATACACATTAAGCAAATCGATTAAAATCTAAAAGTTTTTATTCAATAAAACGTGAGAAAATATTTTACTCTCAAAGATTACAATTATTTTTAATTGAACAATTCGCGTTCATTCGCAAAGCAAATTTATTCCTGTTTAACTACTTCGTTAATTTATTTACTACGTATTAACTGTTAATTTATAATTTATAACACAATAATAATATTAAAAAAAACAACATACATTAATTTTTTCTTATTTTTCTTTTTATTCAAATAACCGTGTAGTTTCACACGAGTATATTGTTACGTTTTTAATTCTTTTGAAAGAAGATTTTAACGTCTTTATATTAAGTTATACACGACGGACGTTGAATAATTAACAAGACAAATTGACCCACCATGTGGTGAACCTGGCTGATTCCAAGAGACTTATTCTGGTGATCCGAATCGAATCCCTCTCTGGATCACCTCAAGAGTTGTAAAACGGAAATTTATTTCTCCTACGGTTTACAACTTGATAGTCAAATATAAATAGATTTTTTGGGGGGAAAATTCCACCGTCAGGTATTGTCCAGAGAAGATGCCATTCGTGTACGGTATGCCATCACTAGAAAAATTACGAATCAGTTAGGCTGAACGCATACTGAAGCAGCGAGCAGTGTGACGATGACGGGACGAGCGCACCAGCGCGCGAGCAAAGCGATGATGATAGAGTCGCACACATATACTGGAGAGAGTTCAGTTGAGCAAAGCATGGATTTGATACTACATGAAAGTTCTTTCTTGAAAATATGGTATTTCTTAAAACATTACAAGAAAACTAAAAAATCTGGTGTGAAACACTCGCACTACTTTCTCTTGCCAATGCAAATAATTAACAATAAACCTAACGTTAGTGATAAAACAATAAAAATAAACAAAAAAAGTAACCTCATGTCACCGGATGGCGACATTAAGTGACAAACCTTATTTGTTTGGTGGCCCTGAAAAGGGCCGTTTAAGCGGTGGTCGTCTTGGAGAGGGGTCGGTCGTAGTCGTCGTGGCGGTCAAGGAGCTGGGCGACACGACGTGTCGTCGTCCAGCGGAGACATTATCTTCTTCTCTCACAGTAGTGCGTCGATGGCTACTTCGTCGGGTCCGGTGAGCGTAAGGCTCGGTCGAGGGACCGCTGTGGGGATCGCTCGCGTCAGCGAGCGATGACGGTCCGGTCGACGGTTTACGGTGACGGGTCGGCGAGCGGAAGCATCGTCTTCTCTCTTGCGGGGTCGTCGATTAGTCCTCGCTGAAGTCCGGCAGCCGTGTGCCGTAGTGGACGTCTTGTCGTTGTCTGGATCGGAAGCGGCGAGCCGGCGTGGTGGAAGCGGAGCCCGAAGAGTGACTGCTCGGCTACCGGGTTAAGGCTTAGCCTTCCCTCAGCGGTAGTTGGGTCCCCACTGCAGCGTGTGGCAGTGGTGGCTCCCAGAGCCCCGCAGTGTCGGGTCGGCGTAGGCCGTCTGCCGATAGCGCGGCCGAGGCGGCTCTCTTCGGGCTGGCGAAGGCTGACCGGTGCGAGAATGTAGCGTCCGCCACCGATAGCGTAGACCAGGGATGGTGCGTCCGGTCTCGGCTGGGCTCGTCTTCTTCTGTCTGGATCGGAGTGAATCTCTCTCTGTCTGGATCGGAATCGCAGCTCTCTGTCTGGATCGCTCGGCTCGGTGCAGCGCTCTTTTTATAGTCGCCGAGAGCTTGGTAGTAGGAGACGGTTACTGGCTCGACCTTGATGACAAAGGCCTCTGTCAGTGCGCAGCCGAAAGGTTTTGTCGGAACGCCGCCAAAGAGCCTACCGCGCCAACAAAGGCCGGAAGAAGTATTGAATGCCGGCAACACAGTAAATGATTAATTAGAAGGGGTGGCGGTGACACTCAATAAACATAAACTAATTTTAATCATGAGTGAAAGACGCAAAATGAAAATCAAACTCCGTTTGTCTTAAAAATACGGAAAATCACTATTTCACGCTAAACGAGGCTCTGTAGAGAAAAATGGTCTTAATAAAAGGTGTAATAAATTTCATTACACTTATTTATCGTAAAATGCATACTAAGGCTGAAATCTTTAAAATAAAATCGATTTTTTACGCGAATAAACTACTACTTCCGGTCAACCAATTTTGATGAAAATGTGCGTTTCCAGTCCTCTTGTAGTACCTAACTTAAGTTTCATTTTTCAATTTCGTACGATGTTTCGTTCTTTAGATATTTTGTTCACACACACATACAGACAAACTTACAGACCAATCGCTAAAAAGAAGTTTTATGGGTTCAAGGGGTCTGAAAATGTGTAGGCCTATATCCGGTGAAAACTTGATTTGTTAAAATCGACATGAAAACAGTTCATATAGAGAAGAGAAAGTAAAAACGAATGTATAAGAAAGTAAAGTATTGTTTTATGTCGAGATTTCACCAGAAATACACAATTTCAGGTCTCTTAAACCCAAAAAAAACATGTTTTTAGCGATTGGTATGTGTGTGTATGTTTGTGCACGCGTGTGTGTCGGGACAAAATACGGGTAATGTTTTTAAACTCTAATTTGTTATAAAAATAAAAGTATCGTCGTCTGAAAGGAATTTTTCAATTAGTAGCCAACTTAAAAAGTTCTTACTAAAACTGAAATAAAGGTAAATTTAATCTTTCAGTGGCCTACTTTTGTAGAACATTCAATTTGAGTTTTTATATATTTAAAACCTCATTTTTTCTAACTGAATTCAACCAAAATCTAAAAAAATCTGGTGTACAATACTCACACAACTTTCTCTTTTTTCAATTTTTTGTATTTGCAGGATCCAATGCAAAAAATTTACAATAAACCTAACATTAGAAATAAACAAAAAACTAACCTCAATAAAATAACATAATTTTAATGATGAGTAAAAGACGCAAAATGGAAATCAACCTCATTTTGGCTTAAAAATACGGAAAATCACTCTTTCACGTTAAACTAGGCTCTGCAGAGAAAACCGCTTTAAATAAAAGTTTTAGATCTTTTAATTTCCTATGAACTTAATTCTATACACTTTTGTCGTAAAATACATACTAAGGACGAAATCTTAAAAAAATCGATTTTTCTCACGTTCTCTTGGGAAAAAAACAGAAAATCGTTAATTACCGCTAAACTACGCGTTATACAAAAAAATGTTTGAAATAGATTGAAAAGTTGTATGATTTTAAATTCTCTACAACTTTTATTATATAAATCTTTGCACTAAAATGCATATTTAAGCTGTAATCTTAAAATACCAATTTTGTTACGTGAAAACAGCCCCCCAAGAATTTCAGCAGACATGGCGCCTGCCCTATCTTGCAGAGCATAATAAATTTAGTAAACCAGGCGATTTAAAAAAAAAATCGTATGAGTTGTTTTTGAGAAAGTTGCAAAAAGTAAAAATTGACATGAATAAACTACTACTTGTTCCGGTTGACCGATTTTGATGAAAATCGGTCAACCGATTTTCATCAAAATCGGTTGTAAAATACTACTTGTTCCGGTTGACCGATTTTGATGAAAATGTTCGTGGCGGTTCCTCTAGTGGTATCTAACTTAAGTCTCAAGTTTCAAGTTCATACGATGTTCCGTTCTTGAGATATTCTGTTCACACAAAGAAACACACACCAATCGCTAAAAATATGGTTTTTTTGAATTCAGGGGGTCTGAAAACGTTTTGATCCGGTGAAAACTGGATTTCTTAAAATTGACATGAAAAACAATACTTTCCTTCCTATGTATTTATACAGAGTGATATTTTAGTCCTGTTACCCAATTTTTAATGTAATTTATGAAACGGAAATTTAGTTGTAATAAAAATGTATAGTTGTTATATGTTTAGGTCAACAGCCGAAAGGCTGGTTTGAACCTGTAGAGGTTTTACTAAGTAAAACGAGGAGTGAGGTGGTTTACCATAGCCTTCCTCACTGAGTGGAAAAGTACGCTTAACAGCATGCCGGGCCCTCTGAAAAGCACATATTTTCCACTCTGCAAATGACACCTTCACTTCATTCACCACAGGGTCTGGCTGTATAGTGAAATTCATTACTTTCAGAGAAGATAACTCTGACTAGTGTCTTTTACACCTCTACCTCTTCTGTTCTTAAATGATTCAGTCATTTAATTGGCTGACCATGTGATAAGAAACAGAACTATTTATTTTAGCCCTGCAACAAACAGATTGAGTGTATACAGTATACAGTATATAGTTGTTATATACAAAAGAAATTTAATATTTTATTACTCACATTTCTTAGTTACTAAAGATTTTTTAAGAATATGCTCAAAATGTCCACCCATTGAGGTTATATTGCAATCGCTTGTTTAAATCTGGAGGTTGAAGCTCTTGGACTAATTTTACGCCATACGGATTCATATGCAATTTTTTAGCAGCTTTCTGAACACTCGAATATGATAAACCAACTTGTGAGGAAAGTTTTCGTAAACTTTTCCGTGGAGAATTGAGTAATCTTGTTTTCACATTCTCTATAACGTCATCTGTCAAGACAGTTGGTCGACCGCTACGTTGTCTGTCGTAAACACTACCTGTCTCTCGAAATCGGTTTGCTAGCCTAGAAATTGACATTTTTTCTGGCGGAGGTACACCAACAAATTTAATTTAACATGCATCTTTTACACTCGTGTACGATTTCGTAGCAAAATATTGTTCAATAATGAAAACCCGTTGTTCTATGGTTAAAGACATTCTGTTCATAAGACGACCGGAATCCACACAAAATGTTATACAGCTCAAGGTTAATCAACTCGCTCTGCCGTGTGTATACCGATTGAGTAGGGCTACCAACTTCGTGCGACAAAACAAAATTTCCCTTTATTAGAAATAAATTACGACACACTTACAATAGGGTAACAGGACTAAAAAAATCACCCGGTATATGCAAGATAAAGTAAAAAATGTAGATGAATTCGTTGTGGATTTTTTTTTCATTCTGTTGACATTTTTAAATTTCAAAAAGTTGCAGTTGTGTATTCTTTTTTATATTTAAATTTTGTTTGAAAAAAATAGGCTTAATAAATTGTTATATTCATCCAGCTTTTATACGTGATTCCACGTTTATTATTGTATGCGTCCTTTCTGTTAAGGTTTACAGTACAGAGTATGATGCGATGCACGCCTGAAGAAACTTTGCAAATCGCGTCGGCGGCAAAGATAGTAATAAAAAAAAGCTTCATTCGCCTACAGTTTGAAATGATCGTGACTTGAAAATACGGGAATTTATATAAAAAGCCATTCTCTGAAATGTGATTTTCAAATGACTGTTCTTTCCTAGAAGTCTGTTAAAAAATAAATTGTGTAATATGTGACAGTTTCGTTACTTTTACTTTCTCTTGCCTATATGAATATATAGGAAGGAAAGTATTGTTTACATGTCGATGTTTCTAAATCGAGTTTTCACCGGATCTACAAGTTTTCAGACCCCCTGAACCCAAAAAAACAAGTTTTTAGCGATTGGTGTGTGTTTGTGTGTGTGAACAGAATATCTCAAGAACGGAACACCGTACGAACTTGAAACTTAGGTACCACTAGAGGACCCGACACGAACATTTTCATCAAAATCGGTCACCCGAAAGTAGTAGTTTATTCGTGTCATTTTTCACTTTCTTGGGATTTTCTCAAAAACTGCTCTTACGATTGTTTTTAAATCGCCTTATTTACTATATTTTTATGCTCTACAAGATAGGGTAGGCGCCATGTTTGCTGAAATTCTTGGTGAGGCTGTTTTCACGTAAAAACATTGTTTTTTTAAGATTGCGACTTTAATATGCTATTTAGCGCAAAAATGTATCTAGAAAAAGTTGTAAAGAAAATAAAATTCTACAACTATTATTTCAAACATTTTTTTGTATAACGTTTAGTTTAGCGGTAATTAGCGTTTTTATGTTGTCTTTTCTCATGAAATCGTGTAAAAAGATCGATTTTTTTAAAGATTTCGGCCTTATTATGCGACAAAGGTGTATTATCAAATTTATAACAAATTAAAAGATCTACAACTTTTATTTAGAGCATTTTTCTCTACAGGGCCTAGTTTAGCGTGAAAGAGTGATTTTCCGTATTTTAAAGCCAAACAGGTTGATTTTCAATTTACGTCTTTCACTCATGATGAAAATAAGATTATTAGTGAGGTTAGTTTTTTTGTTTATTTCTAATGTTTTATTACTAATATTAGGTTATATTGTTAATTATTTGCATTGGCAAGAGAAAGTTGTGTGAGTGTTTCACGCCACATTTTTTCTTATCTTAACAATATATTCAAGATCCTACTGACCCAATGGGTGTAAAGTACCCTAAAAAATAGCCATAAAAAATTGGACGGGATAACTTTAAGGCGGAGTGCACACCTATGCGATACGATACGTAAGATACGATATTTATCTTATACGATATTTATCGTATATCTTACATGAATGCACACCAGTGTGATACGATTTTATTTGTACGATATAATCTTAATAATTTTCTCAGTATATTATTAGTTCTTCAAGCGAAGAGGATGTTGTAATCTCCCGTTGGTATTTCCGTAGAAGGCGAAATAGAAGGATAAACAGAAGGTTATGGGTTCATCCATATAATTTACACAATGCACATCACAGCTCAGCTATTGTACATAAAGAACTATCTCTGCATGAAGATAAATTCACGGAGACATACATAATGAGACCTGAGAATTTTGTTTTATTTTACCTTTTATTGGTAATTCCATATAGGCTACACGGATATTTTTGTACCTCATTTACAAAGAAAATCATAAAAACAGGATCGTCCTTCATATTGTAGTAATATAATTAAAACGAATTTTTAACAATGAAAATAAGAATACGCGATAGTATGTTGTTTTAACAGTGGTGTCAGGGCAACTAATGTATTAAGATATTTAACGCATAAGGCGGAGTGCACACCTATGCGATACGATACATAAGATACGATACTTATCTTATACGATATTTATCGTATATCTTACATGAATGCACACCAGTGAGATACGATTTTATTTGTACGATATAATCTTAATAATTTTGTCAGTATATAATGAGTTCTCAAGCGAAGAGGATTTTGTAATCTCCCGTTGGTATTTCCGTAGAAGGCGAAATACGAGAGAAGGATAAACAGAAGGTTTTGGGTTCATCGATATAATTTACACAATGCACACCACAGCTCAGCTATTGTATATAAAGAACTATCGCTGTATGAAGATAAATTTACGGAGACATACAGAATGAGACCTGAGAATTTTTATTTTATTTTAAATCTAGTTTCCTCCGATTTAGAGAAAATTGTCCCTCATTTACAAAGAATTTCATAAAAACAGGATCGTCCTTCATTATTGTAATAATATAATTAAAACAAATTTTTAACAATGAAAATAAGAAAACGCGATAGTATGATGTTTTAACAGGGGTGTCAGGGCGACTAATGTCTTAAGATATTTATCGCATAACACAAGCCGAAATGTAGCATCATATGCATATATGTAGCATCGTATGCTACAAATATCTTACGATAAATGTGTGCGGCAAGTTTTCACCAGCAATGTGTTTTGTATTGAGCAAGCAGACATTTATCGCATAAGATATATATCGTATAAGATAAATATCGTATCGTATAGGTGTGCACTCCGCCTAAGGCAAGCCGAACATATCGTACGCTACAAATATCTTACGATAAATGTCGCTGTATCACTGGTGTGCGGCAAGTTTTCACCAGCAATGTGTTTTGTATTGAGCAAGCGGACATTTATCGCATAAGATAAATATCGTATCTTACGTATCGTATCGTATAGGTGTGCACTCCGCCTAATAGTTTTTGTGGAAGTGTTTCTTACATTAACAATATCGAGGTAGGCGTTCTGGGGCCCCAAAGACATTTCTGGTCTTCTTAATATGACACCTTATGTCATTCTATTTGTCCGACACCTCATGGATAATAAATTGAATACAGATACAAAAAATGTGCGACTCGCGCTGTTCTTGTCTGATTTATTATACAGATGCTGTAATACAAGAAAATAAATTGTTTATTTCTTTCTCGTTTAAAGTTTGGAAGACCATAAGATACTCGTATTAATATTTGACTTGTGACCTTTCAGATAGGTTATTTCTGGTGTTTTTATAGACGTACATCATTCAGTACCCTTTTACTCTAATGATGCTCAGTATTGATTCACAGAAATGAATGTAATGTAACAGAAGGTTCTTGGAATTTAGAAAATCTAGTGTGGAACGCTCACACGACTTTCTTTTGCCAATGCAAATAATGACCAATATAACCTAACAAAAGTACTGTAACATTAAAAATCTGGTGTGAAACACTCACACAACTTTCTCTTGCCAATGCTAATAATTACCAATAATCCTAACATTAGAAATAAACAAAATCTAACCTCTAAAAATATAACCTTATTTTAATAATGACTGGAAGACGCAAAATGAAAATCAACCGCAGTTTGGCTTAAAAATACAGAAAATCACTCTTTCACGCTAAAATAGGCTCTGTAGAGAAAAATGCTTTAAATAAAAGTTGTTGATCTTTTAATTTTCTATAAATTTGATTATAAACACTTTTGCCTAAAATGAATACTAAGGCCGAAATCTAAAAAAATCGATTTTTCACACGTTTTCGTGAGAAAAAAACAGAAAATCGCTAATTACTGCTAAACTAAGCGTTATACAAAAAAATGTTTGAAATAAAAGTTGTAGAATTTTAAATTCTCTATATTTTTTATTATATACATTTTTGCGCTATAATACATATTAAAGCCATAATCTTAAAAAAACACTTTTTTACGTAAAAACACCCTCACCAAGAATTTCAGCAAACATGGCGCCTACCCTATCTTGTAGAGAATAAAAAATTGAGTAAATAAGGCGATTTAAAAAAAAATCGTAGGACCATTTTTTGAGAAAATCACAAAAAAAGGGAAAAATTATACGAATAAACTACTACTTCCGGTTGATTGATTTTGATGAAAATGTTCGTGTCGGGTTAGGTAGTGGTATGTAACTTAAGTTTCAAGTTTCAAGTTCATACGATGTTCCGTTCTTGAGATATTTTGTACACACACACGCACACACACACACACACACATACACACACACGCGCGCGCGCGCGCACACACACACACGCACGTTCACGCACACACGCGCGCGCGCGCACACACACACACACACACAGACCAATCGCTAAAAACATGTTTTGGGTTCAGGGGGTCTGAAAACGTATAGATCCGGTGAAAACTCGATTTCGAAAAATCGACATGAAAACAATACTTTCCTTCCTATATATTCATATAGGCAAGAGAAAGTAAAAATAAACAAAAAACTAACCTCAAAAATTCATAATCTAATTTTAATCGGGAGTGAATGTTGTAAAATGAAAACCAACCTTAGTTTGGCTTAAAAATACTGAAAATGACTCTTTCACGCTAAACTTCGCTCTGTACAGAAAAATGCTCATAACAAAAGTTGTAGATCTTTTAATTTTCTATAAATTTTATTTCATGCCTTTTTGTCGTAAAATGCATACTACGGCCGTAATCTTTAAAAAAAATTGATTTTTTTTACAGATTTTTGTGAAAAAACCACTAAATACCGCTAAACGAAGCGTTATAGCCTAATATAAAATGTGTAAAATCAAATTTTTATATTTTTTACATTTTTTACAACTCTGATATAATAACGTAGAGTGTTTCACACCAGATTTTCTTTTTTATATAGGCCTAGTTGTTGATGACATTGCAAAAATTGTTGTATAACATTTTAAATTGTTTAGAATAAAATAAATATTACATTTAGCAGTCTAAATACGTAGATTATCACTTTCTCTTGCCTATATGAATATATAGAAAGGAAAGTATTGTTTTCATGTCGATTATAAAAAATCTAGTTTTCACCGGATCTACACGTTTTCAGACCCCTTGAATCAAAAAAACATGCTTTTAGCGATTTGTGTTTGTGTGTGTGTGCGTGCGTGCGTGCGTGCGCGCGCGCGCGCGCGTGTGTGTGTGTGAACAGAATATCTCAAGAACGGAACATCGTGTACAAACTTGAAACTTGATACTTAAGTTAGGTGCTACTAGTACCTAGATCTAATGCAAACATTTTCATCAAAATCTATGAACCGACTAAAGTAGTAGTTTATTCGTGTAATTTTTTACTTTTTACGATTTTCTCAAAAAACGGCGCCGATAATTTTTTTAAAAATCGCCTCATTTACTACATTTTTTTAGCTGTACAAGATTGGGTAGTAGGCGCTATGTCTAATGAAATTCTGGAGGGCTTGTTCTCTCGTAGAAATTTTTTTTAAGACTGCGGCTTTAATACAGGGTGATTCACGAAGATATGCAGAAACTTCTGGAGCTCATTGTACATGTAAAAATAATGAAAAAAGTTTGTATAAACATGGGTCCGGAAATGCTTTGTTACCGAGTTACGGCTAGCGAAAGTTTCGCCCGGATTTCAGCTCACCAGGTGAAATGAGGTCTTCCTGAAATTCTGGTAAGATGATTAAGGGGCGAATTTAATCATTTCTCATAGATTTTGATCTGATAAATTGAATAAAACAGGTCCCAGAACTGTAAGTTAAATAGTTTTTAAGAAAACCAGTGATAAATGCAAAAAATGGAGTGAAAACACATTTTTTCATCTTTGGGCAAGAATAACTTTGTTATTTCACCAAGAAACAGTTAACATTTTTGAATAAATCATGTAGAAAATTTTATTCTGAACAAACTGGTGTAAATAAAGTACACTGAAAGCGAATAGTTGTTTGATAACATGAATTTTTATTCATAACAGTACAGAGTAAAATTAACTGGAAAAACAAAGAACAAATGTGTTTTTTTCACTCCATTTTTTTGCATTTGACACTGTTTTTCTCAAAACCTATTTAACTTACAGTTCTGGAACCTGTTTTATTCAATTAATCAGGTCAAAAACTATAAGAAACGATTGAATTCGCCCCTTAATCTACCTTACCAGAATTTCAGGAAGACCTCATTTCACCTGGTGAGCTGAAATCTGGGGGAAATCTTTCGCTACCCGTAACTCGGTAACGAAGCATTTCCGGACCCATGTTTATATAAACTTTTTTCATTATTTTTACATGTACAATGGGATCCCAAAGTTTCTGCATATCTTCGTGAATCACTCTGTATGCATTTTAGGGCAAATATGTATATAATCAAAGTTGTAGAAAGCCGGCCGCATTGGTGCAGTTGGTAACGCGCTTGCCTCTCATCATGCGGTTCTGGGTTCGAATCTCACTCAGGCACGGCATATTTTCATAAGTTACAAAAATCATTTCATCCTCCATTGTATATAGTTACACCCCACCGTCGTCGCTAATGACCATTGTAGTTGATGCGACGTTAAACAAGTGAATTAAAAAAATAAAATAAAAAGTTGTAAAAAATATAAACATTACAACTTTTGTTAGAAACATGTCTTTGTAATAACGCTTAGTTTAGCGGTAATTAGTGATTTGTTGTTTTTCTTTTCATGAATCTGTAAAAAATTAAATTTTTAAAATTTCGGCGTTAGTATGCGTTTTACGACAAGTTGTAGCTATGTAATCAAATTTATATGAAATTAAAATATCTTCAACTTTTCTTTCAGAATTTTTCTATCTATTGCCTGGTTTAGCGTGAAAGTGATTTTCCGTATTATTAACCCAAACTAAGGTTGATTTTCATTTTGCATCATTCACTCATGATTAAAATAATGTTATGTTTTTGAGGTTAGTTTTTTTGTTTTTCCTAACGTTTTATTACTAATACTAGGTCATATTGTTCATTATTTTCATTGGCAAGAGAAAGTTATGTGATTTTTTCACCCCAGAGTTTTATTTTAATAATAATATTTGTGACAGTGTTTAAAGTGAAAATAGGTTGACCTTAATTTATTCGAGGTTATGTTATGAGAATGCCAACACTCATTGAGTGGAAAAGTACGCTTATCAGCATACCGAGCCCTCTGATAAGCACATATATCCTACTGTGCAAATGACACCTTCACTTCAATCTCCACAGAATCTGGCTGTATAATGAAATTCATTACTTTCAGAAGAGATAACTTTGATTAGTGTCTTTTACACCTCTATTTTTTCTGTTCTTAGATAATTCAATCATTTAATTGGCTGACCAAATGATAGGAAACAAAACTATTTTTTTTTTTAGCCCTGCAACAAACCGATTGAGTGTAAATAATTTTACACTCCAGCTGCCTGTTATGGGCATAAATTTTATGTTATATTGTTCATTATTTTCATTGGCAAGAGAAAGTTATGTAACATTTTCACCCCTGAATTTTATTTTAATAATAATATTCATGACAGTGTTTAAAGGGAAAAATAGGTTGACCTTATTTTATTCGAGATTATGTCAGGAGAATAGATGTTTTATGTTTTAATTAGGTCGTGGATATACTATATTTATATAAGCGTGGATGAAATTGTGAACTGTTTTTCTGATGGACATTGATTGAACGTAGTGAAGAGGCAGAGGGGGTTATAAATAATGGAGTAGGGATCTCATTGAACCTTTTATACAGGACAGAAAGAAATATTGAACAAACTTCTTTAAGTATGTACCTTAATATATATTATACGAGGCATGGACACACAGATACACAACGTTCGTTGTACACGGGTGTCCGTCTGTTCTCTATGTATTTCACTGTACGAAATGTAGTGACGTGTAAGCAATTTGTACGCATGCGCAGTATATAGTTCCTCGATGGTGGGTTATACGAGAGGTTTTTTGGCAAAGGGGAGGGAATTTTGATCAATAAGTAGGAACTTGAGCGCAAACTGCTGGAGCTCTGATGCCGTGCAGTTCATAGCACTTCTGTTTGACCGCAGCTCCTACTAGCTTTAACTGGAAGGAGACGCCGGTTGGGGGTGGAAAAGACAGTCAATCCAACACTGATAAAGTAACTAAGGACTTAAATCCCGGACCTCGTGCAACTCAAAATACTGTATTTGTGCCGTGATAACTGAAATATCATGATTAAATAAATATCTTAATTAGTTACCTATGATATTATAATTTAAAATTATTTGAACCTAAAATTTACGAATTTATTCGCACGTTTTTTTTTACTTTCTCTTGCCTATATATAGGAAGGAAAGTATTGTTTTCATGTCGATTTTAAGATATCGAGTTTTCACCGGATACACATGTTTTCAAATCCCCTGAACCCAAAAAACAAGTTTTTAGCGATTGGTCTGTGTGTGTGTGTGTGTGTGTGTGTGTGTGTGTGTGTGTGTGTGTGTGTCTGTGTGTGTGTGTGTGTGTGTGTGTGTGTGTGTGTGTGTGTGTGTGTGTGTGTGAACAGAATATTTCAAGAACGGAACATCGTACGAACTTGAAACTTAAGTTACATACCACTACCGGACCCGACACGAAGATTTTCATCAAAATCGGTCTACCGAAAGTAGTAGTTTATCGTGTCATTTTTCACTTTTTTGCGATTTTTTTCAAAAATTGGTCATACAATTTTTTTTAAAATCGGCTTATTAACTAAATTTTTTATGCTTTACAAGATAGGGTAGGTGCCATGTCTGCTGAAATTCTTTAAGAGGATTTCTCGTAAAAAAAAAATTGATTTTTAAACGCTTTTATTTAACTTACTCTTGGAAGCATCAAATCTTGCAACTTAAAATTTTAATACTTCTACCGTATCAATATGAATCAAACTTTGCACACTTGTTTATCTTCGATGACAATACGCTGTGGAGGTGTTTGTAAAAAAAAATTTTAAAATTTTATAACGCTTTTAATTTAACTTACTCTTGGATCCATCAAATCTTGCAACTTAAAATTTTAATACTTCTACCGTATCAATATGAATCAAACTTTGCACACTTGTCTATCTTCGATGACAATACGCTGTGGAGGTGTTTGTAAAAAGTAATTTTAAAATTTAAAAAAAAAATTTAAAAATTTAAAAAACGCTTTTATTTAACAATTACCTAAAAAAATTAACTAAAAAGAAAAAAAAAGAAAAAAAATTTACAAAAAAAAATTTACAAAAAAAAATAACGATTTTTAAGAAACGCTATTATTTAACAATTAATCAAAAGAAAAATGAACTAAAAAGAAAAAAAGAAAAAATTTACAAAAAAAACAATCGCAGACATTACAGTTAAAATAAAAGCGTGGCGCATTAATATATATAATATTACAACGAATATTTTACAATAAATATTATATATATTAATGCGCCACGCTTTTATTTTAACTGTAATGTCTGTGATTGTTTTTTTTTTGTAATTTTTTTTATTTTTTTCTTTTTAGTTCATTTTTCTTTTGATTAATTGTAAAATAATAGCGTTTCTTAAAAATTTTTTTTTTTATTTTTTTAAGATTGCGACTTTAATATGCATTTTAGTTCAAAAATAGTATATAGAATTAAAGTTGTAAAGAATTTAAAAACCCACAACTTTTATTTCAAACGTTTTTTGTAAACACTTAGTGTAGCGGTAATTAGCGATTATCTGCTTTTTCTGACGAAAACGTGTAAAAAATCGATTTTGTTTAAAGATTTCAGCCTTAGTATGCATTTCACGACAAAAGTGTTCATAATCAACATTATAGGAAATTAAAAGATCTACAACTTTTATTTAGAGAATTTTTCTCTACATAGCCTAGTTTAGCGTGAAAGAGTGATTTTCCGTATTTTTAAGCCAAACAGGTTGATTTTGAATTTGCGTCTTTCACTCATAATTAAAATAAGGTTATATTTTTTGAAGTTAGTTTATTGTTTATGTCTAATGTTTTATTACTAACGTTAAGTTAGATTGTTCATTATTTGCATTGGCAAGAGATAGTCTGTGGGTGTTTCACACCAGATTTGTAATTTAAAGTGAAAAATCTGGTGTGAAACACTCACACAACTTTCTCTTGCCAATGCAAATAATTAACAATAAACCTAACATTAGTAATAAAACATTAGAAATAAACAAATAACTAACCTCAATAAACATAAACTAATTAATCATATATGAAAGAAGCAAAATGAAAATGAACCTCAGTTTGGCTTTAAAATACGGAAAATCACTCTTTCACGCTAAACTAGACACTGTACAAAAAAAATGTTTTAAATAAAAGTTATACATCTTTTAATTTCCTATAAATTTTATTATATACACTTTTATCGTAAATTGCATACTAAGGCCGAAATCTTAAAAAAATAAATTTTTTACAGGTTTTCGTGAGAAAAAACAGAAAATTGCTAATTACCGCTAATCTAAGCATTATAATACAAAATCTTTGAAATAAAAGTTGTAGAATTTTGAATTCTCAACAACTTTAATTATATACATTTTTGCGGTAAAATGCGTAATAAAGCCGCAGTATTAAAAAAAACAATTTTTTTACGTGTAAACAGCCTCACCAAGAATTTTAACAAACATGGCGCCTACCTTATCTTGTAGAGCATAAAAAATTAAGTAAATGAGGCGATTTAAAAAAAACATCGTAGGACCAGTGTTTGAGAAAATCGTAAAAAAGTGAAAAAGTACACGAATAAACTACTACTTCCGGTTTACCGATTTTGATGAAAATGTTCGAGTCGGGTCCGGTAGTGGTATGTAACTTAAGTTTTAAGTTTCAAGATCGTACGATGTTCCGTTCTTGAGATATTCTGTTCACACACAGACCAATCGCTAAAAACATATTTGTGTGGGTTCAGGGGGTCTGAAGACGTGTAGATCCGGTGAAAACTCGATTTCTTTAAATCGACATGAAAACAATACTTTCCTTCTTATATATTCATATAGGCAAGAGAAAGTAAAAAAAAGAAGCCTAAGAAGTCTAAGAAATTACTTATTTCGTCCTTGCCTAATCTTAAACATTTTCGTAAAACACCACGTTTCAAAACTTCCTTTCTACAGCCGCTAACACCCACGTTTCACTCCCGTATAATCTTCTTCTGTTGGTGCCTATTCTCTGTGGATGTTGGCAATCATATTAGTCCACATGACTTTATGTACAGCTGCTCTGAATAATTGTACGCTCGTCATTCCTGTCCATTGCCTGATGTTCTTCAGCCACGACGTCCGCCGACGGCCTTGAGATCGTCCACCTTCAATCTTGCCTTGCAATATAAGTTGAATTAGCTGATATTTTCTGTTTCTCAACACATGCCCTAAATAAGCCATCTTCCTGGCTTTTATATTTGGTAGGATTTCCATGGCTTTTTGCATACGTTGCAAGACGGTGTTGTTTGTGACATGGTAGGTGTACGATATCCTGAGCATTCGGCGGTAACACCAGAGTTCGAAGGCCTCGAGTCGTCTAGATGTTGCATCGGTTAGGGTCCAAGCTTCCACTCCGTACAGAAGAGTCAAAAACACATAGCATCTCAGAAATCGTGATCTTATACCATGTTAAGGTGCATATTACACAAAATTTTCCGGAGACGATTGAATACTGCTCTTGCCTTCTCGACGCGGCACCTAATTTCCTGCGAGTGGTCCCATTCCTTGTTTAAATTACATCCTAGATATGCAACTTTGTTTACTATTTCAAGCGTCTCATCATTTGATGTAAATCGATGCTGTATTCCATCATTTTTGCTTACTATTAGTATTTTGGTTTTCTTGCTGTTTAACTTCATGCCGTATCTTCGACAGGTTTCCTCTACACGATTTATTAATGCTTGCAACCCCTCTGCACTATCCGCTATCAAAACCGTATCATCCGCATACCGTAAATTGTTGATGGTTTGACCATTAATTTGTATGCCTTCTTCCATTTCGTCGATAGCTTCTCTGAACAGCATTTCCGAATACATATTGAACAAGGTCGGCGACAAACGAACTCCTCTTTTCACACTAAATTCGTGAGAGGTTTCATTGCCTACAAGTAAGACTGCTTTCTGTTGTAAGTACAAATTTTTAATTAGGCGTAAGTCTTTATTTCCCTTATAATACTACACTCCAAACATAGTGTTTCAAGAATTTATTCTTAATCTGTAAATCAATGCTTGTAATCATTAAAATATTTTTATTTCAACGCCCCTTCTAGCTTGAGAAATCCTATTTTTGATATCATTTGTGCTTCTACTATCCTTTGTTATTTACTCCCTAGTTAGCAGAATTTTCCAACTTTCTTTATAATATTTATAACTAATTTATTATATTAAATATATTTTTGTTAGAAAATTTATATAGTTTGTAAGTACAATTTTTAATTGGCACCTACCCTTGTACATCTATTTTCATGTCTAGTTGATATAATTTATATTTTCTTCCATTTTGCGAAGCGGAAATTTTAATAAGTACATTAAGAAGTTTTTTATATCTTTACAACCTGTAGATATATAGTTTGATTAGCAAGATATTTTTTTTAAATAAGCATATTTTTAATAGTCTTATTTGTTGAAAGTATTTGAATTTTTTCTTTGAGAAACTTTTAAAGTTTCTTTTGCACACGTTGATTAATGATTAAAAATTATAATTCTGTAAGATCAGAGGGTACGTAACTACTGGAAATGTCATTACTGTTTTTTTTAAATTTTATTTTTTTTAAAGTTGTTTACGCACTTTCCTATTTTTGTACAAAAGTAAAATTAGTTTGTTTGTGAATTATTGTAATAGTTATAATAATTATGATGACATGAAGTGCTTCTGCAGCGTAATCAACCTACTGTACCTAATCTGAAATTTTATTTTTTAAAAGAAACTTTTATCCAATTATATTAATATCTCGCTTATAAAAGTATAAAAGGAGTACCCAATTAAAAGTTGTAAAGTTGGTTGGATTTTTTAATGATTATCTATATAGCGTATTTTTAAAATAGCTACAATATCTTCAATTAAATGACGTCATACTTCACCGTCTCTTCATTCTATCGTTACTGTAAAAGTATTGCAATCTATAACCTACAGTTATTTCTGGTTATTTTAGTCTGTGAATAATTTGTCTGCCCTTAATAGACAAATGGATGTCAAATTATTTACACTCAATCTGTTCGTTGCACGGCTAAAATAAATATTTTTGTTTCTTATTACATGTGTTGCTTAGGTCAACACCCGAAAAGCTGGTTTGAACCTCTAGACGTTTACTAAGTAAAAACGAGGAGTGAGTTGGTTTACTATTTCTCACCGAGTTGAAAGACTATGCTTATCAGCATGCCAGGCCCTCCGAAAAGCTCTTACTTTTCACTCTGCAAATGACACCTCCATTTCATTCACTACAAGGTTTGGCTGTATATCGAAATTCATTACTCTCAGAGGAGATAACTCTGAGTAGTGTCGTTTACACCTTTACCTCTTCTGTTCTTAAATAGTAGTTCAGTCAAGTAATTGGCTGACTATGTGCTAAGAAACAGAATTTTTTTTTGTAGCCCTGGAACCAACAGATCGAGTGCAATTAATTTAACATTCACCCAATTAAATGACTGAATCATTTAAGAACAGAAGAAGAAGAAGGTGAAAAAGACACTAATAAGAGTTATCTCTGAAAGTAATGAATGTCATTATACAGCCATACCCTGTGGTAAATGAAGTGAAGGTGTCATTTACACAGTGGAAAATATATGCTTTTCAGAGGGCCCGGCACTCTGAACGTACTTTTCTACTCAATGAGGAAGGCACTGTTTAACTGCCTCACTCCTCGTTTTACTTAGTAACACCTTTAGAGATTCGAACCAGTCTTTCGCTGATGACCTAAACAACAACAACGAATCATTTGTATTAGACGATATTTTTTGTATTATCTTGTTTACATATTTTTGTTTTTTTTTCACAAAATTTTTATACTTTCACTTTCATTGTTTTTTTCTTTGTTATTCTATTTTTTTTTCTTTTTATTTCTCTTGCCTGTATGAATATATAGGAAGGAAAGTATTGTTTTCATGTCGATTTAAACAAATCGAGTTTTCACCGGATCTACACCTTTTCAGACCCCCTGAACCAAGAAACGTGTTTTTAGTGATTAGTGCGTGCGTGCGTGTGTGTGTGTGTGTGTGTGTGTGAACAGAATATCTCAAGAACAGAAGAACATCGTACGAAGTTGAAACTTGAAACTAAAGTTTGGTACCACTAGAGGACCCGACAGGAAATTTTCAACAAAATCGGTTTACCGGAAGTAGTAGTTTATTCGTGTAATTTTTCACTTTTTTCGATTTTCTCAAAAACGGATCCTAATTTTTTTTATAATCGCGTCTTTTACTACATTTATTATACTCTACTTGATAGGGTAGGCGCCATGCCTTCTGAAATTCTTGGAGAGGCTGTGCCCTCGTCAAAAAATTGTTTTTTTAAATTGCGGCTTTAATATCTATTTTAGCGCAAAATTGTTTATAATAAAATTTGTAGACAAATTAAAAACCTACAACTTTTATTTGAAACGTTTCTTCGTATAACGCTTAGTTTAGCGGTAATAGTCATTTTCTGGTTTTTTTTCATGAAAATCGGTAAAAGATTTGATTTGTTAAGATTTTCGACCTTAGTATGGATTTAACCACAAAAGCGTATTGTAATAAATTTATATGAAATTAAACGATGTACAACTTTTATTTAGAGCATTTTTCTCTATAGAGCCTTGTCTAGCGTGAAAGAGTAATTTTTCGTATTATTAAGCCAAACTGAGGTTGGTTTTCATTTTACATCATTCACTAATGATTGAAAGTAAGTTATGCTTTTTGAGGTTAGTTTCTAATGTTTTATTACTAATGTTGGGTTATATTGTTCATTATTTGCATTGGAAAGATAAAGTCGTGTGAGTGTTTCATACCAGATTTTTTTTTAGCTATAAACCCTTTTCCTGGAGTTCGTCCCGTAACCTTTTAATACCCTGTAAATATATATATTTTTTTACGTCTGATTATTTTGCAATTTCTGCTAATGCAGACGGTGGAGGATGATGATATATGAAATGAGTTATGAAAAAGTGCTACATCTGACCGGGAATCAAACCCTGAACCCCGGCGTAGAAGCCAGTTGCTTAAACCACTACGCCAACGGGCCGTAAGCTGAAACCTTTCTCGAACGGAACTCCAGTGTACAGATAAACATTAGTAAAGACCAAGCCAATTGCTGTGAGCGCTGGACTTTGCATGCGCATACTTGATTTCGACCCTGCATACCCCTCCGACTAACATGCATATTTATCTTTCAATCGTTGCCCGACTACACCCAGTCCAAATGGACTTTAATCTGTTTAGTAGCCGCAGAAAGCTACCTAGCAGGCGAACTCACAACCCCTGAGAGGCCAAACCCAAACGATTGGGTGCGGACGTCAACCGCAGGGCGCCCCACTCCCCTCTGTAATCGTGTAAATGTTGGACAAGTCGCCGTCGAGCTCATTACGCCGCTAAAGTGCTTTGCACGTGGCTCAACCACACATGGAAGTACTACGGCCAGCGCCCGTTTACCTCGAAAGCAGGTGAAGATAGGGTAGCTAAACCGTAGTTTTGTGTGCACGCTCTTTGTGGTCTGGGGCGTGCCCCCACCCGTCCGACCTACACGCGTATTTATCTGTTCACTCCTCGGCCGACCACGCCCATTCCGAAGGAATTTTAGCAGCTTAGTGGCTTTGAAGCGCTACCTACGAACCCACAACCCCTGAGAGGCCAACCCAAATGAGTGGGTTCGATGACATCCGCAGGGTGCCCCACTCCCCTCAATACTCGTGTAAATGTTGGACGAGTCACCGTCGAGCTCGTTACGCCGCTAATGCTTTGCACGTGGCTCTACCACACATGGATGCACTACGAATAGCACACGGAGGTGCTACAGCCAGCGCCCGTTACCTCGAAAGCAGGCAAGGATAGGTAGTAGCTAAACCGCAGTTCGAAAGGCACACTCTGTGTGCCCCCCCCCCCCACGGACCGTCAGTAAGATGTATAGTCACAGTGTTGTTGTAAATTGACAACATCCATTGTATTTAGTAGGCATGCTGTTCCATTGTTGATTACATACGTTGCACTATTGCAGTACATACAAGACTATACTAATGCAGACGCACGTTTTGCTCAGCGCTCTCCTTACGAAAATCAGGGTTTAATAAATGTTGTTGTTGTTGTTTAGGTCATCAGCCAAAAGACTGGTTTGAACCTCTGGAGGTTTTACTAAGTTAAACGAGGAATGAGGTTGTTTACCATTGCCTTCCTCACTGAGTGAAAAAGTACGCTTATCAGCATGCCGAGCCCTCTGAAAAGCACATATTTTCCACTCTGCAAATGACACCTTCACTTCATTCACCACAGGGTCTGGCTGTATAATGAAATTCATTACTTTCAGATAAGATAACTCTGATTAGTCTCTTTTACACCTCTACCTCTTCTGTTCTTAAATGATTCAGTCATTTAATTGGCTGACCATGTGATAAGAAACAGAACTATTTATTTTAGCCCTGCAACTAACAGATCGAGTGTAAATAATTTGACACGCCACCTGTCTGTTATGGGCAGGGTTTAATATATACGTCATATATAAGTTGTATATACGTCATTGTACATGCAGCAGATTTGATACAACAGACTATCTCTACTAAAGGACCTGTGCCAGTTCGTTTTGTACGAGTTGTAAATTATCACAGATGATGTTTTCTTGAACAAACATCTAATTTTTGTTCATCAGTCGAATGAATAAGAGATTTTATGTTATGAACGTTACCATAGTATAATTGAGACAAATTAATTAATGTCCATTCTGTCTACAAAAAAAATAAAACCCTTGTTTATGAATTATTATATCTGTCAAGGATTTTGAACTGACAAAATAACCTTTATATTTATATGGAAACAAATGCGAAGATAACTTTTATACTAATTGACATATTTAATTGTTAATTGTTGCTTCAATTAACAAACATGCTAGTGTAACAAAACAACAATTATCATTAATCATATAATTATTAAACGAACTACCATATGTGTCGGTAGGAGGAGTCTTTTCTCAGTTCGGTGTTTTTATCAAGCCATATTTAAAAGTACACACATGGTGCTATATAAATTAAAATAAATAATAATTAAACGTATTTACGTTGCTAAAAATCTGGTGAGGAAAAACTCATTAGTTATGTCCACACTCGTGCGCTTTCTTTTTCAACTTGCGATGTCGCATGCTGCATCGCATTCGCTTAGGGGCATACCACCTCCCCGCACTCGTTTGAAGAGCTTTATCTAAAAAAAATCTGGTGTGAAACACTCACACAACTTTCTCTTGCCAATGCAAATAATGATCAATATAACCTAACATTAGTAATAAAATATTAGAAATAAACAAAAAACAAACCACAATAAACATAACCTAATTTTAATCATGAGTGAAAGACGGAAAATGAAAATCGACCTTAGTTTGCCTTAAAAATACGGAAAATCACTCTTTCACGCTAAACAAGGCTCTGTAGAGAAAAATGCGTTAAATAAAATTTGTAAATCTTTTTATTTCCTATAAAATTTATTATATACACTTTTGTCCTAAAATGCATTCTAAGGCCGAAATCTTAAAAAAATCGATTTTTCACACGTTTTCGTGAGAAAAAACAGAATATCGCTAATTACCGCTAAACTAAGCGTTGCACAAAAAATGTTTTAAATTAAAGTTGTAGGATTTTTAATTCTCTACAACTTTTATTATGTAAAGTTTTGCGCTAAATTGCATATTAAAGCTGTAATATTTAAAAAACTATGTTTTTACGTGAAAACAGCCTCACCCAGAATTTCAGCAAATATGACGCCTACCCTATCTTGTAGAGGATAAAAAGTTGAGTAAACCAGGCGATTTTTAAAAAAAATCGTAGGACCAGTTTTTGAGAAAATCGCAAAAAAGTGAAAAATGACACGAATAAACTACTACTTCCGGTTGACCGATTTTGATGAAAATGTTCGTGTCGGGTCCGGTAGTGGTATGCAACTTAAGTTTCAAGTTTCAAGTTCGTACGTTGTTTCGTTCTTGAGATATTCGGTTCACACACACGCACACACACACACACACACACACACACATACACACGCGCGCGCGCACACACACACACACACACACACACGACACACACACAGACCAATCGCTAAAAACATGTTTTTTTGGGTTCAGGGGGTCTGAAAACGTATAGATCCGGTGAAAACTCAATTTCGAAAAATCGACATGAAAACAATACTTTCCTTCCTATATATTCATATAGGCAAGAGAAAGTAAAAATAACTAATATTTTTGAACAATACAATAAATTAAAGCCTGTTCTTTCCTGCATTGATTGGTTTGATTTAGATTGTTTTATTTAGAAATTAATCGGAGATACCTCCAGCGATTTACGCAAAAAAGTACTAAGTTTATAGCAGGTTTTCCGTTAATGTGGTTTTTAAACGTCCGTTACTCCGTCCAGGCCTGTCATAAAAATCGGCGTTTAAGTACGCACATTCTTAACTGCATAACATATTAGGTTGGGAGTAACAGCTGATCATTATCATCTGTTACTCCCAACCTACATATTAGTTAATATTTTATGCAATTAAAAATGTGCGTTTTATGTGCGTCTGTTTTGATTTTAAATAAAGCGAAATTTCAATATCTATTATTCATTTTTTTTCTTGAGTAATTTACATGAATCTTTTCAGAATTAAATTTTCTACAGATTTATTTAAGAAACAATACACCTTTATTTACCATTTATGGAAGTAATCTTACGTTAAACACAAAAATGTGTTCTTTCTTTGCACCAATTCTTGTGTTTTATGTAAGATATCTCTGAAAGTATTGCATTTACAGCTCTGGAAACAATTTTATTCAATTTTTCAGATTAAAAAACATAAGAAACAATCGTATTTGTATCTTTGCAACTACCTTTGACATTTTTACACGGTCTTACTTCACCGAGGGTACAGAGTTGTAGGTGAAATTTTTCGCTAGCCGTAACTCGGTAACTAAGCGTTTATATGTTTAGGCATATATGTTTATATGAACTTTTTTTCATATTTTTAGCTATAGAATGAGATCCCAAGAGATTGCCGTCGTATAGTTTTGACCCTGTATATTCAGTCGTGTATTTTCGTTATTATATTTTTAATACTTTTAAATATTACTCTCTCTTGCCTGTATGAATATATAGAAAGGAAAGTATTGTTTTCATGTCGATTTTTCGAAATCAAGTTTTCACCGGATTTACACGTTTTCAGACCCCTGAACAAAAAAAAGCATGTTTTTAGCGATTGGTCTGTGTGTGTCAACAGAATATCTCAAGAACGGAACATCGTACAAACTTGAAACTAGAAAATTACGTTAGATACCTTTAGAGGACCCGACACGAACATTTTCATCAAACTCGGTCAACCGAAAGTAACGGCTGTTTTGTTAAGGACGCAACCCTGATTATAAGAAGATAGAAAAAATACTTCGGTAAATTTTCTGTCCCCCAATCGGTATGTTGGCAACAATGTACTCAAGGCCAACTACCTAAGACAGTTGAAATATTCCAGTCAAGCATTAGTGTGGTGACAGCAGTCGTTTCGTTATATATTGTGTCAGCAATGGTTTTTTCCAAGGAAGAAAGCGTGTTTATTGCAGAGACTTACATAGCGAGTAAATCTTACTAATGTGTGCAAGATAAGTTTCAGTTGAAATTTCCCCGTTTGCCGTTCCGAATGAATCGTCAATATTGCATTTGATAAATAAATTCTGTAGAACTGGGAGCGTATTTGATGAGAAACCAGCTCGCCAGCCAACAAAGTTAACCGCGGAAGTTCTCGAAGATTTGAAAAATCGTTTGACTCAATCACCTAAAAAATCGCTTAGAAGATTATCATCGCAAGCTGAGCTAACATTAACTACTGTTTTCAGAGCTACGAAAAATTTACATTTGCATCCTTATCGCGTTGACGTAACTCATGAACTGAAAGCTACAGACCATAAGAAACGATTACAATATTGTCGGTGGTTTCGATCTTTGGTTGAAGAAAATGGTATTCGATTGTTGGATCATTTTTATTTTAGTGATGAGGCTTGGTTTCAGTTAGATGGCTATGTGAATAGTCAGAACTGTAAAATATGGAGTGCAACAAATCCTCTTGCTTTCCTTGAAAAAGCCTTGCACTCACGTAAAATTGGTGTTTGGTGTCTCTTTCCCGCCGCCGTATAATAGGGCCGTTATTTTTTGACAGTGTAGTTTATAGTGATTTAATCCAACAGTTTATTTCATTGTTGAATTTGGACGACCGAAATTGTTAGTTTCAACAGGTCAACGCTACATGTCATACTGCAAATGAAACGCTAGCAATGCTACGGGAATTTTTTAATCACCGCTTAGTATCGAAAGATTTGTGGCCTCCGAGATCCCCAGATCTTACACCAGCTGACTTTTGCCTATGGGGTTCTTTTAAAAGTGAAGTTTACAAAAACAACCGTCATACGATCGATGAATTAAAAACTAACATTACAAGTGCGATTTCAAGCATTATTAGTGAACAGACTTTAAGAAAAAATGCTGCAAGTGTCATTAAACGAATTCGTATCTTTATTGAAGTTGCAGAAAATCACTTCGAACGTTTACTGTAAACATAAAAGGTTAAATTCATTGCAATTTTCTATTCATTTGTAAAATAATAATTTAGATTAATTAATAATTTGTAAAGTACGGAAAATAAAAATATGCTGTAGATTGTGGCTTTTAACATAGTGTTTCGTTCTTACTAAAACACCCTGTACTAGTTCATTCGTGTCTTCTTCATTTTTTTGCGATTTTCTTAAAAACGGCTCTATGATTTTTTTATAAATCGCCTTATTTACTCATTTTTTTATACTCTAGAATATAATGTAGGTGCCGTGTCTGCTGAAATTCTTGGGGAGGTTATTTTTGCGTAAAAACAATGTTTTTTTTAGATTACGGCTTTAATATGCATTTAACCGCAAAAATGTATGTAATGAAAGTTGTAGAAAATTTAAAATCCTTCAACTCTTATTTTACACATTTTGTTTGTAAAACGCGTAGTATAGCGTTAATTAGTGATTTTCTGGTTTTTTTCTCACGAAAACGTGTAAAAAAAACGCGATTTTTTTCAAGATTTCTGCTTTAGCATGCATTTGACGACAAACGTGTATAACCAAATTTATAGGAAATTAAAAGATCTACAACTTTTATTGAGAGCATTTTTCTTTACATAGCCTAGTTTAGCGTGAAAGAGTGATTTTCCGTATTTTAAAGCCAAACTGAGGTTGATTTTCATTTTGCGTCTTTCATATATATGATTAAAATTAGGTTATGTGTATTGAGGTTCCTTTTTTGTTTGTTTCTAATGTTTTATTATTAATGTTGGGTTAGAATGTTAATTATTTTCATTGGTAACAGAAAGTAGTGTGAGTGTTTCACACCAGATTTTTACTTTCTCTTGCCTATATGAATATATAGGAAGGAAAGTATTGTTTTCATGTCGATTTTTCGAAACCGAGTTTTCACCGGATCTGTACGTTTTCAGACCCCGTGAACCCAAAAAACATGTTTTTAGCGATTGGTCTGTGTGTGTGTGTGTGTGTGTATACAAAATATCTCAAGAACGCAACATCGTACGAACTTGAAACTTAAGTTACATACCACTACTGGACCCAACACGAAAATTTTCATCAAAATCGGTCAACCGGAAGTAGTAGTTTATTCGTATAATTTTTCACTTTTTTGTGATTTTCTCAAAAGCTGGTCCTACGAATTTTTTTAAAATCGCCTCATTTACTCAACTTTTTATTCTCTACAAGATAGGGTAGGCGCCATGTTTGCTGAAATTCTTGGTAAGGGTGTTTTTACGTAAAAAAAGTGTTTTTTTTTAAGATTACGGCTTTAATATTAATTTTAGAGCAAAAATGTATATTAATAAAAGTTGTAGAGAGTTTGAAAACCTACCACTTTTATTTCAAGAATTTTTTTGTATAACGCTTAGTTTAGCGGTAATTAGCAATTTTCTGTTTTCCTCTCACTAAAACGTGTGAAAAATCGATTTTTTTACGATTTCGGCCTTGAAATGCATTTTACGACAAAAGTGTATATAATAAAATTTATAGGAAATTAAAAGATCTAAAACTTTTATTTAAGCATTTTTTTTTTTACAGTGCCTAGTTTAGCGTGAATGAGCGATTTTCCGTATTTTTAAGCTAAACTGAGGTCGATTTTAATTTTGCATATTTCACTAATGTTTTTTGAGGTTAGTTTTTTGTTCATTTCTAATGTTTTATTACTAATGTTAGGGGTTATATTGTTAATTATTTGCATTGGGAAAAGAAAGTTTTGTGAGTGTTTCACACCAGATTTTTTTTTTGAGTTAAAGCTCTTCAAACGAGTGCGGACAGGTATTATGGCATGCTACATCACACGAGTGTGTACATAGTTCAATCGGCTGTTGTTGTTTAGGTCATCAGCTGAAAGGCTGGTTTGAACCTGTAGAGGTTTTACTCAGTAAATCGAGGAGTGAGCTGGTTTACCTTGGCCTTCCTCACTGAGTGGAAAAGTACACTTATCAGCATGCCAGGCCCTCTGAAAAGCATATATTTTCCACTCTGAAAATGACACTTTCACTTCATTCACCACAGCATCTGGCTGTATAATGAAATCCATTACTTTCAGACGAGATAACTCTGATTAGTGTCACAGTACACCTCTACCTCTTCTGTTCTTAAATAAATCAGTCATTTAATTGGCTGACCATGTGATAAGAAACAGAACTATTTATTTTAGCCCTGCAACTAACAGATTGAGTGTAAATACATTGACACTCCACCTGTCTGTTATGGGCAGTCTGTCTGTTATATGGGTCTGTTATGGGCTCAATCGACTGTGTGCGATTCAATTCTATTTCCCAAATGGCGAACGAACTGCACTCGCCTACAAAATCATTACAGCTGCGCCTAATTCATCAACGTTTGTAATTATTGAAGTGAGAGAACCCAGCTGTTAATAAACTAATGGATATCTATTAACAGTTCCTCCCACATTCCATTCACAATTCATTTCGAAATAGGTAAACTCCCTTTCATACCTTTACATTCGGTAACAAAAAAATCTGGTGTGTAACACTCACACAACTTTCTCTTGCCAGTGCAAATAATTAACAATTAACCTAACATTAGTAATAAAACATTTAAAATAAATAAACAATACTAACTTCAAAAAACATAACCTTATTTTAATCATGAATGAATGATGCAAAATGAAAATCAACCTCAGTTTGGCCTAAAAATACGGAAAATCACTCTTTCACACTAAACTAGGCTCTGTAGAGAATGGCGATGATGGTAACGTGCTCGCCTCTCATCACGCGGTCTTGGGTTCGAATCCCACTCGGGCATGGCATTTTTTCATACGTTACAAAAAATTCATTTCATCCTTCACCGTCTGCATTAGCAGAAATTTGCAAAATAGTTGGACGTTAAACCAAAAAAAAAAAAAAAACAAAAAAAAATGTGTAGAGAAAAATGCTTTAAAAAAAAGTTGTAGATCTTTTTATTTTTTGAACAATTAATTATATACACTTTTGTCGTAAAATGCATACTAAGGCCGAAATCTTAAAAAAATTGATTTTTCACACGTTTTCGTGAGAAAAAAACAGAAAATCGCTAATTACTGTTAAACTAAGCGTTATACAAAAAACATGTTGTAAATAATAGTTGTAGGTTTTTAAATTCTTTACAACTTTTATTATATAAGTTTTTGCGCTAAAATTTATACTGAAGCCGTAATCTTAAAAAAACTATTTTTTTACGTAAAAACAGCCTCACCGAGAATTTCAGCAAACATGGTGCCTACCCTATCTTGTAGAGAATAAAAAATTGAGTAAACCAGGCGGTTTTTAAAAAAATCGTAGGACCAGTTTTTAAGAAAATCGAAAAAAATTAAAAATTACACGAATAAACTACTACTTCCGGTTTACCGATTTTGATGAAAATGTTCGTGTCGGATCCGATAGTGGTATGTAACTTAAGTTTCAAGTAAGTTCGTACGATGTTCCGTTCTTGAGATATTTTGTACATATACGTGCAAGCACGCACGCGCGCGCGCGTGCGTGCGTGCGTGCGTGCGTGCTTTGTTCAAAGGATGTTCAAGGATTTGAGCATCGTACGAACTTGAAACTTGAAACTTAAGTTACATACCACTAATGGACCCAACCCGAACATTTTCATCAAAATCGGTCAACCGGAAGTAGTAGTTTATTCGTGTAATTGTTCACTTTTTTGTGTTTTTCTCAAAAACTGGTCCTACTATTTTTTTTTAAATCGCCTCATTTACTCAATTGTTTATTCTATACAAGATAGGGTTGGCGTCATGTGTGCTGAAATTCTTGGTAAGGGTTTTTTCTCGTAAAAACGTTGTTTTTTTTAAGATTACGGCTTCAATATGCATTTTAGCGCAAAACATTATGTAATAAAAATTGTAGAGAATTAAAAAACCTACAACTTTTATTTCAAACAATTTTATGAATAACGCTTAGTTTCACGGTAATTTGCGATTTTCTGTTTTTTTCTCACGAAAATGTGTGAAAAATTGATTTTTTAAAGATTTCGGCCTTAGTGTGCATTTTACGACAAAATTGTATATAATTAAATTTATAGAAAATTAAAAGATCTACAACTTTTATGTATAGAATTTTTCTCTACAGAGCCTAGTTTAGAGAGAAAGAGTGATTTTCCGTATTTCTAACCCCAACTGAGATTGATTTTCATTTTGCGTCTTTCACTCATGATTAAAATTAGGTTATGTTAATTGAGGTTAGTTTTTTGTTTATTTCTAGCGTTTTATTACTAATGTTAGGTGTATTTTTAATTATTTGCTTTGGCAAGAGAAAGTTGTGTGAGTGTTTCACACCAGATTTTTTTAAGTACCCAAAAGAGAAACAATGAAGAGTGCGTAGTTCTAAAGATATCTGGATAAAAGATAACCTTGTATACATTTTCTAGAGCTTTTCATGTGCTTTCATTAATACTGAAAACGAATTTTGAAATATTACACCGCCTTACAACTCAAAATAAATAAAAAAATCTGGTGTGAAACACTCACACTACTTTCTGTTGCCAATGCAAATAATTAATAATAAACCTAACATTAGTAATAAAATATTAGAAATAAACAAAAACTAACCTCAAAAACATAACCTTATTTTAATCATGAGTGAATGACGCAAAATGAAAATCGAACTCAATTTGGCTTAAAAAAACGGAAAATCACACTTTCACGCTTTTATTATATAACGTTTTGCGCTAAAATGCATATTAAAGCCGCAATCTTAAAAAGAAAATGTTTTTACGTAAAATCAGCCTCACGCAGAATTTCAGCAAACATGGCGCCTACCCTATCTTGTAGAGAATAAAAAGCTGAGTAAACCAGGCGATTTTTAAAAAAATCGTAGGACCAGTTTTTGAGAAAATCGCAAAAAAGTGAAAAATTATACGAATAAACTACTACTTCCGGTTGACCGATTTTGATGAAAATGCTCGTGTCGGGTCCGGTAGTGGTATGTAACTTAAGTTTCAAGTTTCAAGTTCGTACGATGTTCCGTTCTTGAGATATTCTGTTCACACACAGACACACACACACACACACACACACACACACACACACAGACCAATCGCTAAAAACATTTTCTTGGGTTCAGGGGGTCTGAAAACGTATAGATCCGGTGAAAACTCGATTTCGAAAAATCGACATGAAAACAATACTTTCCTTCCTATATATTCATATAGGCAAAAGAAAGTTAAAATCTGGTGTGAAACACTCACAAAACTTTCTCTTGCCAATGCAAATAATTAACAATATAAACTCTAACATTAGTGATAAAACATTAGAAATAAACAAAAAAGTAACCTATAACAGAAAATCGCTAATTACCGCTAAACTAAACATTATAAAACAAATTGAAATAAACGATGTAGGTTTTCAAATTCTCTACAACTTGTATTAACTTACATGCATTTTTGCGCTAAAATGCATATTAAAGTCGCAATCTTAAAAAATACTTGCTCTACAAGATAGGGTAGGCGCCATGTTTGCTGAAATTCTTGGTGAGGCTGTTTTCACGTAAAAAAATTGTTTTTTTTTAAGATTACGGCTTTAATATGCATTTTAGCGCAAAAATTTATAAAATGAAAAATGTAGAGAATTTAAATCCTACAACTTTTATTTCAAACGTTTTTTTGTATAACGCTTAGTTTAGCGGTAATTAGCGATAGTCGGTTTTTTCTCACGAAAACGTGTGAAAAATCGATTTTTTTAAGATTTCGGCCTTAGTATGCATTTTATGATAAAAGTGTATATAATTAAATTTATAGAATATTAAAAGATCTACAACTTTTATTTAAAGCATTTTTCTCTACAGAGCCTTGTTTAGCGTGAAAGAGTGATTTCTCGTATTTTTAAGCCAAACTTAGGTCGATTTTCATTTTGCGTCTTTCACTCATGATTAAAATATGGTTATGTTTATTGAGGTTAGTTTTTTGTTTATTTCTAATGTTTTATTACTAATGTTAGGTTATATCGGTTATTAATTGCATTGGCAAGAGAAAGTTGTGTGTGTTTCACACCAGATTTTTTTAGATTAGTAAAAATTGCTAAAACTAATAACTTTTCAGGCTGTCTGAAAATTGTGCCTGATAACTTAAATAAAGTTGGTTATCTTCAATAAGCTAGGAAAGACCGCTTTTTAAGAGTGAATAGAGGAGTACAAGACAGAAATAAAAGGGGCGCCCGGACATAACATCCGTGCATCGCACGGACCGTGTGCCAGGGAGAAGTTTGCACCGCCTGGTCCGGATGATATCGTCCGGATGATTTGCGCCCAGCCTAACGTGCGAAAGGTGATGGACGGGAAATCGCATCGCAATCACTTCGTACCGTGTGCGGAGGCTCCATTCTCTTACCAATGAATTTCAGTAAAATCTCTCTATAGCGGAATTGAAGAGACCATGAGGTACCGCCGCTATAAAGAGAGTTCCGTTATAGAGAGAGCGAGTAATTAACGGCGGGAGGGAAGTTGGATTACTAATTTTTCTGTACAAAATAACTTATATACGAGGTGTGTTCAAAAAGTAACGGGAATTTTTAAATTTCGCGGGTTTGGATAGTCCGATTGTAAAATTGTTTTTATTATTATGTTAGTACACATGCCCCTGACGTACGATAAAATTTTCAACAATATTCATTGCTTAGTTCTCAAGTGGAAGCCGCTAAGGTTAGACGTGTTTTTCGAGCACGGCTATTTTTGTTTGTTGTTAAAAGAAATGGATCAAAGAATTTGTATTAAATTTTGCGTGAAAAATGAAATAAAGTGTGTGAAATGTTAACAAAGGCATATGGTGAGTCTGCTATGAGTAAAACAAGGATTTACGAGTGGTATAAGCGTTTCCAAGATGGCCGCGAAAACGTTGAAGATGACGAACGACCCGGACGTCCAAGCACATCAACAACCAATGAAAACGTGAAAAAAGTGAAAGAAATGGTTATGAACGATCGCCGAATCACAATCAGAGAAGTCAGTGATGATGTTGGCATATCGATTGGCTCATGCCATGAAATTTTTTCGGATGTTTTGGGTATGAAACGTGTGGCAGCAAAATTAGTTCCAAAATTGTTGAATTTCGAACAAAAACAGCGGCGAATGGAAGTTGCTCAGGAGTCACTAAATGAAGTCGACAACGATGCGGATCTACTCAAACGTGTTATAAAAGGTGACGAAACATGGGTTTACGGATACGATGTCGAAACTAAGGCTCAATCGTCCCAGTGGAGGCACTCTGGATCGCCAAGACCGAAAAAGGTTCGACAAGTGCGGTCGAATGTGAAGGTTATGCTCACTGTGTTCTTCGATTTTAATGGCATATTGCATCATGAATTCATGCCACAAGGTCAAACAATCAATAAGGAGTACTACCTACAAGTTCAACGCCGTTTGCGTGAAACAATCCGAAAAAAACGCCCGGATTTGTGGCAAAACAATTCATGGCTTTTGCACCACGATAATGCACCTGCTCACACTTCATTGCTTGTTCGTGAATTTTTGGCCAAAAACAAAACTGTAACGATGCCCCAGCCTCCATATTCGCCAGACATGGCTCCATGTGACTTTTTTCTATTTCCAAAAATAAAGAGAACATTAAAAGGCCGTCGTTTTACAAGCATAGATGACATTAAAAGCGAATCGGTGAAAGAGCTAAAAGCTATCACAAAGATCGAGTTTCAGAAGTGTTTCGAGGATTGGAAAAAGCGTTGGCACAAGTGTATTGCATGCGAAGGGGACTACTTTGATGGCGACAATATTAATGTAGATGAATAAATAAATATTTTTTTCAAAAAACGAAAATTCCCGTTATTTTTTGAACAAACCACTTACGTATGTAAATAGCGCATGGAATAAGTTTTTGAAAAACTACTGAATAGATAACTTTATGACGAATGTTTAATACAGTAGATTACTTCAATACATTGAGATATTTAAATTAATTACCTAAAGTGTAGGTTATTAACTTAACAAAATTTTGGATACAAACTGGTTTTATTAGATGTTGTGTTACTAATGTTTAACAAAAATTTCACTTTTTGTATTGAACTTTTTTCAATAATCATTCATACAGTACATACCGTAATAGATACCCTAAAATTAATTAGCACTGAAACTCGTTTTTCACTGAACAGTAATACACATAGGATACATACAATTAAAATCTCCTAAAACATAGGCTACACAAACACAAAAAAAATACACAGTACAGTATATATTTTTACGTTATTAAGGAAACAATGACTGTGAAGTACATTTCATTTCGTAAAATAAGTTGTAAATTTTGTTTCGTTTTCAATTCATAAAACATGTCTTCAATCTCATTTTCAATGTTTAAAACTTGTAAATTTTCATTTACATATTGGCAATGACAGTACGTGTAAACAACAAGAATAGCGTCTAGTGCCTGTTTACTTGAAGGGCAACATTTCTGTTTCCATTTCATCGTCATTTTCACTTT
Organism: Catonia carolina; assembly: GCA_035578175.1. Classification (NCBI taxonomy): domain Eukaryota; kingdom Metazoa; phylum Arthropoda; class Insecta; order Hemiptera; family Achilidae; genus Catonia; species Catonia carolina. The sequence goes on along the minus strand of JAQMRL010000020.1, from coordinate 5,203,615 downwards.
CTTGCTCGTTGTTTTGGGCTAAGACATTTTCGATTATTGCATCATCGCCAACATCTGCTGAAGTGGCTAAGTCATTGTCTGCCCCTAAATAGGCGCCTAAATCCATATCCTGAAGATATCGTTTTGCCGCTATAGAGAGATTTTTGTGCCGCTATAACGAGAGTTAAATACATTATCATAGTATACGAAAGGGTCGGGGTCGGCAAATAATGCCGCTAAAGAGAGATTTCCGCTATATAGAGTTCCGCAATAGAGAGAATGTATTGGTGTAAATAACAACATCGTTTCAATAATTTGTTTATTGACCCAATAATTCCGTTCAGGCGAAACTTGTAAATTGTTTTATTTATTAAACGCTTTCGGCCATTTTAATAATAAATAACAACTTTGACGTTCCCTATTACAATTCTGTTGTTGTTGTTTAGGTCAACAGCCGAAAGGCTGGTTTGAACCTCTAGAGGTTTTACTAAGTAAAACGAGGAGTGAGGTGGTTTACAATTGCCTTCCTCACTGAGTGGAAAAGTACGCTTACCAGCATGCCGGGCCCTCTGAAAAGCACATTTTCCACTCTGCAAATGACACCTTCACTTCATTCACCACAGGGTCTGGCTGTAGAATGAAATTCATTACTTTCAGATATGATAACTCTGATTAGTCTCTTTTACACCTCTACCTCTTCTGTTCTTAAATGATTCAGTCATTTAATTGGCTGACCATGTAATAAGAAACAGAACTATTTATTTTAGCCCTGCAACACACAGATTGAATGTTAATAATTTGACACTCCACCTGTCTGTTATGAGCGAAACAATTCTGTTATTAGTAATTTAAATACTTAACTGAAAATTTGTGTAATAAACTGCATGGTGGCTCATTATGTCACACACACCCCACTACAAAATATGAAATTTATGTATGAAAATACCTCGTAACTTAAAAAGTAATGATTTTCTGTTTAATTTTATTGCATCAGAATTTTCCATAATTATTACAGAACAAACCTGCCAAATATTATAATAATCCGTGAAATAGTTCTTGAAAAATGACGATTTATTTGAACAAAGTTCGGTTTTTCTTCAAAATTATAACTTTTACTAAATTAAACATTATTTCATTAAGCGTGTGTTTTTCGAAATAATTTTATAGATCAAAAACATCTGAAATACTTTGTTTCATAAAAATGCGTCATTTCTGTTAAGTTTCAGTTACTTTAAAAGAATCTGGTGTAAAAACACTCACACGACTCTCTCTTCAAAGTTCAAATAATAAACAATATAACCTAAGATTTATACACCTAACAAGTTATAAAACATTAGATATTAACAAAAAATTAACCTCAAAAAACATATCCTTATTTTAATCATGAGTTAAAGACGCAAAGTGAAAATCATACTCAGTTTGGCTTAAAAATACGGTAAATCGCTCTTTCACGCTAGAGTCCGTAGAGAAAAATGCGCTAAATAAAAGTTGTAGATCTTGAATTTCCTATAAATTTGATTATAATTATACACTGTTGTCGTAAAATGCATGCCAAGGCTAAAATCTTTAATAACTCGATTTTTTGCATGTTTTCCTGAGAAAAAAAAACAGAAAATCGTTAATTTCCGCTAAACTAAGCGTTAGTCAAAAAAAGTTTGAAATAAAATTTGTAGGATTTTAAATTCTCTACAACTTTTATTGTATAAATTTTTGCGCAAAAATATAAATTAAAGTCGCAATTTAAAAAAAACAACTTTTTTACGTGAAAACACCCTTTTCAAGAATTTCATCAGACATGGCGCCTACCCTATCTTGTACAGCTTAAAAAATTTAGTAAATGAGGCGATTTTTAAAAGAATCGTAAGTGCAGTTTTTTTAGAAAATCGCAAACAGGTGAAAAATGACACGAATAAACTACTACTTCCGGTTGACCGATTTTGATTAAAATGCTCGTGTCGGGTCCTCTAGTGGTATCTAACTTAAGTTTCAAGGTTGTACGATGTTTCGTTCTTGAGATTTTTTGTTCACACACATACACACAGACCAATCGCTAAAAACATGTTTTTCGGGTTCAGGGGGTCTGAAAACGTGTAGATCCGGTGAAAACTCGATTTTGAAAAATCGGCATGAAAACAATAAGTTTTTTCTTATACATTTAGGCAAGAGAAAGTAAAATACGTCATTTCTGATAAGTTTCAGTTACTCAAAAACAATTTGGATGTGTTTTGTGAAATGGTTTTAACACGTTGACTGCTACGTGACCCAAATATGAGTCACACTTGTCTTTAAAAATGAGCCACGTGCATCAAAAATGAGTCACAGTAGATGAGTGATTTTTAAGCCGTGTTTTGTGGTTTCAAAAGCCACAGCTTCAGAGAGTGACATTATACACTTAAGACTGTTTAAATAGTTGATGTTTTTCAAATAATAGGATATTTCTTATAAATGGTAGTTTTCCTTGTTGTCCTGTACTAGAATGTTGCTATTATTTTTCATTTTATTATTTCTTTTTCTTATTTTGGTTAAAATAAATAGTCTAGGATACTTTGCAACTAAACCCAATTATGTTTATTACTTTTTTTATTGTGACGCAAAAATGGGTCACATGGGTCTGAAATGTAAAATCATTCCAGCAGGCCATGTGACCCAAAAGTGTGTCACAACTTAATTTTACAAAAGAAAAATAGCTGTTATTATTTTAATTAATAAATGAAGTAAAAAAAGAAGAAAAAGGAATGAAATGTGAAAAATAAAACAAAAGTATGATGGCCCCGCTGTAAGTGTCACAAAATTTAGTGCGGCAGTCAACGTGTTAAAATCCGCTTATAGCTCTCTTCTTCCGTAGGTCAAGTTATTGTTTAGGTTATCAGCTTAAGGGCTGGTTTAAATTTCTAGAGACTTTTTTTAAATAAAACGGGTAAGTTGGTTTACAATTGCCTTCCTCACTGTGTGAAAAAGTATGTTAACAGCATGTCAGGCCCTCTGAAAAGCATCTACTTTCCACCCTGCAAATGACACCTTCATTTCATTCACCACAAAACGATTTTTAGTATGATTTAAAAACTTGAATTACTGATGTGTAATGACGAGATGAACGTGGGACTCTATGTGGGCAATGCGCTGCTGCTAGCGTAGTACGTACAATTCTAAAAATCTGGTGTGAAACACTCACACAACTTTCTCTTGCCAATGCAAATAATTAATAATAAACCTAACATTATTAATAAAATATTAGAAATAAACAAAAACAAACCTCTAAAACATAACCTTATTTTAATCATGAGTGAATGACGCAAAATGACAATCGAACTCAGTTTGGCTTAAAAATACGGAAAATCACGCTTTCACGCTAAACTAGGCTCTGTAGAGACAAATGCTTTAAACAAAAGTTGTAGATCTTTTAATTTTCTATAAATTTAATTATATACACTTTTGTCGTAAAATGCATACTAAGACCGAAATGTTAAAAAAATCGATTTCTCTCACGTTTTCGTGAGAAAAAAAACAGAAAATCGCTAATTACCGCTAAACTAAGCGTTATACAAAAAAATGTTTGAAATAAAAGTTGTAGAATTTTACATTCTCTACAACTTTTATTATATAACATTTTGCGCTAAAATGCATATTAAAGCCGCAATCTTAAAAAGAAAATGTTTTTACGTAAAAACAGCCTCAAGCAGAATTTCAGCAAACATGGCGCCTACCCTATATTATAGAGCATAAAAAATGTAGTAAACCAGTTGATTTTAAAAAAAATCGTAGGACTAGTTTTTGAGAAAATCGCAAAAAAGTGAAA